>JAODKL010000047.1:15434954-15449944 GCA_026780765.1 Petrocephalus schoutedeni
TCCACCCCCCCCCCCCCACACACACACCCCAAGCAGACGACATCCACCTCGACAGTGCCTGGTCACCCGACAAGATTGCTCCCCAAAAAAAATAATAAATGCGGGTCAAGCACCTGGCACCGCAGGTCCATGGTTCATGTGCTTCCGAGTCCGGAAACCGTAAGCCTTCCTGCCCCAGGCTTCCGCAGTCGCGCGTGGGGACGGGCTCTGGGGCGAACCACAAGGTGCACGCTTGTGCGTGCCCCGGCGTGCGAGCCTGGCACGTCGCAGGTGAGACCATGTGCGCGCTGGAAGCCGGCGTGGAGAACAGCAGCGCGTTTTCTCCGAGACGGCAGGGGGACGGCGCTTCGTACGTCTGCGCACCACACATTCCCCACCCCCCATTCTCTCTCTACAGCACCCTTCATGCCCAGACTCACAGCACAAAACAGTGATTCATGCTAAGCCCCTGCCAACGGCGGCCGCACACTATCGTGATTTCGGCACAGAGCCTCCTGCACATATATTTATACGCACACAGGCTCGCGCACACCCACGCACGAGCACGTCCTGCCGGCTTCACACTCCCGGCTTCTTGCATACACAGTGTCTGTGTCTCTCCCACTTGTGAAAATGTTCTTTTCATCTCTCCAGGAAGTTGCCCCCCCCACACCCCACCCCCCATTACAGCATGGTGTGGCTGAAACATCCCTCGCCGTCCCCCTAGAGGCATTAACGGGACATGCTGGGAGCTGCCCGCCCACACACGCAACTGAACACGCATCCGCAGGGATCAGGAATACGCCGTGGGAGGTGCCCCCATCAGAAGCCCCACCATGATGGAAAAAGGCTGAAACTGCAGCTTTGCGCTTCACCCCTTAAGTGAAAGTACAGCACAGAGCCCCAGCTCACAGCCACTGCCCCCCACCCCCCACCCCCCACCCACAGCGTGACGCTGCCCCGGAGGACAGGGCGATGCGCTCCGCCTCAGTCTGATCGATGGTCGACCACCTCACACCCTGAAGTGTGCTGGTATGCGCACATCCAAACTGGGGATGACAGCAGCTAGACTGGAAACCACTGAGAACAAAGAGCTGGACTTGAAACTCCTGCTCCTGCTACTGGATTGGCCAGGACTTCAAAAACAGTGGAAACTGGAGCTATAATGGGAGCAGGGAGAGAGAGCAGGCAGCCTGCCCCCACCTGGCAGTGGCTGGGTTCTTCCTTTAGAAAGATTTATATTGAGGTCATTTCATATGGACCACTGTGTGTGTGTAACGTTCCAAAAAATTATTCCACTGTACTTATAAATACACAAACATCCAGGAAAATGTCCATATCTTGCAAATTAGCACCAACATGAAGCAGACTGACAAACAGCAGGCAGAGCAGCATGCAGGGGCTGCACAGGTAAAGCACAGTCAGCACAGTAAGGCACAGCCAGCACAGAGATGCGGGCTGTGGCGCGCGTCGGCGGTCCACCCAAAGGCTCCCCGCGGCGATACCATTAGTGACGGCGGGCTGCAGTAACGCGATAGCGACCCCGGCCAGGCGGCTGCGAAGAACACCTCCAATAAAACACATCAGTCACTGGCGGCATGAAACGGGCCCCCGCGAACATAATCAGCTCCCCCCGTCAGACATGTCCGCCTCGGCTCTGCCGCCCTCACGGCGGCTCGCCCCTTAGCCACAGGATGGCTCAGGTTGTGGAGGAGCTCCTTTCTGGATCGCGGTACCTGCTGCGATTTACAATGACATCACCCCCCCTCCCCCCCGCCGCCGGCCCCGCTCCCCGCCTCACACAGCGACGCCCGGCAAAGTGACACCTTGGCCCTGACCCGGGCATCCCCCCCGCGGCCAGCCGGCACGGGCGCCCATCCCGCGGCGGCCACACGGTGCCCGATCGGCCGGCGCTCCGGAAGCGCACAAAGCCCCGTAATTAGGCCTTAATTGGAGGCGTCGCGCTAATTGCGTCTCTTACCGTCATTATCACAACATCGCGGCTCCGCTCGGCGGGTTTCCCGGAGAAGCGGCGGATAGTGGCAATTTACTGCGGGGCGCGAAAGGAGGGCAGCGTGGCGGAGGGGCTGGGAAGCCCGCTGGCCGCCGCAGGAAGACGGGGGGAAGCACGGGGGGTGGCTGCATAAAGCCGGGGCCGAGATGCGTGCTTAGGGGTCCCGCATGCGGAGGGAGGGAGCCGTAACGCAGACCCCGATGGGGACCGGCGCCTTACGGTAACATTATTGCCGAGGACATTCGAGCGTGGGGGAGCCTTCCTGGGAGTTGGGCTAGCAGTGAAATATGGGTCGGTTCAGTACCAGCCGACCCCCCCCCAGCGGCCGCTGTCCCCCCTTCGCGATCGGCGTCCCGAACACGCAGACCTCGGCCCGGCTGGACCGTGTCACATTCCCTCGAAAAGCGGCGATCGGACGGAGCTCTTCACCCGCAGAGCGACAATGGGGCGCAACAAAAAGCGGCGCGGCTCGGGCTTACCGAGGCGAGGTCCCCCAGCGGCAGCAGCAGCGACGCCAGCGCCATCCAGCAGGGCAGCTTCATGGTGCTCCGGGCTCGGGCTCGGGCGGCAGTGCGGTGCGGCTCGATCGGCGCTCCTGGGCGGTCTGATGCCTAACGCTTCCCCTCCGCTTATTCAGTCTCCAACTTCAGTGCGAGCGCTCCGCTGTAGCATGCATGCGCTCGGAGAAGCGAGCGCCGCTTTTAATCCCTCGGCAGCCGCCTCGCAAAGCGGCGGGATGCAGCAGTCGGCGTCCTCTTCTCGTCGCCTCCCTGTTCTCTCCTTCGGGCTTCCCTGCGTGTTTAAGGCTGGATGGATGCACGGGGGGCTCGGGAGACCCTGCGCCTCGCGCGCTGCCTGCCTGCCTACCTTCGACTCGCTCTCGCGTTCGCGCGTGCGCGCGCCCCTTCCCCCTTCCCGATCCCCCCTTCCTCCTCCTCCTCCTCCCCCCTATCCTCCTAAACGCAACTACAAGCCGTGTGCAGGAAATGCCCCCAGCGGCTGGATAGCGCTGCCGCGGGCGGACGCGGATGCCCCCTGCAGCTCAGAGCCGCGTCTCGGCGCTGGTCACTCCGCACCGTCCGCGCTCGGTGTCCGGAGCCCGAGCGGAGGAAACGCGGGCGCTCCCAGGCTTAAGGATACTGTGAGGACTCGCTGAGGGAGACATTATCTTCTGCTGACTTTGATGATGTCGCCAGACGCCTGTCGCCTCCTGGCCGGAAGCGGATCGGCGCTGTCCAAGATAATCACCCCCGCTAGATACTGACGGCCCACACATGGGCTTCTCACTATCTGAATCATATCAAATTAATAATATGGGTCATTATCTAAAGACAGGCTGTGTTAGATTGCGCACAAGTTCCAACTCATCATCTACGTATGCAGTAGGCCCACATAAACAATAATAGCTTATCTTAATGAATGAATTTTGTCCAAAGTACGGAGTCCTGCTTTCATTTTAAGTATGCCTCTTTAAATAAAAGAAACTTCATTACCAGGAACATCCATTACTACTTGTTTTTGCCTCTTAATGGTGTGAATGGCGAAGCAATCACCTATAATGGCACTTATTGCCTGTGGTTGAATGCTTTTATACACCAATGTATTGCATTTGAAGTGATTCAAGTAGGAATCTAGGGTTCCTCCTAGAACTTAAATTAGGAACATATTTTAATAGCAGGCCCTTAGCTAGAACAATTGTATCGCTTCCTGCCTGATGGAATATTTCAACTTAACTGTTTTCCCCGTGACACTATGACTGAGTACCATATAAATATATTTCTCTCACAAAGGTCCAACTGCAGTTCTCTTCCAGGAATTTATATCTACAGCTTTCAATCCATTTTATTCTGACACGTACTGCTCCTGACCATATGTACTGTATGTTATGATTCGTTGATGGTTTGTTTGGGCCGTTTTTTAATAGCGAATTGATTAATTGTCGGCACACCACAACACAAAACAAAATGTGTCCTCTGTATTTAACGCATATGTGACATAGCAGTGGGCAGCTAATTCAGTGCCCGGGGAGCAGTGCTTGGAAACGGTACTTTGTTGGGGAATCAAACCAGCGTTGTTTTGATCAGAGGTACACTTCCCCAACCATTAGAGCACCACTGCCTACCACTAGTTTAACATCTCTTTGCTGTCCATTAACCTCCCACGCTCCTTGATTTAGGTGATTGCTCACTTGGTGTTAAGTTCCATTTACATCTCATCCTTTGTCTGATGTTTTTATCCAAAGTGACTTACAGTAGGGGGCAGCCTTACAGTTTTACATGTGTGTTCCCTGGGGGTTGAATCCAGGCAATGCCCTCCTTAATTAGCTACTGGAGCCTATCATTTACATTGACATTCTCCATCTATGTACCTTAAGGCCATGTTCTAACACCCAAGCCTGTACCATATAGGTTTGTCTTCCACACAAATTTCCGTTCGGTCACCTGGATGACTGGCCACAGACAGCGAGGTTAGCCATGGCTGAACTGGCCCTGGTACAGTATTGTCCCCCAAAGTACAAACAATTAACATTAATGTACCCCTAATTTACCTACTACTAAGGTACAATTGGCTGACCTTTGAGGGTGCAACCCCAGTGACAAGTAATCATATCCTCAAAGGTACAAATTGGCACTTTTTTTTTGACAGTGTAGGATCGCTCTCCTTTGCAGTCTCCTCCCCATTATACCTTTTAGGCTGCTACCCCTTGAGGTTTGAGGTGCCGTGTCGACAACCAGCAGCGCCCCCCCAAAATACCCATTTCCGTACGACATTATACAGGATTTAAATTTAGAAGCACGGGATCCACCAGTCTTTCCCATAAAAGCTGTTAACGTAATTAACATTTTCCAAGAACACCTCGTGTTCGCAGGTACTAATTTAGCCCACAACACATTATATGTAAGACCTAAAACATATTTTATTGGCTATTAAAAATATAGGTGTAGGCCTACTTTTGTGCCTTTGGAAGCAGTAGTGATAAAAAAAATAGCCAGATTAACAAAGAGCAGTATGCTAGGAAGCCCCATTGTCAGTTTAGCAAACATGCCATTTGAATAATTATCATCATTAGTCTTTTTGATACATATATGAAAATATAAATGGCATGCATCCTTCAAATTATTATAAGATTATTATCCATCCATCTTCCATACACTTTTATCTTGTACAGGGCAGAAGGCAGGGCTACACACTGGGTAGGATGCAGAACACATACACTTTTATATTCCTATTTTAGGGAGGACCATCCTTTCATTTATATGGGAAAAACCCTAATCCCAATCACGACAATCTTAACTCCTACCCAGCTCCAACCGTAAGCATAATTAGCCAAACAAAATACAAGACTTTTGGCATTTTTACTTTTTTTTGATTGCATTCACAGATTTATCGTTTTTTTCTGTTCCTCACAAATATAGCAAACCATAGCAACATAGCAAACCCCCCCGCTCCACTGATCCGCCCATGTTGGTGGGTAAAAGTTAGCTAATTTATTTTATTCAACACATTTTATACCACGCAAAAATATGTATTTTTTGTAACCATCAAATTGAGATAAGCAGGTATGTGCTGAATATTCCATGATAACATGTCTTTATTAAGCGTGCGTGAAACATGAGTAAGTGGTGTCATGACGCACACGGCGGCGTTTATAGTAACCGTGCATATGCGATGTGGGAGTGAGTCACGTAGTTTGTTCCGACGACGTTCGGAGGACATCGGGCAATGATCGGCGCCAGTTCGGCCGCTCGGCAGTCATCGCGCCCGCGGCTTTTACGAGCGGCGCCGCAGGGATTGAACATTACGCTGCGACCCGGAGCGTTAGGAGAAGCAGGGCGAATAATCGAATACCGTTTCGCTGAAAAGACCGGTCAATGTGGGCGGAGAGGATCCCTTTCTTTTATGGGATGTCCGCTTCTCTAATTAGTACCCCATAACTTAAACTGCTGGAGATTTAAGGACTGCAGTCACAATATGTTTACACTTAGTGTACATCCTACTATTCAGAAAACGAGGTTTAGATAATTAAATCAATATAACACCAGCTTTTGAACTATAAATAACGCCCAGACAGATACCAATCGATACAAGATGCCCCCGGCAGATAGAGCATAAGAAATCGAACACCTTAAAGTAGTATTTATTTTAATTAATAAAACATTCGTTGTAGAGCTGTGGGTGTGATATCTGTGTCATTCACATTCGGCCAGGTGCTGGAGGAAACTAGAACTGAAACAAATGCCTCCATGTACAGGCAGAGACAGCAAAGTAATTACAATAAATAAAAGCAGCTTTGAAGAGAGACACACTGGCTGAGTAATTAAACTGAGTTCTGTCCTCTAACTGTATTGACGGAATGGCTCAAATAGCTTCTTTATGATAGAAATGTGCAGGACACAGATGCCCCCATAGATTCAGGAGGGACATTTATTTGCAGGGGCCTTTGCATGCATAAAATAGTATGTAAATCTAGGTGGGGGGGAGGGGGGCAGAAATTACACAAGCTACACCCATGGTTACATACCCTACACTGAGCAAATTCCAAAGAAGGCCAAAGAACCCATTGCCCGCATATAAACAGGACTAGGACCAAACTTGGTGTCAGGGTCAAATATGTATTATTTATGCGTACTAAATGTATTTGGGGACTCAAGTAGCAGTTAAATCAGCAAGCAATCAAGCAGTTACTGTCACTTCTATTAGTTTCATAAAAACTCAAATACACAGTGACCAACAGAATATTTGGAATTCAAGTCTTCATGACGAGTGGTAGGATCTCCACTGTAATATATTGTACAGGTTTGTGACAATTTTAAAAATTCTTAGATCTAAAGCAAATCCAATTAATTAGAGTACAACCACCTGCCTACTCACATGAGATACGGTGCAAGGTGCAGAGCCGAGGACGTTCTTGGTAAAGGGACCAGAAGGCATTGCTGTAGTGTTATAGTAACTGCTCTGAAGAGTGCTTAGACACCCCATATGCACAGATTTAAAATCAAAGTCAATCCACCCTTTTCAAAATGGGGGCCTTGGAATACATTTCAGTGTATGTAAATATACAACTGCTGTTAAAGAATACCTGTGATTCGCACTGTAACGGCAGTTCCATTTGCCAGCACTTATTGTCAGTAAGTATGCAAAACAAGTCGGCCCTTCATTGACTACAAAATCCATCAGGTTTCACATCCAGGTGCAAAGCACTATGCCATTTTCCGGCCGTCCATTTTCGCTCCCTTTATCCAGAACTTCTCAAACTACAGAAAGCTGCCTCTCTGCTCCAGCGAGTTTTGCGTTTTCCATTAGTCAGCAACTGTGTCTTCCAGATTACCAGAAAAGGGATCAATGAGGATAGGATTAAAATTGAGGTTAAAGACAGTTCGGCTCAATTGTTCTCATCAACGCTTCTAATATTTGGTTAAGTTTGGAACAAACAGAAAATTAGTGCCTTTTTGGTTTTTCCACTATGTTCCTAAGCCTTCAGTTAATGCAAAATCTGGATGAAAACAGACTAATCCCGCGATAAACAGCCCTACAAAGATGACAGCCATGGGCGAGATGGACAGACAGCAACTGTGCTGTAGAGGGAGTTATACCCTCAATCCAACTTTACGAAAAGAACGCTAAGCACGTCACGACAGCAGAGCTAAACAGCAGAACGAACTGATCCGAAATTGGATGGATCAGTCGAAGGTTTACAAACATGCAGCTAAACCAAACTCACTCCATTTTTGGACGCCAGCAATACCGGAAGCGCAAACAGGCGTAAACCTGACAAGCACTCAAGCACACGGACAAGAAATATCAAATTTTAAGAGATTTTTTGTTTCTTTCAAAATAAAGATCACACATTGTTTAGAGACAATCTACAACAAGGTTACAAAAAATAGTTGCCCAGGCAAATAAGCAAACACAGGATTTTGTTTACTATACACATATGGTTACAAGTGTGCTGGCAAAAAGTTCATTGGAAATATACACAAGGCTTTCGGAAATGTACACCGCATAGTGTTCCGAAATGTACACCGCATAGTGTTCCAAATCTGTATTTCATCAAGGGAAAAAAGACAGTATGTTACAATCACTTACAGGAGACACGAGAATGCAGATACTGGTCTTTGTACAAAACATGGGTTGAGCCCCCTAAGGTGGGGTACAGTGGAACCAAAACTATATAATCTGCATCACACAACCTCTTTAAACCCCAAGAAATGGAAAAACCATCACTTTAAAAATCTTAAAAAAAAAAAAAAAAAAGAAAAAAAAAAAAAGAAAATGGTCACTACTTAACTTTCTTTTAACGTGGGTAAATTGTGGGCATCTAGTTCAAAATAAAGTAGTGACACGTTAAAACCATGAAGCATTTCTGTTCTTTGTACAAGTGATAACGCCGTATAGAAAGGGATTTTCAAAACAAAACTTGATATTACAATTTACAATATACAACAACTATGCCACAACCAAAAGAGGGTGAATATACACTGAAATGCAGAGGTTTCTATTTTTTTGTCTTTTTCTTCATACGAAAAGGGTTGTGTAAGCAATTCCAAGTTTTCCACATTTACATTACAGGTGGTTTACAAATGTACAATTATACAATCAGAAGTATATGTGTTCACTACTAGGATACATTATAGATACAGATTGAACATCAAAAACCAGAAAACTACAAAGTTTTATATATATATTTATATATATGCAAAAGTCTACACCAAGTATACACTATATAATTATATAAGCAAGACCAGAAAGTTCTCCCATGCTAAATAATCAAAAATGTCTGCTTTATGTTACCAAAAAAGAAAAATAAGGGGTCAGAAGCTTAGCATTTTAGCTGTTCTCGTGATTATGGACGATAATTCAAATGAAAATTAGGTCTTTTTAAACTTAAAATATTCTTGTGTCACGGCAGTAGAAAAAAAGGGAAAAGAATCCAAGATGTCCAAAAATCCAAGAAGTTACCTCCTAAGCGCGAAAACGCAACACCAAGGAAACTGAGCATGCCACTGTTAGGCCTCAATATCTATGTACATCTATTCTATACACCCAGAAGATGAACTTCACACATTTTTTTTGTAATTAAAAAAAAAAAAAAAAAAAGCAGTACAGATGATCAACTAGAGTTACGAGGCGTTTTGTAAAAGGAGCAAGCTGACGGGCAGTCGCCTAAGCAGACAGGAAGAGGCGACAGGCAGGCGGCCCCTTTAAAGACTGGGGGCATTACATAATGCCATTGGGGGGGCCACAGATAGAGCCCAGGTCCACTCCGTTCTTCATGTAGTACTTCTCCAGCTTGGCCAGGATGTGCTTGCCGTAGGTGTACTTCCTCAAAGTGCCGATGTGGGGCCGGATCTGCACACGGGAGAGCCAATGGCGTCGTCACAGACAAACAGAGCGCAGGAACGGCCGCGCGAGCGAAGGCGCGCGATGGCTACCTTGTGCATGACGATCTTGCGCTGCGTGGGCTCGGCCACGTCGATCATCTTCTGCACCACGTAGTTGGCGTACTGGTCCTTCATCATGGTGTATAAGGCACTGTGGGGGCCATCGCTCACACTGCATACCTCATCCACCAGCAGGGCGCGCTCCGTCCGCGAAGCATGGGTCACGCATTTCTCCACCACGTTACTGGGGTGAGGCGGAGGACACATGCGGGCTCAGACGGAAGCTTCCAGACTGACTGAACCACATCACCCATCTCACCTCCACATTGCTTTAAATCCCAGTCCCCATGAGGCCCTTCCCCCCAGTAATGTGTCGTTATTCTGGCCCCTTGCCAAGATGTCACCTTTGGCCCGACCCATTACATTTTCCCGGGGGGGGGGGGCCTATAAGAGGCCAGGTCCCCTGAATTAGCCTGGGTCAGTACGCCCCCCTCCCAGCTCCCCCCATGGGTCCTACCTGGCAAACTTGTGCTGACTGAGCGCCAGCACATTGCCACGGATCTCAGCCACGATCTTGCTCTTGTCCTCGGTGCGGCCGTGCTCCAGCACGTGCTGGATGACGTAGTTGCCATACTGGTCCTGCAGGGGGCGCCGGGGGAGAAAAATGAGACGGGGACATGCGCGCAGAGGCACTTGCGGTGGCCGGTGAGGCCGCTTGTGGCGTTACCTGCACCAGCTGCTCGGTGTGTGCGTGCAGCTCCTCCAGAATGGAGAGCGTCTGCTCGGGGAGGCAATGCTCCAGAATACGCTGGATCACCCGGCAGCCATAGGGGTGGGTGGAGAGGGCAAACACCTGAGGCGGGGGAAGGGTGCACAGTCTGGCATCAGGCCGATCCCCCAGACCCGCACACATCTCCGGCAGATCTGTGCAGCTGCAGAAGCCCACTCACCTGGCCCTTGAAGGCGTCGATGATGAACTGCAGGGCATGCGGCTGCACGCATTCGATGCACTTCTGCACCACGTGGTTCCCGTTCTGGTCCTTGACGCACTTCAGCACGTGTCCGTCCAGCTCGCGCACCATCTCGCTCTGCCAACACGCACACGCTCTGCGTCACCCCCCCGCACCGGTGGGAAAGCCCCCCCCTCCCCCCCCACTGCGGCACGCACACTTACAATGACCTGCTGCTCAGACGGGATGAACTCCAGCGCCTTCTGGATGACGCGGCAGCCATACATCTGCAGCGCCAGCGACAGCACGTGGCCCCTGATGCGCTCGGCCAGCGCCAGCTTCTGGTCCAGGCTGCCAAACTGCCGGCCGCAGACAGAGAGGGTCAGACGGGGGTAAGATCCACACCCCCCCCCCCATACATGTTGCTTTGATGGTTAGGTAAGGCGGTTTAGGCAGAAGCAGTGAGGTGCAGCACGTTATGCGTGGGGCAGACCTCAAAGAACTTCTGGATGACGTAGTTGCCAAAGACGTCGACCATGAGCTGGTAGGCGGCCTGCAGGATCTCGCTGAAGACCAGCTGCCTCTCCGCTGGCGTGGCACGCTCCAGCTTCAGCTGGATGAACCTGGGGAGACGGAGCAGGCCCGCGAGTGAGTGTGCGCCCGCACACGCGCGTGCACGGGAAGCGCCCGGCTGGCCGCGCGGCCTCCTGGGAGCACCTGGAGCCGTGCTGATCCTGGGAGAACTCCATGATGTGGCCGGCGATCTCCCGCAGCTGCAGGTTGGGGTAGCGGTTGTTGCGGAAGTCCTCCAGCAGCCGGCTGCGGCCGGACGGCATCACGTCGGACATGCCGCAGCGTAGCCGTGACGACGGGAAGAGCTGGCTGCTGGGGCTGAAGAGGCTGGAGCCGCTGCTGGCGCTGCGGTACTTGGCCTCCGCCCCAGGCGCTGCCGAGATGTACCGCCCACTGCCATTGGTCAGGCCACCTGGCGGGGGGAGGGGCCAAGTATGAGTGGGGGGGAAACATCCAGAAACGGCGCACACAGAACAAACCGGGACAGACAGTGGGCCGAGGAAGCCGGGCCACCATCTGACGTATCAGGGAACCGTGCACCGTGTGACAAGAGCAGACTCACCAAGGTTGAGGCTGGAGGAGGAGCCATGGGTGGACAGAGAAGGGGGAGGGGTCAGCGAGTGGGCGGGGCCCTGGTTGGGCAAAGGCATGCCAACGGGCCCGGGTGAGGAGGAGAAGCCCAGGCCGTTATAGAAGCCGTGGCCGATGGGGGCTAGGCTGCTGGGGGGGCGCTTATACAGGTCCGAGCTGCTGGTCAGGGAGTCACGCCGAGAGCCACCGCCTGCACTGGAACTGGCCACTAGGGGGCACCAGAGAACGAGAAGGCACACTAAGGGACTGCAGCACTATGCTTACGACACCCAAGTGCCACCTTAACCTTAGTCTCAGCATCTCCATGGCAACACATGCTCCAGCCCCCCAAACTGCCTCCATGCCCATGCGACTTCACACAAAGCATGCAGGAGACCCCCAAACACACACGCAGACAGAGCCCCATGCCGAGCAGGACGCGGTGGTCTACCTCTGCGCTGGCCGGCCGCCTGCGGGGGGGTGGGGAACGCACCTGCAGTGCCGAATCCGCCCAGCGTGGCACCAAGGGTGGCACCCAGCGAGGAGGACCCCCCGCCGCCAGCCCCGGGGCCCCCGGGGCCGCCGTTGGCGCCAAAGCCCAGTGAGGTGCCCCCAGGGGGGCCGGCGGAGCCCTGGGAGAAGAGCGAGCTGCCCTGGGAGGCCGAGTTCAGGGAGCCTGAGCCGTAGAAGGAGCTGGTAGGCAGGCCGCTGTTGGGCTGCTGGGCCGCAGGTTGCTGGGAGCCCAGGGCCCGGAAGGGGCCCCCAGCTGCACCGGAGAGGGCCCCACTGGCACCGTTGGCAGAGGCTGCTGCTGCCGCCACTGGGGTGGGGAGGAGATGAGATTAATCACAGAGTAATAAAACTACAGCAGAGTAGCGAGTAATGATGGCGGGGGGGAGGGGGTGACCACAGGCACTGACAGAGAAGGCCTGAACCAGCAGGGACTGGACCCCCCACACCCCCAGCGAATCGCCGGTTACGTGACGGATGTGACATCGCCAGGTGCCAGGGGCTACCTGCTTGGGCGGCCGTGGGGCTGATGATGACGGAGGCGGGGGCCATGAGGCGCACTGGGCCGCTCCTGGTCCCAGTGCTCACCACCAACGCACCAGTTTGGTCATAGTAGGCAGCAGGGGCCAGGACTGGGTAACCTAGGAGACAGATGGTTTGCATCTCATAAATAAAGAAATCATCCAATACTTTGCACACAGGGGCTACAGCAGGCAAGGTCAAAGGTCACGCACCAGGCACACCTGCAGCCAGGCCCTGGCCAAAGGCCAGCGCGGAGTTCACGGCGGCCGCGGCAACGAGCTGGTCTGTCTGCTGGCCCTGCTGGCTCTGGTTGGGGGTGAGGGGACGCTGGTTGCCCCCCGCACGCATCACCTGGCACGGGACAGGAAGGCCAGGTCACACCAGGAGCCCGCAGCCAGCGGCAGAGCACGAGACAAGATGGGGACCGGATGGGGCAATACCTGCTGCTGGTTTTGCTGGGACTGGCTGGCTGCCTGCTGATTGGCTGAGCTGGATGCAGCAGCCGCCGCTGCCGCCTGCTGCTGGAAAAGGTTGGCGGGGTAAACGCCCCAGGGGGTCACGCCGTAATACTGGTGGGGCATCACGGCCGGGCCTGGGGGGGGGGCGAGCGAAAGCAGGCACGTTACCAGCATGCACAGTACAGCTCTGCTCCAGCAAAGCCACTCGCTCGCACCCCTAACATGATTGTCAGATCGACACATGGCACATGGCAGGAAGACAGCACTGCACAGACAGACAGATGGGGAGAGACAGACAGCCAGAAGGAGACCCAGAGATACAGGCAGAGAGAGAGACAGTCACAGAGAGAGAGAGAGAGACAGTCACAGAGAGAGAGAGAGAGAGTCACAGAGAGAGAGAGAGAGAGAGAGAGAGAGAGAGAGAGAGAGAGAGAGAGAGAGAGAGAGAGAGAGAGAGAGAGAGAGACAGAGAGAGAGAGAGAGAGAGAGAGAGAGAGAGAGAGAGAGAGAGAGAGAGAGAGAGAGAGAGAGAGAGAGATGGAGAGAGAGAGAGAGAGAGAGATGGAGAGAGAGAGATGGAGTGGCAGAGCCTATGCACCCCTTCACTCACCAAGGGTGGCAGCTGCTGCCAGGCCCGCAGTGTAGGGGTCAGTGCCGGGCGGGGCAGCGCTGATGATGTAAGGATTCGGCACAAAGGCAGCTGGGGCAAGACCTGGGCAGAGTGGATGGGTCTGGGGTCAGAGGTCACTCAGGCAGGGGGGCACACATATGGGGGGGGGGGGACGGGACACGACACTTACCAATGTGGGGCTGCTGGGCTGCAGCCAGGGCGTACTGCTGCTGCTGCACTGCCAGCGCGTTGGGTCTCTGGAACAGCTGAAGTGGGCAGGCAGGCCAGTTACACAACCCAGGGGGGGGGGCTTCACTTTAGCTTTAACTCTCAACATAGACTGTGAAAGCCAAGCTGGAATCATGACGTTACACTTCCAGCAAGAGGATAGCAGCTTCATGCTGGACTGGAAGTTTGAGATGCACCGTGTAAAGACGCTCACGTAAAGACGCTCACGTTGATGACATGGAAGCGGCAACTAGGCTTTTCCTGGATTTATTAGAGAAATACTTCTCTCAGGGGTAAAAGCAGCAGCCACAGGTGGTGCTGGGAGATGTAGTACAGTCTAGCGGCATTGCAGGTCATCCTACCTGCTGCTGGGAATTGTAGTCAAACAGCCCCACGGTGGCGCCGGAGGAGTCGATGGGCATCTGACTGCCAGAGTAGTCAAACTGAAGGGGCTCCATGCCCACAGACTCCATGGGGTCCATGGGCACACCCTGAGACTCGACACCAGAGAAATCCTCCACCGGCTTGGGCCCGCTGCTGCCTGTCAGCTGGGAGAGGGCCTCCACAGGGCCCTGGCCCGCACCGAGCAGGTCCACCTCTGCTCCCGGAGGGGGGCAGTTCCCGGGGGTACGGCTGAAGGGAGAGAGAGAGAGGGATAAGTGAGGAATTCCCCCCCCCCCATTCCACGGAGCACACGGCAGCTTGGTAGGGCACCTGAAGGGTTCCTTGACGTCGACGTCAATGCCGTTCTGCATGGGCAGGCTGCCGGCGCTCTCCAGCCCGTCTCCCTCCACCTCCTTCAGCTCCTTCAGCTTGTCTGGGTCGAAGGCTGCCTTGCTTTTCTTCTCGCGCTTGTCGCCGTCGTCCACCTCGGGGTCACGGGGTCCCTGCGGGGCGGGAGGGAGGGAGCGGTGACTCGGAACATGCGCCCCAGCAAAGCTGAGGGTAGCCCCCCCCGACGGCCGAACAGGCGCGCCACTCACAAAGGCTCTCTTGCTCAGGCAGGGCTCCATCTTGTCGGCGGGGGAGGAGCTAAGCACATACTCCACCATGCTGACGCCCAGGCCGCCACTCTCGGAGCGCGGTGACAGCACGGAGCCCACCTCGCCGCCGCCATGGAAACCTTGGCCAGGCCTCCGCTGCACCATGATGGGCTGCGACACCGAGTGGTCTGGGGGGGGGGGGGGGGGGGGT
>JAODKL010000047.1:15470494-15484921 GCA_026780765.1 Petrocephalus schoutedeni
TGGGTGACTAGGGGAGGGGAGGGGGGGCAAGGCCCTCATTTGTGATATAATGGATTCTGCAGCCTGTGCGGGCTGCTGGCGGCGGGCCGGGAGGCGCTGCACTCGCAGACACAAAGGGAGCCGGGTCGCGCTGGCCGGCAGCAGGGCCGGGGCTCGGCCCGAACGCCGCCACACGGGCCCGGCTCAGAGAGAGATGATTCTGCGTTATTATAATTAAAAGGCCCCTACAGAACTGCGCCCGGGTTCCCTAAGAGTTCGCTGCACTGACGGTCAGGGAAAGGACAGCCCCTTCTTTTTCATAATGGCTACACGTGGAGAAGTGGCACAGAATGGTGATTATTACGGCAGGGAAATAGGACACGGAGACACGCTGAATCCAGTGGATTTATTTGGAGCGATTAAAAACTAACAAACAGCTCCGTGGAAATCTTCGAAGTACATCAAATTTAACAGCATTGAGTACATATATTAAAAAAAAAACCTGACATGAACAGGAGCACCTTGGTTTTTGGTGTCGAGGCTACTGGTCACACGCTGCTGAAAGTGAGAATCAGACCAGATCAGTGCTCACACTAGAGCGGTGCCAGGGATAAAATACTAATTAACTGTGTGCATGTGTGTGTGTGTGTGCGTGTGCATGTCCAAGTCCAGCAGGACGCCCAGAGTTGCAGCACTGAACTCCTGAACATCCCATCCGTTTCTAAGGGGGCATTGGCCACGGGAGCCCAGGTGGCCCACTCAGCGCCATGCCACAAAGACAATCCGGGGGGTGGCTCGCCAGCATGTAGCGAGATCACGGGCCCGTGACCGAGGTCCTACTGGATCTCCCCCATGTAGAGCCGCTTGTCACTGGACCCAGACAGGACTGCAGAGGAAGTAAGATAGTGGTCAGTTAGGGTTAGGCTACACACTGCCAAGGAGCACCTGGCTGTGTATCTAAATGGTCGGAGACAGGGACCTCGACCCTCAGAGGAGCTAATCGGCAGCCCCCAGCGTGCAGGTCGGTGCTGTTGATTGAGGTATAAACTTGTACAGCCATGTGACATGCGGCACTAACAGCGACGGGCCTCACCGATGGGCTCGGTGGGGTGGAAGGCGACTTCGTTGACGGAGCCAGCGTGGCCAGGCAGCTTGTAGAGGATCCTCCTGGACGTGGTATCCCACACGTACAGGAACCTGGAACAGCCGGTGCAGTGTGAGCGCACGCTCTGTGTCACGCCGGGGCCCGCGCCCCGACGGCTCGCACGGCAACGCCGTCACGCCGCTCACCTGTCTGCAGAGCCGGCCGCAATCTTGCTTCCGTCCGCTGACCAGGAGCACCGCAGAAGGTTCTAGCAGGGAAACAGGCCGTGGATATACCATTTAAAATGACCTCACGGGTAATGCACTTGCCACCAGCAGATGTTTCCGCAAGCTAACATCTGGGGCATGAGAACCTTTTGCACTGGATTGACAGTAAATGGCTTCTGTTCATTTTTAAAATCAGAATGACTGTCCAGCATGCCGTGCTTCATATGAAGGTTTCTGCTGATAGACAGTCTGTGGCTGAACATGCAGGGTTGGCTTCATTACTACCACCATACCACCACAGGGATGGTGCCATCCACCTGGCCCATCTGCACCATGATCAGTGCTCCCACTGCCTCCTTTCAGCACAGGGTACCTTTTCAAAGTTGTGGACGTTTCCCTGGAAGATCTTCACGCATCTCTCCTTGGGGGCAAAGGGGCGAACGTCCCAGACCCGTACTGAAAAGGGGGGGGTGACAGGAATGGGTGGGGCGGTCAGCGCCGGAGAAGGCCGCGGCCCGTTTGGAGAAGCCCGTGAGCGGGAAGCTGACCTGTGTTGTCCATGGAGTTGGAGAGAAGGTAGGAGCCCTCGGAGCTGAGGCTCAGGCCCGTCAGCGAGTCTCCATGTCCTTGCATGGTGTAGATCAGCTTATTCTGCCGCAAGTCCCACACCTGAGAGGGACGACGGAAGGACACAGAATCAAGGAAGGCTCAAACTGCTTTCACAGAGACCGTCGTCGATGGCGGCCTACCTTAATGTCGTTATCGATGCCGCCAGAGATAATCTGATCGCTGGTGTCGTTGAAGGTGACCGCCAGCACCTGATACGTGTTCTGGAATGTGTGGACTGATGCCTTCTTCCTGATGTCCCACAGCTGCGCACACACACACCACAGTTGTCACTTTGCCATGCAGAGCAAATCCCTAAACATTCTTACAGCCATCAACTAATCAGAGGGAAGTGCTATGAAGTTCTGGGATCTAGCGGTATCCATTTAATATTCAGCTAAATATTCAAACAATTACATAGCCTATTATTGCAAAACAGACAATTGTCAAGTGAAATTATTTTGACATTTTGCTCATACTGCTGTGAGCCAGTCAAAAATATATTTCTGCAATCACTGGGCTTGTGTCAGATTTTACATTTTTTCCCTCCATTGACTAGTTACCAATATTCTGCTAAGATCTTATATTTAAGATCAGACAAAGGTCATGTAGAATGAAAAGCAGTGGGGTAATGATTTTATGTCCAGTTCTTATTGTTCTTCGAAAATACAGTCAGCCCCCCCACCCCCCAGCCCCCAAAGCCAGTGCTGACCTCACCTTCACAGTCCCATCGTCACTACCTGTGCAGACCACCTGTGGGCCACGGCGCGCAGGGTAGCACGAGTTCACAAAGGAAGTATGACCCTTCAGGCGCTTGATTCGCTCTCCTGTCTCACTGTCCCACACCCCCACTGTCTTATCAGTGGAGGCAGAGAAGAGCAGGCTGCAGAAATATCCAAATCAGAAGACATCCAATCAGAAGACATCCAATCAGAAACCCAGACAGATCCAAATTCCCTATCAAGCTGAGGTTAGCTGTGCAAGTAAGCACCCACATAGTGTCCTATCGGGAGCAAGAACTATTTTCATGAGATAGCCAAGGGGAAGGACATATCTGAGAATCTTTAAAATGTTACTAATTATGAATGGATGGGGAGTAAGAAGGACACAGGCACTATACTGGGAAACTAAAAACTAAGACAAGGATTAATGTCTGTGGTCTGAATTATGTTATCTAGCCCATATTTTCTTCAGAGTTTTAGCCTGAAGGAGGCAGCAGACGCAAGCCCTACATGGGTCACAGGCATGTCCCTGTTCTTGCTGATGAATATGAATGAATTTTTAACCCCACTCACTAGCCATATCATACCTGCCATCTGTGTTATAGTGCAGCTCCATGACGGCCCCGCTGTGGCCCTTCAGGGTGGCGTAGTTCTCACAATCACCATAGACGCTCCACAACACTGAGGATGAGACATCAGCGAGAACCAATAATGCAGCCAGCAACCAGCCAGGGCTGCTGCGCTATGTCAGAGTTGTTGACAATGGAAATGAATCAACATCGGCTAAAATTGACACACCGCGTAATTTAATGAAATTACCTTTTTGATCTCTAAGATGGCCCAATTCATTATAAAAAATGTTTTGCCTCAATATCAAATGTAATTATGGGAGTAGTTCAAAGCATCACAAAACAGGAAGGTGGTTTGTACACTGCAAGTGCAAAGCTTCGATGGCATCCCACAGCAGCACTAGCTATGCACCAGCACCAGAAGGGAAAACACCGTTCTGGATGATGGACCGCCAGAGTAGGCAAAACCACCTGAAGTGTTGTCTAGTCGTGATTATTAATTTACCATTAGTAGGGAGAGCTTTTTAATGTCTTGTCTTGAGGCTGGTAAATACACCCAATATTAATGCCATAAAACTGTCTGCTACCTTAGAAGTTCCATTGAGTAAATGTTCGAAAAATGTTTAGGTTAGAATCTGGGCCTATTTTATGCTGACTGATGGGGCCGGTGTGTGTGTGTGATCATGCATGCTGGGCATGTTGGGACCAGTGTTATTTTTGTACAGTAAAACAAACAACTGGACGCTGAATAAAAATGAAAACAATATTTACCAAAAACGTAAGTGCAAGAAGTAGCACCACACCACCCATGTCTTTTTACCTTGTTTATCCACAATCTCCTCTTTTAAAAGCTGCTTTGGCTGCTGAGCGGCCCCTTTCTTTACCGACACTTCAGTGCTTAACACTCCATCATATGACAAAACAGTTGGATGCGGCATGCCCCGCTAAGCAAAGCACTGTATAAGTATGCATGTATATATTTCTAATTTAGCTTTTCAATTCGATTAAATTCTTTTTTACATTTTAAATAATTGTTGGCAGAGAAAGGGACTGCATCCAATCCTGTTGTACTTGTATAATGACAAAAAAAAAAAGATTCTGATAATCTGTTTATCTAATAGTGTGCGTAAGTAACGTCTGTATAGTGCCAAAAAGCTAGGGTCCATTCTCTAAACCCCTCCAATGACATACAGTTTGTTGTTGACAAAATAAAATTAAGTTAAATGAAACTATCATCAATTGGAGGAAGGTTTCTTATTTAGATTATATAGATCAAATCGATAGAGTAATCGAAATAAATTGTCATTAGCGGTGGCCCTACAACCAACCAAGACCTAATTTCCACTGTGGCTATGACACTACGCCGATACAAGTACTTATATGTCTGCATTTCTAAAGAGTCCATATACTTATGTTCATCAATGTGACCAGTCAATATTGACAGGAAAATGACCAAGCCTTCTGTCTGTAGGTTTTAAGCCTAGTCCTGGACTAAACATGGAGAATCCCCATACAAAATTCCAGTTTATTCCAGGACTAGGCTTAATCCTTGTCTGGGAAACTGGCCCTAAATCACACTTCTTGATGGATCAATTTGTGTTCAAAGTCAAGTGAAACCTATTGCATCGTTGCCTCCGGTCTGATACTCCCATAACATGTAAATATCAGATCCAGAGCCATTAAGACAGGGCAACTCACAGATGAGTCTATCATAGCCAGCGGATGCCAGCCCTGATCCGCTGGGGTGGAACTTGCAGCAGTACACCTCTCCTTCGTGGCCTGACAAGAGCATGATGGGAGCCTGGAGGCTGGAACTCCGAGGCGGGCCCTGGGGGAGGAGGGAGAAAGTCAGCAGCCAGCACTATAACGAGAGGATAACTTATCTGACACACACACGTAGAACAAGGAAGGAAGGACAGCAAGAGGGAATGAGCGAGAAGCTTGACTGGAACTGACCTGCATTTAGGTCAAGGTTTAAAATAAACCAAAGAAGGATAACAGAAGGACAAAACTCAATACTGGGTGACATATTTACACAGTACAGCAAAAACGAACATTTTCTGTCCTACTTGAGTCTAGCTACTATGTTAAGTACATTAGCATCATCTTCTTAGTAACCAGTGCAAAACACTCTGATGGACTACCGATGGGGTGGGGCAGGTTCAAACACACAGACATAACTGTATGATTCTGAAGAAGGGGAAAAAAAAAAACCTACCCATTTTTGTAATTTCAATAATTAGAAATTTCTGCATTTATTTTTAAAACCCATTTCAAGAAACCCAGTTTCGGTAAACTATGACACATAAGAGCTAGGCTATGATTCTAAACTTTATAGAGTATAGATAAAAGAGAGTAACTACTACATTTTGCCAAATATTCACCCCTATATCTTCGGCCATTTAACAAGGCACTTCATTATGATATGAATCTATTATAGACTCCTCCAGTCAGTTTCGACTAACACCCAAACTTGACAGGTTAGATTAGTCTTTGATACTTTTTTAAATCACTCTTTTAATGCTTAAAGACATTTCTCTTAGTACACATATAACAAAATTCCATTGTTAAATTTTCATAAAATGTTAAAGCATAAATAAGAATAATTTAAAACAATCGTGGATCCATTCATTGCTTTTGTTTGTCCAAGCGTTCTGCCGCAAACTTTATTTTGTTTGACGTGGAATGATTACGCATCTTAGCGTCTCCGAAGCGCGTAACTGCAAAAGGCGTTTTAGACAATTCGCTGGCTCCAAGGGAGAGGCGAGCTCAGCTTCCGAACCGAACACATGGCCCGCGATAATGTGGAAAGGCGCTACCGATCCCTACCATCGTCGCGAGCTGCTGCGACTGCGCCGCCGCCACAAGTTCCGTCCTCGGTCTTTTGATGCCAGCAGGTACCACAGCCATCTCCGCCGCACCCCTCTTTTTCGGCTCAATCATAATTACACAGTCTCGAAAAACAGGGCTATATGCCTATTGATTATGTTGCTCTTTACGGTTCCTTTTGGGGAAATTAAAATGAAACCCTATGTACTATCGGCTGGTTTAAACTGCACGAGCCAACTGGCAACACCAGTTTCCGGCATCCCAATTCGCACGTAATAAGATCAACTATGATTGGTTAGCGTCTGTGAAAACAAATTTCATTGGCTGGTGCAGCGGTTCGTGAACGCGTTTGCCCCGGAAGTACATAATCCAGTCAAGGAGTGTATGAAAAATGCGGCGGTGGGATTTTTGACTGAAGATTTCTGTTATTTGTTATAGTCTGGTATCGCGAGTCGTTAACCTTTTCCACGAAACAAATATATAGCACCAAGCCAGCATGTACACGACATTGTTGACTGTCTCGCTAGTCATACATTTTCCATTGCTGGCTAGGTGCGAATGAAAAGTTAATAATATAGCCGTCAGACAGTGTATTGAACGCTAGTGAAGTGACATCACCCATCCGTATCCGAACCAGTAACCCAAGCCGCAAGCCTCGTTTATCAGCAAGAAGGTAGTTAGCTTTTATTAGCTGCTTTATTCCTTATCTTGTTCGGAGATCCCCAGTCGTTCTCGAACAATGCGCATTTGACAAATGTGCCAAGCTGACCATGTAATATTATTTATCTTTGCAGATCGATGGATGGGTTTCGCAGCAGAGAACGGGGGGACCTCGATGAGCTGCCCGAACTGTACACCATACTGCGCGGAGAGGTACGGGAGTTCTGACTTGCGGAACTGTAGAATAAGACGGGCTTTCTGATCATGACCCAGACTGCAGTGCCTAAGAAGAGGAGAAGTCAGGACGAACGATTTGATGATTAAATCTAATTATGTTTTAATATACATCATTTTAAATGTTTTTATTTAAAGGAAAACACATGTAATCTCTGTCTTGATTTAAAGTTTTAATGTGATTCAGTTTATTGTTGCTTGAAAATTACAAATGAAATAAACATCCTGAGGCTTAGCTTCGATCCCGTTGTTCATTCAGGTGGCATCTGTCACTGCCTATGGAGCTTTTGTGAAAATTCCTGGCTGCAGAAAACAAGGTAACTTGGCACTTCTGCCGAAAGGGCTGCTCAGCCATGAGACCCAGGCATTGAGATTTTTTTAATTTGGGTCGTCGAGTGAGAAAGTCTCTTACACCTGGACTATTTATTCTGTCTGAGAAATATACTCTGCTCTTTCTGATGCCATGCTGAAATGCTTACTCCTGTGTCAGGGCTGGTCCATAAGAGTGAAATGTCCTCTTGTCGTGTGGAGAATCCCTCAGAGCTTGTGGACATAGGAGAGAAAGTCTGGGTGAAAGTCATTGGGCGCGAGGTGATTTTTTTATTATTATTATGTAACATTTTTATCCTTCTAAACCAATTTTAATGGGAAAAATAAATGAGAATGTTTAGTAGGTATAAATGAAATTTTAAAAGGTACTCAATAAATTTGTGTAATAAATTAATCTGAATCATTGGTCCATTAAGTGTAAACCGTATAGAAATTCTGTGGTGCAGATGCAAAGTAAGTTTGAATGTTGTGTTTCAGGTACAAGATGGAAAGGTGAAACTTTCATTTTCCATGAAAGTTGTAAATCAAGGCACTGGAAAGGACCTGGACCCCAACAATGTGGTGTTGGAGTATGTGATGTTTAATGGCTTCTGATGTGCTTATGGGTTGAATCAGTGCTAGGCGGTATACCGGTTCATACTGAAAACCGATGTTTATTTTTGTTATGATATGAATTAATAGTGAATAGCTTAAACAATATTTGGAACGTGGCACAGCAGAACACTGTTTGACATCAGACCCTTTTCACTGCTGCTCCCCCACTCATATTTTAGATCCCTTTTTTAATAGATATAAATTGGAAGGTTAGCTGGGTCACTTTGCCCGCTGGAGCAAGCTCACAATACATTCACGTTTTATTTCGGTTACCTAATATAACAATAATGTAGATGATTGGCTAACATCTAAACAATCTTTTGAATGTCGGTCGATCTCCCCTCACTACGTTTGCAATCTACTGGTCGATTGCAAACGACGTACTAGGCACCTCTGAGTTACATTAACAGAGTGTGTAGTAGGTTTACAAAACGTGTTTACTATATACTTTTTAATACTTCAGTGCAATACCGCTTTTGAGAAATTAACCTCTTTGGTTACTTTAGTAATTGAAAATGTTTTGAAAATAATATTGTTCAACCGGTATGAGACTGGTATCATTTTGAGAAATACCATGATAAAATGTTTTGGTCATACCGCCCAGCTCTAGATTGAATTCTGGGGAGGCGGGTGGGTGGGCAGTATTGAGATGTTTTTTCAGGGAAACATCGCAGCATCTCTTACACAGGCAGGATGAGAGGAAGCGACGGCAGTTCAGAGACCACTCGAGTCAGAGGATAACGCTGGAGGCTGTCCTCAACACAACGTGCAAGAAGTGTGGTTGTAAGGGTAGGTGAGGCAGAACACCCCATGTGAGCATGTGAGAGAGAGAGCGAGCCAGCCAGCCTAAGGCTGTGTTTGGAAGTTGAGCATGTGTGCCGTCGAATGGGACTAAGGTGACATCTGCTTGTGTGCAGTGAGTAATGACTGCCTACCTTCCAGGACATTTTACAAAGGACTGCTACTCCCAGCCCGGCCTGCAGTACAGCCTGGTGCCTGAGGAGGAGGCAGAGCCCAGCCAGTCTGCTCAGACACAACCCCACAGTAAAAAGGTACTTGATTGACATCTGTTACATCCAATCATGGCCTGGCCCACCAGTGAAGGGGCGGAGACCTCAATGTGCTGCATTGCTATGTCAATCTGAAGAAACATCTGGGTTTCCTAGGAATATGTACCTATCAGGATGCATAACTGATGGAAGGTTAAGCTGAACTAAACAATTACATTTATATCCAGTCATTTTATAGACCAATTCTATTCAAGGTGACATTTTTTTTTTCTTGAGCCAGTCTGCTAACTGATTGACTATTGCAGTATGTTATATAATAGATTACAACCTCTGTGTTCATCTTCATTCAGAAGTAAATTTCTGAATGACTTACTGTCTATGACTAAGAATTATGAAATACCACCAATTGTTTAAAATAATCCTAATAAGTTAAGCCTGTGCAGAATTCTTAGGCTGCCAGATAAAAAATATATTTACATTATCTTTATGCTGATGTAAAACTATGATTTTATGCCTGTCAAAGTCTGTTAGCTTAGGATTTGCAGAAACCATCTAATATACTCACGTGTGTTGATTCAACCTCTAAAGTACCATGGTTGGCTAATCAATACCTCATCAAGGAATTTAATTATTAAAGTTACTTAAGTGAGCTGATGGTGAAATTTAACAAATACACGGAACGGCTGGGGTGCCCCTGAGGAGAGGTTTGAAGAATCGAAGTGGTACCTTCAGGTATAGAGATACATCTTCTGTTTTTGGACAAACAAACTTATTAGTTACTTTATTGCTCTCTAGACAGGCGCCGCGAAATGGGTTGAGTGCCTCTCCAGGGGAAGGGAGACGCTGTGACTAAAGCAGGCAGACTGACTTTGCAGGGAGGATGTAGGATTCAGATTCTTTGGGGGCTTCAGCCATGTTCTTCTGTTGGTCTATGTGTATTTTTGGAAGAAGCTTTAAACTTGCAGCTGGAATCTCTGGGTTCCTTGAGTGCTAATTGCCTTTGTGGCTGTTTGTGTAGAAGGCGGCTGCCCGCTGTTGTGGTGGTGAGCACTGAACCATTGCAGAAACAGTCACAAGGTGTTCTTGACAGCTGACTGCTTTTTAATATGGGTCTGATGCAACAGGCTGAAATTGTGGGGCAAAGTTGGCTGAACTGGGGTTCGCAAAAGTGGTAATGCTGAGGATGGATGGCGACATTTTAAAGGCATAAATATTTAAAGCAGTCCTCCCTCGACCAGTGAGCAGAATGGCCGTCAGCAGATGGGAGCCTGGTGCCGCGCACCTTCCACTTTGGCTGTAAACCTCCGTCCTGATTCTGTCCCCGATTCTCACATGGAATCTCCTTTCCCTCTCCCCAGGAGAAGAAGGTGAAGAAGAGGAAGAAGAGAGAGACGTCCACGGACTCCAGCGATAGCGAGGATGGCCCCGGGCCAGCCAGGCGGGGGCGCTCCACCAGCGAGACGGGCAGTGGGGAGGGCAGGAGGAAGGAGAAGAAGAAGAAAGAGAGGAAGAAGGAGGAGAAGAAGAAGAAGAAGAAGAAGAAGGACAAGAAAGGAAAACACAAATCTCACGGCAAGCAGGAGTGAGGAGGGCGTCCCTGAGGAGGCAGGCGGCCCATAGCAGCTTGGACGGGCGTCCCTGAGCAAGCCGAGGATTTTTGTATTTTTAATGAATGTGTTTTAATTGCTGTTTCCTCCTTACTGTTAACATAGAGCAGGAGAATTGTGTTTTGTAAATAAAAAGCTGTGACTAAAAGCTGATTTTATCGCACTTGCTGTCCTCCAGGGCAGTGGGTGACAGGAAGCGTGTCACCAGACCGGCAGTCTGCCCCCGGCACCACAGGCCCCACCCCGGCCAGCCTTTCACCCACTTGTTCCCCGTCACATGACTCGGGAACACGCTCACATTACAGCTGTGTGCAGACCTGGCCAATCACACACACACACGCTGACACACACCTGCCAGGCTCGGTGGATACCTCTGGAGAATCTGTGCTCCAGTTACAACACAAACGCAGGCCGTCAGATCAAGTTACGCTGTCTGGTATTATTTACTTGCTTAGCAGACACTTTTAGCAGTTTATTTGGGATTAATTAAAAATCTGCCCATTTAGACAGTGCCTGACAAAAACATTTGCTTATGTGAGAGAGGAATGATTTCTGCTGGAACTTGAACCCAAGTCATTTTGCCGAAAATCTGAACTCCTCGCCCACTATGCCCCCTGCTGTCCTGCAGCTGTTCTCTTCTGCTGGCTGTGAGAGGTCAGATATGTCGGAGTATTGTCCTGCTTTCCATCTTCCTAATGTGCTTATTTCTGTCCCTGTGTGTTGGAAATTACATCACACTCTTTGACACTGATGCCCTGCAGCACATTCCTTCGCTAAAATAGACCCGGAGTGTATGTGCGGCAGCGTGGATTACACACACGCCGCTCTCTGCTCAGACGCTACCGAGGAAGTAAGGCTTTAGGAAATGTTTTCCCACATATGCTGTGAGACCGTTGCTTTCCCTTGAGGTGTAAATGATGGCATGGATTGTACAGCCCAGTGAAAAAACAAAATGAGGAATTTTTTATTGTTTGTCAGACAGAGGAGGTAATACAAAGATGGAGAGTCGAGGAGGGGCAATAGGATACCCACAGCAGTAGCAGCCACTGGATCCTGTAGTGATGGGCTGGGAGTCGGGGTGAGCAGGAGAGGCGGGGGGGGGGGGGGTCAATAAGTCAGTCCTCTATTCGGCCTTTACATACGAGCGGGTGGACACCACATCACCCAGTGTCAGGGTCTGTGGAGCATAGCACAAGGTCAGCCAACAAGCAAAGAGCACACAGCCCCCCCACCGCGGCGGCACACAGGGGTACTGACCAGAGTCAGGCTGTTCCCGGTGACCTCCCTCACCAGAGTTGTCTCCTTGCTGTCCCACTTCTGAATGTGCACCAACTTAGTGCCATCCAGCGTTATCAAAGACTAGGGGGGAAACGGAGAAATAGTTCAGGCAAACCACTGATCTACAGGGAAGTCAGTGTGTAGCTATATGCCTGATCTACAGGGAAGTCAGTGTGTAGCTATATGCCCGATCTACAGGGAAGTCAGTGTGTAGCTATATGCCCGATCTACAGGGAAGTCAGCGTGTAGTTATATGCCCGATCTATAGGGAAGTCAGTGTGTAGCTATATGCCTGATCTACAGGGAAGTCAGAATGTAGCTACATGTCTGATCTACAGGGAAGTCAGTGTGTAACTATATGCCTGATCTACAGGGAAGTCAGAATGTAGCTACATGTCTGATCTACAGGGAAGTCAGCATGTAGCCATATGCCTGATCTACAGGGAAGTCAGCGTGTAGCTATATGCCTGATCTACAGGGAAGCCAGTGTGTAACTATATGCCTAATCTACAAGGAAGTCAGTGTTTTGCTGTTTATCGTATTCGGGCAGTCATTGTAGCCTGTAGGTGATATGCAAGAGAGTAATCGTGGGTTTATGCATTAATAGAGAATCCTGGGTATTTGCATATCAGCACTGTTGATGTGTATATGTGGGGATCTGAGTAACTGTCATCATAGCTGCTGTGATTACAGGGCACAAGAGAACCTTATCAGCTATGTGAGGAAGCACATGTTTGTGTGTCTGACCCTCTCGGTCTGGTGCACAGCAGCAGAAAGTTACCTTCACTTTCCTGTCATCTGCGGTGGTTTCATCAAACTCCTCGCCCAGTTTGAAAATTATTTCGGTGTTCTTGAAGGTGCTCTGTGTCTTCAGGGTGATGGTGTCGCCGTCCATGGAGATGATAGTGGTGGGTTTGGTCATGCTGCCCACCTGCCGCGTAGCGAATCCCACACCTGTCATAAAGACACCGTTCAGCATTAGCCTGCAGGTTTGTGCAGTTACCAAACTGAGTCTTTGTCCCTCACCTGCAGGGGGCGCTAATGACGCTCACAATTCCTATGAAAAGGCCAACACTGTCGTGACATCTAAACCCAGACCAGTCCCAGAGCTGAGCAATTACTAGGGTCAGCAATAACGTATCTGTTATTGAATTTCTATAAATGGCGAAAACAGCTTTATTCGTTATAACCATCCATCCATCCATTTTATATCCAGTAATGAAGGACTTAGGACAATGAGTTCCAGGACTGTGGGATTCAAACCCACAAATCTAGAGTATGAGTCACCACTGCTATTGACGTCCTCAATCATCTAACTGGCTGACTGAATGGCCAACATGTTGAAATGGAAACGCCGCTACAGCCCAGCACCTCGAGTCACCCCCCTCCCCCAGCATTTTATCGGTAAAATTACCTTCTAATTAAGAATCTCAAATATGCTAATCAATGTGATAAACAGAAGCCATAGTAATGTGGCCAAAACCAAGGGAAAAAAAAAGAAGTAAAAGATTACAAGGGTTTTCTTGTTTGTAGTTTCAGTGGCTAATGAAGCCAGACATTTTGCCTCTAAACGTGACAATTTTCTCGGAAGTCCTGTCTCCACCCGCCCTTCCCAGAGCAGAGTTACGGTGAATGTGATTCCCTGTCTCTTTGCTATCCACCTTGAGCACTCTTTACTGGACCATGCAGTGCAGCGGACACAGGCCAGGGCGGCACATGACACATTCTCACGTCCCCTGGCCAAGGCGAGGTCACGTGACCTGAGTCAACTGCCAGGTCCGGGTGCAGCAGCACGCGAGCGGGCCTGCATTCTGCCATTGATTTACTCCCGTTCAGTAAACAAGGTGTAGCAGAGCCTGACCCATCCAGTCATCAGCAGCGTGCCCGTGTCACACCGTCAGTGTGCAGCCACTGGCATGGATGCGATGGTGGGCTCGTGAAAGATTCAACCATGCTGGGGGGGGGCACCACTGTGTTAGAGCTTATGCATGGGTCATTGTGGCCCAGAATAGGGTGTGTCAGCTACTCCAGTTATCAGAACAGCCCTCTCTGGAAGGGTGGGGAGACCGGGCGTATCCCAGAGTCACACCAGAGAGAGGGCGGGGTCAAGGACTGGTGGGCAGGGTCTATGCCGGTCAAAGAGGACACCAGCAAGTCATTGGACACACCCCTCAAATACAGAGACACGCATTCCACTGCCTCATGCTACCAGAAATAACAGATGAAGGCAAAGCTGAAGGAACAACGTGATACAAAGGCACTTTAGCTCTGTCGCAGGCAGCTGCATTTATCTATAAAGACTGATCTGCACGCAAGGTATTGATTGAAAACGCAAGGCTGGGGCCGAGCGGCTACTCTGCGGGATCAGGACGTGTGTGTGTGCGCATGGGTAAGGAGCACTGGGCGTGTGTGACTGCGGGAGGCGAGTCGTAGCTGCGTGGCAGCGCCTCGGGGGCGCGCCGTAATCTCTTAGACTGTTTGTCATTATAAAAAGGCTTAAATCAACAGGGCCGTTCCCACCAGAGAGGTAGATGGGGAATAGGGTGGATTTACCTGCAGGCTCCACCGTGCGCGCAGGCTGAGGTGGCGCTAGCCCTCACCACGCCACAGAAAGCAGCCCTTCCTTACTGGCTCTGCTCATCAGCCCTGACTGAGGGTATCTGCTAGTGTGACTCGCCCTCCACTGCACCAGGGGCCT
>JAODKL010000047.1:15503178-15514247 GCA_026780765.1 Petrocephalus schoutedeni
TGCCTGTGGCCAGCCATTGGCCTTTTCCCAAGAGCCTCTGTCGTAAATCAATACGGCTGATCAGATTTTTCACTCTCCTTTCCATCCACAGCCAGGCTCTGAGGCTATCCAAGAGCCGACAACGCAGGGCTCGTCTGAGGCAGTGCGGCTGAATTATTGATGCCTGGAAGGCATGACAGGATACGTCCTTCAGAGTCTGAGAGTGACAGTTTCTTTTGGCAGTGGGAGCGGGTCTCGCCCTGCCTCCTGTGTGACCAGGGGCTGCGTCTGATCAGCACACACCTGTAGCAAACAAGCCTGTCAGATTTGAATGAATGCAGCCATTACATATATTACAGGAGGAGGCATTTGACCTGGGTCACTTCTGTATGGCTGATCTCAGAGTGTTGATTCCACACGTGTATCTGGGATGCTAAAGGACAGTCAGAATTACAGTAAGCTTCTATCAAGAGTCCCCATTTTGAATGAATCAATGATCATTATTATTAATGTCAACCAATCAGAGACTGAAAAGCGTGTGAAATGTCATGTGCAGTGCTATGTAAGTTACTGAAAATTAGAGTCAATATCTAGTAGCGATGTTTCTGTGGCATAGAGATGCTTTGCCGATGGATTTTAAAGCATCGCGGAGACATCGCGCCTATGCATGTGTGCAGTCTGGGTGATAATATTATTTCAGGGTTACTGCTGTGACAAGGTGAGTCATTAAAACTGTCAAATTTTATCTATATTTGTACCTGATGTAATAGTTTGTTTTATATTTTTCTTAAAATTAATAATCCATTTCTGTTGTATTATTTAAAAAAACGCAAGCTGTTAATTGTTTCTACAAGGTATTGGGATTATGGTAGTTGAGGAAGTGTGTTGAATCAGTTTTCTAACATTAAAATAGGTTCCTTTAATTCCTATTGTTTAAAATCCGTCATGTGACCCTGCGATAATGGGGAGTCTGGGGGACTGTTAAGGAGAGAATAAACCTTAATTAATTTTTTTTATTTATTTTATATTTATTATTAGCTTTAAATTACAATACAAATAATAACTAAATAGTGAACATTAAGATTAACACAAAAAGAACATTTACAAAATAAGCCAGGGGCACATAGTAGCAGCATATGCGGTTATTAGGGATCTAACAATACAATACTCAACTCACGATTCGATGCGATTCACGAGTTCACGACACGATTTTCTCACATTTTGACTCAAAAATATTCCTTATCTCTCCAAACTGTGCAAAACATGTCCTCTTTAGAGTTGAGCGAACACCTGGAAGTTTGGACTCGGCTAGTTCGGCCAAACTTTGCCGCAAAGTTCGAGTTCGGGACCCGAACTCGACCCGAACTTGCCCCTGAACCCAAACCCCATTGAAGTCAATGGAGACCCGAACTTCAGGGCACTAAAATGGCTCTAAAAAGTCATAGAAAGGGCTAGATGGCTGCAAAATGGGGATAAGAGCAGGACAATTGCCCTGCAAACAAATGTGGATAGGGAAATGGCTTAACCATCTGGGCTCGGCAGGAAACAGAAAATTCGCCGAAACATTTAAATAAGTCCGCGAGTGTTTGTCATAGAAACATTTTAAAAACACCACCAGAAAGCTTGAACGATCTACTTAAAAAAAATATATAGGAAGAAACTAAATATATTTTCACGATTTTGCAGAGAATAAAAATTAGAAGGGGGGGTGACTCAGGTGTCTGAATCGGTGATCGCCCCTCCCTTTGCAAATCGCGCTATTCACATGCTAATGATACGCTAAACGCAAAAAACGCTATAGGTCACCCACAGAAATAACAGCCAGGTTATTAATTATATTTATGTGTCAGGGGTACAAAGATGGTGGATTGAACCCACAAAAAAATCGCTATAGGTCACCAACAGAACAAATAGCTAGATGAGATTCAGTGCAACTGGAATTAAATAGAATAGTTTTTTTAAACAAATCCCACATCAAAATGACCCAATAAAAAAATCATCAAATAAATAAACAAATGCTTGCATGTGCAGCTTCGAATTTACATGTTTTTTAAAGAAAATATGTCAGCATTCTCAGGCTCAAGCTGAGATCTCTGTAAATTCACAATGTCCCCTGCAGTTGAAAAAACCCTTTCACTAGGGACGGAGGTGGCTGGTGTGATGACAACATTGTACAGAAAGTAGCTAAGGTTTGTCAGAAATGTCGCTTGGCGCTTTTTGAAAAATAATTCACTAAATGGGTCTGAAAAGTCGCTAGATCTAGCGACAAAGTCGCTAAGTTGGCAACGCTGCTTGCCATTTCGCGTTCTGTCTGAATCCAAAAGAGACGGAGAAGAGAACTAACGTTGTGAAATCAAATGTAATGTTACACCGTTCTTGTCACGGTTGCGGTGCGATCTACGACCCATACTGCAGGCGGTTGATGAACAAGACGTTTATTCCGACAGGAACACAGGATTCAGGCACAACAGAGAACCGTGAACCGATGTATGGGGTTAAGTAACCCAAATACATACAACATCCGACCACGTAGGACTAAACACGAGTAGACTAAATACACATGACATCACGGATGGAACACGGGGCAGCTGGGAATAATCAAGAAACAATAGGGAAACATTCGCACGAGGGGAACAAGGGGCGTGGCACAACATGAAGACATGGACAGAGCGTGACAGTTCTTTCTGTTAAGTACCTGTTCTCATAATAAATAGCGATTCATTTTCCACATCAGCTGATTTGAATCGTAATACATTTACACCGATTTTTAACTGATTTGCGATGCATTGTTACATGCCTTCCAGTTATATGACATAATAAAGCTGGATAAGAACAAATTTAGCTAAAAGAGATAAATAGCAATTAGGCAGATGGAAAAAATAGAATATGGGGATGAGAATAAACCTTCATCCTCGTGTCCTTTTATATGAAGAATCCATCCGCTTAAGAGGCAGGACCCACAGGTCACAGTAATATCACCCATTCACAGCGCCACCGTGAGGTCGGATGGCGCTACATCATAAGCAGAATATTAGACTGCATTTGTCCATTAATATTTTCACACTAGACAAAAGTAATGAGCCCATTTAAATTTCAGAACTTTAAATTGTGTAATATGATTTGAAAAGGTAATTAGGCGCATTACTCGTTACCAGTAAAAGCACTTGGTCATAAAATGCTCATTCGTTAAATTGTCTGGATGCATCCAGTACTACGCTTAATGAATTTTTCTCCCTGATCATTTCAGGACAACACAAAACCACGGTGCCCCCGGACAGATGGATGGGGGAAAGCCGGCTGCGGGCGGCCTGCGCTCTGCTCTCTCCCAGCAGGCCTCAGCCCTCGCGCCCCTGCCGCCCGGACCAGCTGCACCGCCCCAGCGCTGGCAGGTTCGCCTTCCTCAGCACGCATGCAGAAAGCAGCCCCATGCGGCCCAAGGTCGTGACGGTGGTGCGACCAGGCGGGGGCGCTCCGCCCAGGAAGATCACCATCCTCCTGAATAGGCGCGCAGTGCAGACCTTCGAGCAGCTGGTGGCAGACATCTCTGAAGCCATGGGCCTCCCGCGGTGGAAGAATGACCGCGTCCGGAAGCTCTTTGGCCTCTGGGGCCGTGAGATCCGCAGCATATCCGACTTCTTCCGCAATGACGACATCTTCGTCGCTGCGGCCAGGGACAGGCCGCCACTGGGAGAGGTGCAGGCCGTACTAGAGGAGCTCTTCCCGGGGGACGTGTGCTTCCATGGGGCGGTTCTGCGAGCGTGGGAGAAGCTGCTCTCGCCGCCGGCAAAGGCCTCCAAGGCGGACAGCGGCTTCCACGAGGAGCCAGAGGCCGATCGGGGACTGAAAGTTGGGGAGCCGGGAAACGGCACCCTGAGGCCCGCGGACAGAGCTGAACGGGACGGCCGGAATGCACGGGACCGCACGAGGAAGTGGGACCAAGCGAGACGAGAAGGGCAGCAGGATGAGCAGCCGCGGGTGAGGAGGTCCAACAGGGCTGAGAGAGCTGGGGGGCGTGTCCAAGAGCCCTCAGCCAGCTGCTGCAGGGAATGTGTAAGGGCCGGCCTCCAGGGAGCACCGCTCGCTCCAGGAGGAAGCCGAGGAGCCCAGGCCAAGATGGTAGCCGGCACATGTGGAGAGGGAAGGAAGAACGGGTGTGATGGGATTGAGGAGTGGCCACGGGCTGGAAGGGCCGGTGGAGAAGGTGACCGCCAAAGGCTAAAGGAGCCAGCAGCCAGCTCACTGCTTTCCAGGCCAATCAGAAATGAGGAGACAAAAGAGAAGAGCAGAGAGACGGGGGATGGAGAGAATGGCCCTGCCGCAAGCCGGCGCTCTGCTGACGCTCAGGGTGAAGCCCAGCTGGGAAGGGCCAGTAAAGAAAGCTGGCAGAGAGAGGAAACCAGCATGCAGGTGGCTGAGAGGCCTGGGGGGGACCTGCCAGACCCCCTGCAGGGCGTGACGGATGGCCCACAGAAGAGTACAGGACTGGGGGGTGACGGGGCAGAGACAGGGCCTGAAGCCAGCCTTCTGGGCTGCCTGGCGTCCGGAGCGGGCCACTCCCAAGGGGACATCGAGCACCACTACGAGATGGGACGCGTTATTGGGGACGGCAACTTTGCCACGGTGAGGGAGTGCTGGGTGCGCACTGGAGGGGCAGAAGCCCCCCTGTTTGCCATGAAGATCATCGAGCGTACAAAGCTGCGTGGCAAAGAGCACATGCTCCAGAATGAGGTGTCCATCGCATATGGCCTATCGCACCCCAACGTGGTGCGTCTCCTGCGCCACTACGAGACCAGCCAGCACGTCTTCCTGCTGATGGAGCTCGTCGGCGGCGGTGACCTTTTCGATGCCATTACGGAGTGCGGCAAGTTCCCCGAGGAAAGCAGCAGCCAGATGCTGCGGGATCTGTGCCGGGCGCTTGACTACATCCACGGCAGAAGTATCGTGCACAGAGACCTGAAGCCAGAGAACCTGCTGGTGAGCCCAATCCTGTCCGAGATACCTAAAGCGGAGGAGAGACACGTTTACATATTGTTTTAGCCATCTATCCATCCACCCATCCATTCATCCATCTATCCATCCACCCATCCATCCATCCATCCATCTATCCACCCATCATCCATCCATTCATCCATCTATCCATCCACCCATCCATTCATCCATCTATCCATCCACCCATCCATCCATCCATCCATTCATTCATCTATCCACCAATCATCCATCCATTCATCCATCTATCCATCCATCTTTCATAAACAATGATGTAATACTGAGTCCTCGTATGAATCTTACGTAGCATGCAGAAACTCCTTGCTTTATGTCGGTCTGGCTTACAATATTTGGACTTTATGATGATGTTAGTGATGCACATTCAGTAGTCAGTTTTGAACTGTGGCCTGTTCCCAGGCTAGAGATGTGTCATACGGTACTTTCCTCTGATGCCGGGCGCTGGCAGCATCTACGCTGCCATGCTTCCTGTCTCTGTGGCAAACACGAGCATAAGCATCTCATACAGCGTTTAACAGCACATCGCACCGTATCGTGCTTAGCCTAATAAACTTGCATTCATTTACTTTTCAGTTACTGGTAATGGCTTAGTTACAGTAATTATTTACTTACTTATTCAGTGACCATAGTTAGATAGTTATTGTATCATATTCAACTTGCGCTATTTGCCACCTATGTTGGGCTAGTCGTAATGTCACCCCATCGTACGTCAAGGAGTTACCTGCATATGCCACAGCATATGTATTAAGGTACTGACAGATGCCACAGAATGGGCCTGTAAAGTTAATGTCAATGCCTGGCAGTGGTGTGGATGAATCAGACCTCGGAGAGTGCTGCATTATTGAGCTGGCTTCAGCACGTCTTCCTCACTAATTTTAAAAGCAGCCCAGGTAAATGGATCCATCCAAAAGGAGGTCCCAGTGAAAGCTACCCGCCCGTGTTCTGTTCTGCAGTGAGCAGGTCACTGAATGCCCCCTCACCCCAAAACGGATCTGCCACCTGGGAATCAGGTGTCAGGGGATGCTCATTCTGAGGGCACCGTGTCGCATTTCGCTTCTTGGCCGTCCAGGTGCAGCGCAATCTTGACGGCAGCAGCACGCTGAAGCTGGCCGACTTTGGCCTGGCAGTGCTGGTGACCCAGCCCATTTTCACCGTGTGCGGTACGCCTACCTACGTGGCACCAGAGATACTTGCAGAAAAAGGTGAGGTGATTTGGGAGCTTGAACACGGAGCTGTTCTGTCACCCTTTTCTGTTGATTCTTATATCCACTGTCTCTCTCACATTCACACTTTACTAGACCATAAAACTTTACCTGGGATAAGGCCTGGATCTGGCACACTGGGCATTCTCCAAGCGGACCCGTGGGTTTGTGGGCCTGCAACATTAACTGAGGGAGGGCCCCAAAGTCCAGGGCGATTTCTAATCCCAATCCAGACATTCCTGGCACAACAAGGATCCCAGCAATTTAGTATCCATGCTGGCTTAGTGTGCTGCCTCAGTACAGCCGCTTCTGAAATATCCCATATAACAATAAATCTAAAGGAATTTCGTACAGCTAACGATTACCTTCATTTCGCCTGAGTAATTCTTTCCTGGGCTTTTTCCTTGGAGGCTACGGGCTGCCAGTGGACATGTGGGCCACGGGGGTGATTACCTACATTCTGCTGTGCGGCTTCCCCCCATTCCGGAGCCAGGGGAAGGACCAGGAGGAGCTGTTTCAGATCATCCAGCAGGGGGCGTATGAGTTCCTGTCCCCATACTGGGACGGCATTTCTCAGGGTGAGATTTACTCAGATATGTGGCATCTCTGGCATGTCTGTACAGTATGCGCTCCCAAATTCAGGAGATTTTCCCTTGACTGTTTTTGTTTAGTTGCTCATTTGTTGGGTTCATTAAGGTTTTCCTCAAGAGTCTAGGTAGGAGTTGAAGGAAAACAAAATTATAATTAGACAAACTCCTCTTTGTTCGCCTAATGATCTTTTCTCTTCATCTTGAAGAAGCCATCATAGTTGTTTTTGGGTTTCTCAGTATCGTGTGGGAAAACTGTCGATGTTTTAGGTGTTTTAGTTCAGAGCTTCCAGGTAACAGATCCCGTGAGCAGACCCTTCTGTTCTTGTCACAGATGCCAAAGACTTTACCAGCAAGCTGCTCCTGGTGGACGCGCAGAGGCGGCTAACAGCCAGCGCGGCGCTACAGCACCCATGGCTGCAGGGCAGGGCTCAGCTGTGCTGTCAAGGTCACCAGAGCACTGGAGAATGATTCCGAGCTGGGAGCAGAGCAAGACTGCCAGTCTGACAGTTGGCTGTTGTGTCGCCAGTCTTCAGAGAGCCCAGCAAAAGCAGACATAGTTTCTATTAACAGAGAACACTCTGAGTGACTAACCCAGAAGTGGCCTGTGTTTATGATCCTCCAGCTTCTGGGCCATAAGTAGGCTGGTACTCAAAGGAAAAGATCTGGGGCCCCAATGAAATTTTCTGGACAGTGCCATGAACAAACAAGCTTCTTATTGGTGCGTGGAATCCAGCAGAGCACCAATGAACTGGAATGAAGAGTCCTTTTATGTTTCCAAAATGAATTATTAGCGGGTCAGAATAAAATATTTCTTGCTTTGACTAAAGGTATTGTAGGAATTCTTTAATGTGCCATCTCTGACATTTTTTCAGTGTGTGACTTCAGCTATTTTGTGGGTTATCTAGCACTATATTTTCATAATTTGACATTTTGTTTACACATAACTTGAAAGCTCATCAGTGGAGTTCCAGTTAATGGACAATGAAAATATGTGCAGAAGGATACAAGGGTACAGGAAAAAAGATACAAATGCAGAAATATATGGAACCAGAAAAGCCCCCTGAGCAAATTTAGCGACCCCCTCACAAAATAAAACCGTTGGCTCATTTCCAAATATGGTAGGTGAGAACATCAGCTGTTTACTTCTGTTAAGGAAGCTGTTCCGTCTACCCCCTAGTCACCGGTTATAGCTGACACTGTGCCCCCTGGCTCTAATCAAGCTAGTCCGCTTCACCCTAATGACCAGCTCACCATGGTGCACATTCCAAACCCAGAAGCTACGCGGAGCCCCTGTGCCCACTACTCCAGAGGTCATGCCACCTCCCAGGGATCAAATGTTCTCCAAGAGGCAATAAAGAAAGACTGGTTTATTGCCTGAAAATGTATACTTGTGTATTATGGAACATACATTATGAATTTATACTAAAACCTTAATGAATTCATATATATCTGCATGAAAAAGGGAAGGTCCTCATTGACTTTTTTCCCCACCTGAAACTTAAATGTGTCAGTATTTCAAGAAAAAAAAAAAAAAAACACCTTAATTTTACAATAAGAGTAAGACTGGTTTCTGCCACCAATCTTCCAAACACCTATCCTGGTTAGGGTTTGGGGGACTAACAATAGTAAATTTAGAAATTAAAATTAAATTAATTTAATTTTAATTAAATAGATTTCATTTGTATTTGTAAACATATATAATAAAACGTTGTTAACATAAATGTAATAATCATAAGGAGATAAGTAGCAGATAGGACTTCCTGCAAAGGACGGTAATTTGTTATAGATGGGCAGTTAAATGAGGAAGTGGACCACATGACGGTATCACATTTACACAACAGTCCACACAGCTGTGGTCGCGCTTCAGTGTCGCTGTGACAGCGTCCCGCACCACAGCCCTTCCGCATGGCTGACAGCGCCTCCGTCCAAAACGATCCGCTCCGCTACTAGGCACTCCCCAAACACTTCTGTTCTAACGCTGAAGACCAATGCGAGTAACAAGTTGAGTTGTGGGTGTGGATCCCTCGGGCCGAACTATTTTTTTCGTAGTTTTGAGTCCGGGGATCATGCCGGTTTTATAATAACAGTGTACGAAATGTTATTATTGGAAACTACTGTTGACTATATAAGATTTAAAAATCGAATAGAATAGAACCGTTATTGCGCTTATTTTAAGTCATGTAAGTAGGGATTTAGTTAAATTTGGTTCACGGTTTAGTTTGTCCCCACTGCGTATCAGCAGAGGCGGACATTTCAGGTCCAGAAAGTAAAAGTCCTGAACAGGATTTTGTTTCAACCAACCAGCTGAGTACTATGTGACTAGCATTCTTTATGCTCAACTAGTAGGTTGAAACAAAATCCTGATCTGGATTCTTACTTTCTGGACTGCAATGGACACCTCTGGGTATCAGTAAGTTTATTGTTTTTAACCTCACCTGTTTTTCTACGAGGAAACTGATAGTACATCTATTGGCTGTAGTTTGCTCACCATCACATGCTCATTTCAGCAGTTAAACAATTACATGTTCGGGTTTACCAGTGGACGATGCAATGTAACCTGCAATTTAGTATTTTTCGTAAAAGGTGACGCCCACCGGAACTGGCATTCTTTTGTCGCATATCCAATTTCCCCAGTCACCTTACCACGCGTTCGTAAAATTGACCTGCAGAAGGCTATTGCGCCTGCGCGATCCATAACTTTTTAAAGACCCCAGTCATGTGACCCAACAAACGCAGCCAATCCTTGGCGGCTCGGAAGGACTGGCACGCGAAGCCAGCGCAGCTACTGGCAAAATATAGCCCACCCGTCCACCAACGGCGCTCGGGATTCGCCGAACACGCGACCTTCGCTCAGTAACTGCGGATTTGATTGGGAACCGCTGTGCGCAGCCGAGTCAGGCGGAGGAGGAGACGGACAGAAGAAAAACAAAGATGGCTGTGTAGTCCGTGAGGCGATTTTAAGCACAGTCGCAGTACAGAGGCTCCTCCGAAGGACTGTGGGGTCCGTGCCTTCTCGATCGGCCTGGGAAGAAAGCGGAGGCTCGGAGTGCCGAAGCACGTCGCCGGCGGGCCGCGGGGAGCGCGCTGTCACCGCGAATAAAGCCGGCAGCGGCACGACGGGGGCTGTTTTGTTCCGCGCAGGGTAAAATACCTGGGTGTTTCGGACGGCTGGTGATCGCTCGATAAACTTTTAGCGTAAAAGCAATAAACGTCACGTAGTGACACGGACGCGCCGCCCGACAGCCGGCTGGTGCGCAAACCGCCGGCCGCTGCCTTTAAGCCGAAGCGGAACGTCACGGAACCGTCGCTCCGACACCGGGTTAGCTAGCGGGCTGCCGCACGGAGCTCCTTAGGGACCCTGCGAGATAAAGCGCCGCTGAGGTCGGCGGGCGGCCGGGCCGGGTGATCGGGCGTACGGCATTTTACCGAGCAGCGAGAGAGCCCTCAATGTCTGCCCTGGAGGAGCGGGGGGACGTAGGAGTCGGAGCAGCTGCCGGCTCCTCGGCGGCCGGTCTCGGTGTGGCCGCCGTGGGTGGCGCCCTGGAAGCCGTGGCGGGGGGGCCCGTGCTGGCCGGCATGCAGGAGGAGGCCGGGCTGCGGAGAGAGGGCTCCGGGCCCGAGTCTGACCCGGACGCGCCGCCCAAGAAGCGAGCGAGGCTCCCGGAAGGCGAGTCAGGCAAATTGGAGGAGAGATTGTATTCCGTGCTGTGCTGCACGGTGTGCCTAGACCTCCCCAAAGCCTCCGTCTATCAGGTAAACTGGAATCTGGCTTTCATGTGTTTTGATGCTTTTTGTCTCCGATAGCTTTGCACCCCCCCCCTCCCCCGGGGATACACATGCACTCCGATAACTGGCTGCTGTCTCTTCGTTCCCCCCCCCCTCGTAGTTTTGCGACAGTGTGTGAAATGTCCAATGTTCTTGCTGACGATGACCTGGGGGGCTTTCTAGAGCAAAGGCCGGCGGGCAGCGCTAGAGCGGCCGGAGGCGCCGCCGTGCAGGTGCCTATAAGAGCGGCCGAGTCTCTGCCCGTAAGCGTAACGTCACCAGACAGCGCCTCAAAGCGCAACATCAAATTCCCGATGGGGGGGGGGAACAAGACTTTAAACCAAATGCCACCTCCTCAAGACAATGCAAAATATATGTATAGACTTCAAGGTTTCCACACTTGAGTTGCTAGTTAAAAAATAAATTAGGGTATATTTCCATTACCAACCCACTTTTAATATCCCTACACGTCTGCCAGTTTGTACACTCCACGGAAACACGAGCCCCTCCCCAGCCCCCCCGCCCCCCC
>JAODKL010000047.1:15514390-15554148 GCA_026780765.1 Petrocephalus schoutedeni
ACTTACTCACACACCAGCGAGCAATTCTTGTCTCCTGGTGTGTCACTGGTCATTGAAAAGTCATTAACCATCTTACAGTGAAGTTTATTTGCAGTTCTCGTCATGATGATGAAGAAGAAAGACTGAAGTAATTACTTGGTCTTATTTATTCAAAGAATCCAATAACTGCTGCGTAACTACTTTTGGTTGTTAACATTAAGTTAAATTCTATATAAACTCTTTAAGCAGTTCTGTCATCTAGTTTTCAGTGTGGATTACTGTTCACATATATATTTCTGCATGTTATCGTTATACCAATTTAATGACTTATAAAGCACTTTTGTACATTAGAAACTTGTAACATTTACTGTGCTTCCTGCAAAGTGTATTTACCATTTGTAGCTCTGCAGTGCTACACAAGTGTTGTCGTTGTTATGAAATGAAAAACATTAGACTGTTCTCATTTGTAATTTGAATAAAACCTAGTTTGGAAAACCGTTGGTTACCTTTTGCTGTTGTGTAGACTGGAATCCATAGCTAGTTTTGCTTGAGTATTAGTTGTGGCACTCCCTCGCATACCCACAGTGAAATGAGCACATTGACAATAGTGTGACCTCCTCAACCATCAGAATGAGGAAGAGCATAAGCCACAGAGATGCTGTACAGGTCCTGGCTGAATGGGAGGCTGAGGCCTAAGGAATAGGGGAGTAGCGTCTCCTTTTGGGGGGACTGACAGATAAGACACTTAAAAGAGTATATAGAATGTATATATGAAGTACATAAAAGAGAAGAAACCATTGGGTGACGGGGGGCAGCCCCCATGATTCAGCCTGCTGCACGTTTGAGAGTTAGGCAGGGTATTGCACACCGAGTGCTGACTTGTTGGACTCGACATCCAGCTCAGTGCATTTTTGAAGTCTTTGAAATTACTCAGCAGGAAAATGCTGCATAATTCCAAAACTCACCTCCAGTTTGAAAGATTTCACTCTCCCTGCGTTTCAAATGTTTTTTTTCCCTCATTGCTATCATCCTCCATTTTTATTCTCTCACTGGCAAAATTCATCTAATAAATCGGGCAGGTTCTTTGCGGATGCCCCTGATCAGAGACCGATGCTGTTGTCTTTTTACATCTCTCAGTGTTGCCCTGATTAACGGCACCTTATTGTGCTGTGCAGTAATGTGGCACTGAATTAAAAGTGCAGAAATCCTAAAGTGCCGGAATTTCAGCTGGCGTTGTCCTGCGCAAAGGGTTTAAAGGCTCCTTTTGTTCTCTGTCAGCTTCTTGGTGAAAAACTGCTTTAGAAATACTTATTTATGGGTTTAAGCAGCATTGTGGATAAAATGTACACATTTATCTGCCTTTGTTTATCCTTTTTGAGACCATTTTTCATGATGAGGGTCATAATGTATAAAAATGTAATTAGTATCACCCTATCATGAGTGGCACTGCTGTCCCTCACCGTCAAGCATGGTTTCCCTTCTGTCTGGAGTATGCCTGGTCTCTCTGTGTTGATCAGACTGTTTTGATTTCCTCTTGCGGACCACAAGTATGCAGGTAATTAAGCTGTTGTTTCTCTGCATCAAAATGGAAAATAACTTGCCATCTGAGGTTGCCGTTAAGGCTGGGAGGCCATCAGGGGCACGTGGCCTGCCGTGTCTTAAGACCTGCTGTGTGTGTTTCTGCTAATCCTAATTGGAAGGTGACATGGCTGGTGGTGTGAAGCTTAGCAGGTCTGAACTGTCCCCCCCACGGCCCCATCGAGACCCAGCTTCCAGCCCGGGATGCGGACGTGGCCGCCTGGGCACTCGGGCTGCCGTGGATGCTGGATTTGGCACATCTGCGGAGCTAGAGAACTGACCGGAACCGAATGCCGACAAAGTGGTCACTCCGGCCTTGCGTGTCAGCAAACATGCACCCACGCAGGTCTTTGCTTTCGGATGCCCCGAACCTTTGTCTTGACGTGCGAGAATGTCTCTCATACTCGCCTGATTGGCAGCTGTGACTTACCGCTGTACTCTCTTCCACCATACAGGGGTGGGGAGCCTGTCTGATTGCCCCGGGGCCTGAGAGTCACCTGCCTAATTGCCTGTTTGTGTGCCCCCCCCAGTGCACGAATGGCCACCTGATGTGTGCCGGCTGCTTCATCCACCTGCTGGCAGATTCGCGCCTGAAGGAGGAACAAGCCACCTGCCCCAACTGCCGCTGCGAGATCAGCAAGTCACTGTGCTGCCGCAACTTGGCGGTGGAGAAGGCCGTCAGCGAGCTGCCCTGCGACTGCGGCTTCTGCATGAAGCAGTTCCCCCGCAGCAGCCTGGAGCGCCACCAGAAGGAGGAGTGTCAGGACAGGTATGAGGGCCAGCCAGCAGGGGGCACTGCAGCCAGGCCCCCACGGCACTCCGCATTCACAGCCCTCTCCGTGCAGGGTCATGAAGGGCTTCCTGTGTGGCAGTCGGTTCTCGCTGTCGCGTAAGGCTGCAGGGCATCATCTGAAGTGTTCCCAGCTGTGTTGCTTTGTGGTACAGGAGCTGGGAATGAGTCTGTCTCTGATCATATCCAGATGTTTAGGGTTCTGACTCACAGAGCAGCTGCAGCAGCTTTTCCTGCTAAGAGGCAGCGAGCTGGTGGTGGCCAGCAGGCTGGCAGAAAGGCTGCCATCTCGCTCTGCTTCACACGGAGGCCCGATCCCCTAAATGGCGACTTTCTGAGGGGTGAACCAGTAAAACAAGCCTGGGCAAGAGAAGAGTGGAAAAAAGGCCTGTGTATGACTGACCTTCTTTGTTTTTGCCTAGCAGAAATAAAGTGCTGGGGGCTGGGCTGAGGGTCCCCCCATCTGTCTGCTGAATCAGCAGTTTGCTTTGGCTGTTAATCAGTAAAAGGTGCCGTTTACTCAGCTTTCGTCGAAACAGAGTCGGCGCTTTACAAGTCAGGCCAGCCTGACCGCCATCCATTTTCATACTTCTTTTGTCGCCAATAAGCCTGAAGTAGGATTAGTACAGACACACACAGTCGCGTGCATAAATGTGAGGCCTTTTGTCCGCATGGCCCAAGGCCTCCATCATGCAGAAATGCTGCCGTGAGCAGCTGATGTCACAGTGCTGCCAGATGATAATTCCGGTGTTTGTTTCACTCACAGTTCAGGAAATGCGTTCTCTCCTGCAGCATCCCAAAAGGTGCTGCATGGCCTGTGGCAGAGCGGTCACACCTGCATGCGCCTTAAATGCGGCCCATGCACTGAGCCGCTGCCCTCTTCTCCCGCCTCGCAGGGTCACCCAGTGTAAGTACAAGCGCATAGGCTGCCCCTGGCAGGGCCCCTTCCACGAGCTGACAGCACATGAGGCGGACTGTGGGCACCCCACTAAGACTGGCAACGAGCTCATGGGCATCCTGGACGAGATGGACCAGTCGCACCGCAAGGAGATGCAGCTCTACAACAGCATCTTTAGCCTGCTCTGCTTCGAGAAGATTGGCTTCACAGGTACTCAGTATGTTAAAATTAAAAACAGAAGCTTAGGGTGATGTTTTACCAGCGTGAGGCTTGTCATGTCAGTAAAGCTTAGGAAAGCAGTGATCTCAGAGCTGGGATCGTCTCTTACTAGCTGATACTGTTACCCAGAAAATCAAAGTGGCCCGTCTGAATGCCCGATCCGTCCTGTATTCATTTTACAGCCAGGGCCACTGTCTCTGTCTGGCCTAAATGTTGTGTTTGGCCTGTCTTTGTTTAGCTGAGTCATACTCAGTCAGAGGCGTCATTCTTTTTTGCCATAAGATAGACAAAGATTAGGCACTTTTAAAGGCACTTCCAGCAGTTTATGCAGCTGGATTTCAAATGGACCCAAGTCTTCCTGTGCTTTGGTGCCAAGTAGCCCCTGCTAACGCTGTGTGTTGTTGTCCTGCCTCCCCTGCCGCGTCCCACAGAGGTGCAGTTTCGGCCCTACCGCACCGACGACTTCATCACCCGGCTGTACTATGAAACTCCCCGCTTCACGGTGCTCAACCAGACCTGGGTGCTGAAGGCGCGCGTCAACGACTCGGAACGCAACCCCAACCTATCCTGCAAACGCACCCTGTCCTTCCAGTTGATCCTGAAGAGCAAGGTCAACTCAGCCCTGGAGTGCTCCTTCCTGCTGCTGAAGGGGCCCTACGACGACGTCAAGATCAAGCCCGTCATCTACCACCACGTCTTCAGCAATGACACCAACGAGACCGACTACGTGCCGCTGCCCATCATCGACTCCGTGGAGTGCAACAAGCTGCTGGCGGCCAAGAACATCAACCTCCGCCTCTTCATCTTCCAGATACAAAAGTAATGGGGAGGAAGAGGGAGGAGGTGGAGGAGGAGTGGACAGTTGGGGGTTTGGAGAATAAAGGTGGTTGTTTAGGTAGGTCGGGGTGAGGGCAAGGGGTAGGGAGTGGGCGGGAGGGGGGCATTGAATGGTTGACCCCCCTCCCCCCCAACAAAAATATAGTTGCAACCAGAGAAGTGAAGATTAAACAGGCAGCTGGCCTCAGAGAGCAGCACAGAACCACATTAATCTCTGTGTCGAAGTGCATCCTTTCTGCCCACAGTCTGGCTGGGTCCTTGAGGAACAGCCTGGTGGCTGGGCGCCGTGGAGACAGGGCTGGCATTAAATCCCAGCGGCTCACCCCCTGCCTCGCTGGCGCCTCATCCATCCCACCCGCATGGCTACACAGAGCCCTCTGGCACCGGCACCTTCACCTTCCATGATCTCTAACCGTCCTGGAAGTGCACGCGTGTGGCCGTGTGTCTGAGCGCCACCGTGGGACCGTGCCCCGAGGCCCCCACCCGCCCACCAGGGCATACCGCTGTCCCCGCCCCCTTTTAGAATGTGACATTTCAGTAGACATGAATGCTGTCTTTGTTTTAACCTTCACCTAAGAAACCCGTGAGCCAGAGCGTACCTCCCCAAGAGCAGACCCCCTTCTCCCACCCTCACCCATCAAGCACTGGCGTGGAAACTGCAGTACTGAAGGTCCCACACTGCTGTGGAGGTGCGAGGGACAAAAAATGAAGACTAACACCAGGCTTCTCTGGTATTTAAAGAGGGATGGAAGTGGGGAGGTAAATCTGCGCTCAGCCCCTTGCGTAATTAGCACAACGTGTTTATGTGTTTGTTTGCTGAGAGCAGGCGTGGCACTGAGTGGCTGCTTCAAATTGCTGGTTAACCTGCAGTAATGGGTGGGACATCAGGTCCTCACGGTAGAAGGTCAGTCCCTGGCCAGCTGCTAGGCTGCTCATCCTCGCAGGATTGGTCAGCGTGAGGTACTTACTCCTGCCTTTGTTTTCACAGTAATAAAGCACCCTTTGGTTTTACTGTGTCGGATACAGTCTTATACAGGGTGGGGGCCAAAGCAGGTGAGGCATAGGCTAGAACACGCAGACCACATGAGCCGTGGTGATGATTCATTCTGATTGGAAGTATTTGGAGATTGACAAATATTGTCCCTCATGAGCCCCCCCTCATGAGAGTCCCTCTCAGTGAGCACAGCAAGCTAGTCACAGGATTTGGTGAGCTGGGGACTCCCCAGGGGCAGCGTGCTCTGTGCAGACTGGAGGTCTCCTGCTGCCGGAGGACATGAAGCATAGTGCTGTGTTATCGGCTCTCCGGCACCCCCTAACCTTCCCTAACTACAAATCTACAAAACAAAGAAAGTCCAAAATTATCAGCCAAGTTATAGGTCTTTTCCCACATCATTTTTTATTTTAAGAGAAAAAAATATATATTTTAGAACAATTCTCCAACCACACGTGGCAGGGATCAAACTGCTGTTTTTGACCTGTGACCTTCCATATGGTGAGAATCTTAGTGTGCATAATTTTAGTTTTCTTTTTAAAATATACTTAGAAGCCTATAAGCTAACTTGTATGTTTTTTTGTTTCTTTTTAACCTGAGTATTTAAATGTCTGTGCATTTTTGCCTTTTTAGATTGGTCTCTGGTACCTTTTCCTTAGGATATCTGCCCAGAGCCGACGTGTTATTATGAGTTTGCATATTTTTGTTCTTTGAGGAACAATCTGTGTATTGTATTAAATTTACAGTGATCCATACTGTGAAAACAGCCTTGTTTTGCATTTGTTTGGCTTTAGATGCGTCTCTCCCCAAGTGAACATCCAGCACCCAATGGTTTTTGTTGTGCAATTACCCGCGACATCCCTGAGCTGGCTGCTGATCGTCACCCTTGTGAGGCTGACCTTCCTGGGTCAGGGAGCCCGGCATTAGTAGTCAGGGCTCCAGCGTTACTGTGAATGAGACAGTCTGTTAGTTATGGATCATCTACAGGGTTGTTGGCATCACAAAAAACTGAGGCAGCAACATGTAAGGTGTGTGGACATTCGCACTTTCATCAGCAGTCTGCAGCGTGTGCCGCCTCTTTCGGCTGTGCCTTCCTGGCCCCCAAATGTGAGGTGCTGCTTTGGCTGTCTTTAAAGTGCTGTACCAGTCGTCTCCCGTCCTCGTAAGTGGGGCACACTGGACACTTGGCCCCCAGACAGAGTCCTGTCCCTCCGAACTTCCGGCCCGCCCGGAACCGTGGATGGGTGCAGTGAGATCGGTGCCAGGTCCTGCTGGACTTAGCATGTGGCACTTTAGCGCTTTAACCTTTTTGAGCGATGTGTATTTGATGGACCCTCGTCTGGAGTCTGCTGGAAATGAGAAGTACTGGAACAGTCAATGCTAGACTTCACTGGAGACTGTAGTGTAACTGCAGTTTCACTTAAATGCACAACTTAAAGAAGGGTACTTGAAAACTCGCCTCTTGGAAGCTGATTGGTCCAGCAAGCTGCACAGCAGACCTGTTATTTTACGCTCGCTGCTCATGGCTCTGGCCCTGCTTTGGTCTTTCTGCTTGTGGGTGAAGCTGGGTTCCTCCATTAAACCCCAGAATGAAGTGGGAGGCAGGGTTCCTGATTCCTAATGGGGAACATCTGGCTACTTAAGCTGGCCTTCCGAGCCCCCCTCTGCAGGCCTGTGCACCCCCGGTACCCCTCTGGGGTCACTGTTCTGGTTTGTATTCTGTGTGGTTGAAGCTTCATCTCTCTGATCACCTGTCACCACCCCCAGCCCCCATGGTTGCTGTAAATGTGCCTTTCAATTAAAGCTGTTGTGTGAACTGTATGCAGCAGTTGTGGAATATTGTACCCCCCCAAACCCTGCCTGTTCCTCTGCTGTCATTGTCACTGTCACCACACTTCAGCCTGATGGAAAACTGCAGCTCTGTGTGACTAAACCTTAATGGAGGTACCAGACTAGGGGGGTGGGGTGGCATGAAGCCAAGATACTGCATAAAAGTGTAGTCTCATCACATTATCAGAATCATTTTGGTGCCAGCTGGTAACATAAGCATAGGTTTTAAAATGGCCTGTGTGGTTGCAATTGATGTGAGCATTTTTAAATTCAATTTGACTTAGTTACATTGATCCAAATTAAGTGCAATTAAATAAACTATGTATTCATCCCAGCAAAGAATTCTTTTGCACTGAGCAGCAAGGTAGGTAGATATAGATGAACATACATGTAATGTGAAATGGATAAAATGCAGAGGTACAGTGCAAACAAATAAATACCATATAAATCACAAAGTGCACAGTGTGCAAATGTAACAACCCGAAAAATAGGATACTACGGAAATCAGTGCTAGGTAGACTTTGATTCGTGAAGCTGCAGCATTTTTTAACGCACACCAGAAGATATCAGTGAAAGTGCCAGTTAGAGAAGTATTTAGGTTTGTTTACAGCCCTTCTGTCATTCGGTCATCCTCTTTAAAATAAGCGTAATATTCAAGATCACAATTACCCATCCATCTTCTAACCACTTATCTTGGACAGGACCATCGGGGAGGGAAGGTGAGGCTGGGGTCCACCGTAGTTGGGATGACAACCGAAATTAAGTGAGGTGACTTCTCTGTTGTCTCTGATGTCATTCTGCATTTTCGCATTCTCCTCGGCCAGCAATACTTTTTGTCATGCGGCCTCGCAGCGGCGGTGATACGGCGCCCCCATGCGGAGAGCCGCGGAAGTACACGCCGCCCGGTAGGCACCGGGCGCTCCGGCGCTGAGGCTGAAACTGGGCGCTGCATCCCTATACTGCTGCGGATGCCGAGCGGAAAACCGATTCAGCTTCTCACCGTTTAATATCAGATCATTTTCAGATTTGGAGATCATTCTGAAGAGTCTTTTTACTTCTACTGGAAAACTATGAGAAACATGATAATTCAGAAATAAGTGAAACGTATCCGCGAAAATACGAATTCCGGTTATGATTACTAAGATGATTTGAAAATTGTAAATAAAGGTTTAAATTTGTGCGTGGATGAATTGTACTAAAAGCGAATTACACTAACATAGTTATGTGGCAGTAAAAGTTTTCTGTTCTGTTATATCCCGTTTAAAAACACGAAGGAAATCTGAGAACAGCAAGAGTTCTTCAAGCTCGATGTTTGTATTTGGGGAAAGTAAATGTTATTAAAGATATCGGCTCTTTGCCCAGAACACCAAAGCAAATTCCGTTTATGTTTGACTTCTTAAGGGTTACATTGCCTATGATCAGACACGGGTTCACACAAATTGAAATTAAAACCACGTTTTCCCACATTTCTGGTTTGATTTAGTCACTGACAAACAAAAGTTGCCGTATATGAGCGGCTTTCTGTTACATTTTGGGATCTGCGTCTATAAAACCAGGGCGCCGTCTTCTTTGGCTCGAGAGGCCTGTAGTAGTACCGCTTTGAAGCGTTTTTTTTGTAATGAAACACCCTTAACTAGATTGTTTTTTTAAATAATTTGTTCATTTTCATTTGTATCGATATATAATGAAGAGATATTACTTACATACATTGATTTTTAGTAGGTGGTCTTCCATTTACACCGTGGATCAGGCGCCACCGACCTGCGGAGGCGGGGGGGGGGGGGGGGGGGGGGGGGGGTCACTGTGCTCGATTTTCACCGCGCGCTGCGCGCGACAAGGGTCACGTGTTCTCCTATGTTCTCTATGACAGCACGTGGGCGTCCGGAGCAGTTCCAGGCGTTCGTCTCGAGTTTTCATAAACATGTTTTTTTTTATCCCATTCAATGGATTGTTAGAAGAGCAGAAGTATTTATTCATTGAGAAATCAAAATGTCCAGTTCATATTTAGTCGAGAGCAAACGCGACAACTTAGCAAGTCGAATGTTGTGGTGTAATTTTTTCTTTTTTTTTTTGGTTATTAAAACGAGAGAGTTGTTATTTGGGTAACGCACCAACCACACAAGCCGAGTTCGTGCAGTCGAGTGGTGTAATGCTCCCGTTCATCCACAAGAGAGCGGAGGCGCATCATGTTAGAACTCAAGCAGCGCGCTAGATATTGGGGCGTCACTGGAGGTTTATGCAATCAATTCAGGCAAAAAAAATAAAAAAACACAATTTGTCATACGCGAAACCTTTGGGAATTAACGCATCCAAAACATGTCTAATTGGACCCCAGGACACCATACAAAAAAGCGTTTTTTTTGCTTTACGCACTTAAAACGTGCATTTTACGGCACGTATTCCGTAGTTAAATATACGATAACATCAGTCAGCTCAGTGGCCACCTTAAATACGCGTTTCCCGCAGCCATGTCTCAGATGCTGTACGGAGTGTTTATGAATGCTAATTGACGTAATTGATTTGCTTGGATAACACTCCCCAGAGACCGTCCGCGCAGGGGGCCGTGGGGGGGAATCAAAACGGGGCATCAATTTGGGGCCCCGGCTCCTGCCTGCGGCTTGATTAGCTCTAGATTGGCGGCTTGATTGCAGAAACAGAGAGGATGACATCGTAATTAGCGTGAAAGCGCACCTGATTGTCTGCCTATAGTGTGTTTATCCGGCGGTCCCTTATTCGTTTTATAAAGAAAACTAAAGGAGAGCGATTCAGAATCGTTCCAGAGCATTTAATGTTAACACCTTCATTATGACTAAAGATAAACCTAAAACCAGTGAACCTATAGACAGGATCTGGGGTGATGCCTGTTCATTAACTTAACAGTGCCGTCGAAACTAAAGCATAATAAGGTGCCGTTAAACGTTATACTAGATTAGGCAGCCATGGGGCGAGGCGGAGGTGGATGCAGGACTCATCCAGCTCTACAGCCACACAACGTCCTTCGGAAGCGTACACTCGGTTGCATTTTATGCTTGGAGTGGAACACTCAGCAGCTAATTGGCGAAAGAGCTGTAACCTGTGCCCAATGGCATGCTGGGGGTGGACTTCCGCGGGACTGACAGGTATAAAAATATTTCCGTGTCTCCATAACAGGGTGACGCGCAGCGTCACTCTAAGCAGGCTAAGATGCAGGGTGCAGGGCCTTTTCTGTGGCATGGTGCTTTCATGTAAGATGCATACAGGCAGTGATGTGAGGAAACTTGTTACACTGATGCGTTAAGTATCGACTGTTTCCACTCATTCAAGAGAGTCAAGAGAGTACTTCGTAATACCTTATGCACTGGAATTTAAACTGGCCACAGTGGTCGAGGAAATGGTTCCCAGCTCAGCTTTTCATTTTGACTTATATATATATATATATATATATATATATATGTATGTTTTTTCGGCTAGGTAGCTTGCAATGTAGCCACACAAGAATTCCCGTCTTGGCTCTTGAATTAGCAACCTTTGGCTGCTTACTGACAGGGCTGCAATCGCAGATAACGCCAAGTGCATGTCTGACATTCGCTCGGCCACGGCGCTCTCACTCTGCACCCAGTCTTGTTTCTTTGTTGGCTCCTAATCACTGCTCATATCAAGTTGAAGGCCATGGTGCTGACTTTCAGAACCGTTAATGAACGCACAGCCATCTCATCTCATCAAGGCCAGCATCCTGTCTAACCCTCTTCAGTCAGCAAGTCAAATCTCCCCACCATTTGAGAGCTCTCACTATAGGTGTTTCTCCTCCACATCCGGCCACCAGAATCACTTTGTAGTTGTACCTCTTTTGTTTTGGACAATACTGCTAAAATATAATATATCATTTCTAATATTTATTTCTATTCTTGTGCTTGTTACTGGGTGCCCAATGGTGGCCCAGCTGCCTTTAGACGTGAAGCAAATATCCTTATGATTATGATGTATCTGTATCACTTGTACATCTCTTTGGACCTTCTAAGGCACCTTTCTAAGGCACCTGCCACATAAATAAGTGTAAATAAATAAATGGCAATTAAACTGAGTCTGTTCTGCTGGTAAAAGGAATATTCCATGAGCTGTCCAAGGTGACTGAGCATCGATAGGGAAAATGACCCCCGTCAGGCATCAGCTCTGACTGTAAGCTGGCCGGTTACGCGTCTGTGGTCCCATACCGGGGCAGGGCCGTCACCGTCGCTTCCCCAGACAGAGGGTCACACACAGCAGCGTCTGACAGCTTGTTTTGTGGTCCCCTGGAAAGTCACGGGAAGGGTTCGGACTTGGGGGGGGGGGGGGGGGGGGGGACATATAGAAATGACTTGCCTCCTGCTGTTCCGCGGGAGCTGTGTCTTCCTGTGAAAACACCGTTCGAGCGGCAGAGTGAGGTCAGTTGGGTGGTGTAGACTCCCGTCGAGTGGCAGAGTGAGGCCAGCTGGGTGGTGTAAACTCCCGTCCAGCAGCAGAGTGAGGCCAGCTGGGTGGTGTAGACTGCCATTGAGCAGCAAAGTGAGGCCAGTTGGAGGGTGTAGACCACTGTTCGAGTGGCAGAGTGAGGCCAGCTGGGTGGTGTAGACCGCCGTTTGAGTAGCAGAGTGAGGCCAGCTGGGTGGTGTAGATCGCCGAGCGGCAGTGTGAGGCCAGCTGGGTGGTGTAGGCCTCTTTTTGAGTAGCAGAGTGAGCTGAGAAGAAAACAGTAAATGTAAATGTTACCACCAGAGCCGTAGACCTCCCACAAGATACAGTGGGCATTGCTGCTGAAACACTGCTGAGGCGCGTTAGACCTGATTACTAAAGCTGAACTTCTCTGGTGAAATGCATCAATCTCAGGGCAGGCAGGTGGTGGAGTGGTTAGGGACACAGCCGTGTAATTGAAAGATTGCTGGTTTGAGTCCCCAACCCGCAAGTACCGCTGAGGTACCCTGAGCAAGGTACTGTCCCCAAATACTGCTCCTCGGGTGCTCAAGTAGCTGCCCCCTGCTGTGTCACGATGTCACATGGGTTGAACACAGAGGAAACATTTCTTTGCTGTGGTGCGTCAACAATAACGATTAATCACCTTCATCTTTCTGTGGAAGATAGTGTTTAAAAGAGGCTTAAATTTCAATATCAATATTTCCCTTGTGGGGACTGCAGCTAAAGTCAAATATCAGCCCTCAATTACTGTTGTCCAACAAAATATTAGGAAAGATTAGTAAATTCTACAGTTTTTTTTTTCGATTATGCAGTTTAATTTCAACCTTATAACAATATGAATGGCTTGATTTTCCTAACTAGGTTTAAGAAGATGTTGAAATGTTTATTACATTGTCTTCAATATATCTCAATAAAAAAAAATGCATTTTTTAAATCAATTTCTCCTAATTTGTAAATTGTACATTATTAAAGTGCATGTATGTAATTTCTGTGGCTAATCTATCCATATTATAGATTATTTGTATGAGTAACCGCAGCAACTGCATATTCTGCTAGCAGTGTCTTGCTTTGACTGAATTTCTCATTAGCTAGTTAGCATCATTCACTCTGGCTTCTCTGTGTTTGGAGACACGTCTGTTTATGCAAATTGGGAGATAAACCTGACAGGGTCGAAGATGCAATAAAAAGTTTCTTTCATCAAAACTCCTCGGTTTGCTGGCATATGATGGTAAAAGCGCGCCACCCTCTGGGATAGGGCAGGGCCTGCAGGCACATGTGGGCACTGACTGATGGGGAGATATGACTGGCCTAGACGGCCTGACCTTACAGCGGGACGGGGCGCGGAGGGGATGTGCAGCACCTGGGCGCTGGTCCTTATTAACAGGACTTAACGATGTGTCTGCTGCCTCCGCTGGCTGAAAAGGATGTCGGTGTCTGGGAGTGTGTGTGTGGGGTGAGTGTGGGTTTGTGTGTATATGTTTAACTCCACCCCCCCACCAGAATCCTGACAGGAATGTGACCGAGATGCGTAATGCTGACTTATTACTGCCTTTCTCTCCAATTAGGTCCCAGTAGCTGAGAACTGCTGTACAAAGCGCAGAGCATCGCAATTTCCTAAATGATGGCGCCCCTCTGGGAATTATGGGGAAAAAAGTAGACGCACACACATCCACGGCTGAAAACCAATGCAGCCCCCCCCCCTCCGACACACACGCAAACGAGCATAAAGATTCAGAGACTTAGAGAGCCCCTGTCGCCTGGAGCGATGCTGCACACATCCGTCAAGCTGAACGCGGGAAGGGGCAGGATGGGCGTCCCTGCAGAGAGCAGGCAGCCGGCACACACTCGTCTTCTGAATTCCTCAGACTGAACAGGACCCAGGACAGTGCTGGCGAGCCAGCTGGGTCGGCGCCGACTTCTCATCATTCATAGCGTTTACAGCGCAACTCGATTATTACACACGGCTCTTCGTATATTAAACAGTGAGTCTTTAGCAATGAGCTATAGATGTATCTTAAAAAAATGAAAGAAGCATGAGGTAGCTTCATGGGGCTTCTGTACAAGTTATCAAATCAAATCGAATCAAATAGTCTTTTATTGTCAATTCATTATATGTGCAGAACATACAGGAGGACTGAAATGCTGTTTCTCTCTTCTCTTAGTTTTAGTGCCTATACGGTCTAAAGAAATTAAAACAGAAACACACACACATATATGACATACGATAAATAACTAAATAAATAAATATTTTGAGCAGCTGGAATCAGTAAACCTATGTGCAATAGAGCCAATAGTGCAAAACAAATAGTGAGAAGGTGCATTACACAATAAGTATATAAGTATATATATATATATATATAATATGTTGAAGGAATATTAATTTATTTTTGACTGTTTCATGCTAATGGCTAATGGGGTTTGATGTTGTGTGTTAATGGCAGAGGCTCGACGTTGTCCTTTTCGCATAAATGGCAGGGAGCAGTGGGCCACGCCTGCCTGGCACTTTGGTGGCTGGGAACTCGGCTGCTGCTCTTCACTGAAACACGAAGCTGCTGAATTTGTGATCTTAGTGCTTCAGTAAAAAAAAAATAGCTGCTGGAGCAAAGCAGGTCATGGGAGGTGCAAAGTAAAATGAGAAGTAGCAGGAAATCCTTTTTTAATAAGCTGTGAAATGACAAAAAGCCCGAACCAGAAAGAAGGCTTTCAGGAGTGTGTAGTGAGCTTTCTACCTATTTCTAGCGTCAAGGTCTTTCAGAAAACCAGAAAAAGAAGCTTTGAAAGTGAGGGCAGTGCTGCTATTCAGCCTTTGGGCAGCACTACACACAGACACACACACACACACACAGCACTTTAAGTGTCTGTAAAATGTACCAACAGGAAAATTCACAGAATCCGTTTAAAGGTTATTACATTTTTCACCAAAGTCACCAAGTCATTGGAGCTTTTATACTTTTCTTCCAGTAATTTGTAGATATATTTAGAGAACAGTAATTTAATTACATTTAAATGATTGGTCCTGCCTTGGACAGAAAATGTGCCATGCAGTGATGTGACGGGCATGTTAATCCTCAAGGTTGGGGGAGGGGGCACTTCTCCTCGCCCCCCAGTTCCTGATTACATCGCAGGTGACGTCAGGGCACTGTTGATAAGTCACTGCATGAAATCTCGGGTCAGGTGGTCAGGTGAATAGAAGGACGACAGGAGAGGATTCTGGGCTGCTCGCCCTGGTTTGCGCTGTCTCACCGCGAATGAACAGATGGGCCCAGATGGCCGTCAGGCGGGAGTCGCTGATGCTGTCATGGGCTTCATCCACCTAGGATCCAGAGGAGTGTGCGCGCATGTGAATCCTGCTGAAATGGAACAGATAGTGTTTGGGGGACCTTTTGCTGGTTTTAAAATCTCATTTCAGAAGTGTTAGTGTTAGGTTTCAGCTGTCCTTACTCTGTGTCAGAAGACCAGCTGGGATTGACTTTAACGGAAATGCTTGTGCCTTTGGACTCTTCCAATGCAGAGCCGCATGGAGGAAGCTCTCAATTGCTGCCATGCTTCATTTTGATGCAAGATACCCACTATCCTGTTTACAAAAAAGCTATGCTAATAAATCTCAAATATGCTGAATTTTGGCAAAAATCCCATGGGTGTAGCCATTTTATTTTTGTACACAGTATTCTGAATAAATCTTGCTGGTTGGCAGTTTTCACCCACATGCCCCTTTGTTCCCATAAAATATTGCAACACACATAAGTTCGTTTTCTGATAGCATTTTATTATGGCAGGACTCTGCCCACGTTAGCATAAGGAGAATAAACAACACACTGCTGTTTTTTAATTAGTCAGAAACACCTCCTGTAAAAATGCCTGTTCCCAGCTTTTCCATTCGCCACTGAGCTGGTCTACGTTGTGCTGAGGCCTTGGCTTGTCTGGCGACACCCTGGTCATTGTGACCTGAGCAGCTCCTCCGCCACACGCTTATGGTGATGCTGTTGTGATGCATTGTGTAGCTCCAATGCTAACTGGCACTTGGTACTGGCCATTCATTGGAGCATCAGCTTAGCAGCACTTGCACTGCTGAACAAAGATGTGTAATGTGATGGTGAATCGGCCGCGGCAGTGTGCAGAGCGGAAACTGGACAGCACCAGGCCGCTGCTTCAAGCTGGGAAACTGGCACGGGCGTCTCACACCGTTCATGGCTGTCTGAAGTGTAGAGACACAGAAAGTGTGGAAGAAGAGGCTTTTGTGCTCGGGGCCCCTGTGCTGATGGCTCTGTACCATCGTCGCTGGTGCTGTCAGGTATGGAAGTGCTGGACGGTACCTTAAGGAACCGTGCTGCTTCGGGCTGACACTCTACGGGAAGCATCTCCAAGGTGAAGTATACTATAGTAAAAACAACGGCAATCTGTGTGTGTCTGTGTGTTTCTGTTTGTGCAAGAAATAAAGAAGGAAACCAGACCTTGATTAGAAAGGTGACCTTTCATCATGAGGTCAAATAAGTTTTATTGTGTTTACACACTACAATACAGCATATATCCATAAAAAAATCTATTGTATATAAATTATGCTTTCAATACAGCAATTCCATTGAGGCTTTGGTACAATATCTGTTTTTTAATGCATGTATGTATTTATGTATGTATATATACATATACATATATGTATATACACACATAAAAATAAACATATAGACAGATAAATTGCTAGGGATAGATATTTATATATTTATGTGGTTATATATTTACTATGTGTATATATAATATATTTTTAATACTTTCAGCTTCACGAACTCAAGACAAAGTACAAAACTAATGTGATTTAGGTTTATTACAATCTACACAGTGGATCAGTGAAAAGGAGGAAGGGTGGCCCAGTGTACGCAGGTCACCGAGCCGCGCTACACAGGCCCCCGCTGGGGGCTGTTGTCATATGCACCATTTACCAGCCAAACATTTTCAGTACTTACAGTCCTTTTAAAAAAAAAAAAAAAAACCTTTTTGTCTTTTTACAGAATAACGGCACTGATTGAATAGTTTTGACCTCTCGTTGGCCCCCAAGAAGACGGTGATTGGAGGTGCCGGAGACCCGGCCTGGGGGGGGAGGGGCGGGCACCGCAGCGCCTTACGGAGGACTGTGGCGGGACGCGGCGGCCGCAGGCGTCAGTACTTCACCTGCCAGCCAGGCCCGCTGATACCGCCGCAGTTGGTGCGGCAGCTGGCCTGTACGACAGGCACCGAGCTGGATGGGCCACACGGCGCGGCCACCAGGCGCAGGCTGCCCGGGGGCGATGGGGGCATCATGCTGCAGTACACAGGCACTCCGGGGCTGGGGAGCGCCCCCTGCGGCGGCTGGCCGGGCAGCAGCAGCGGCTGTGGGTAAGAGGGCGTGGCCATCGCTGGGGAGGCCTGGTTCATTGGCACCTGGCAGCGAGGAGAAGCGGCAGCATCAGCATTATTAATTACTATTATTATTATTATCATTTATTATGAAGGGGCCTCATTCTATGGCTGGTCACGGGTCTGCCTCGATAAGCTGTCTGCTCCCCGCGCGGTACAGAATACCCTCAGTCACTGAGCAGTGTGTCAGTTAAGCCTGCGCTGCTTCATGGGTCAGTGGCTGCTGATTGGCTGATAACTGGAGGTTCAACTGGAATTAATGACTGGTGATTCTGATGTAAAATGAATTATAAGAGGAAACAAAATGTACACAAGCAGCTGCTTAAGTGCTGCCATTCATGCGCATCCTTATGGCATAAGACTGAACACCCGCTCTCTGCAGTCACACGAAGGTGGCGTGCCGGGGCCGCACACCTGATATGAAGACATGGACGGGTATGGCACCATCATTCCTTGAACTTGATTGGCTGGCTGGTTTGACGATATCAAGTTCTGGCTCTGGGGAGGCTGCTGAACACCCATGACACTCTGGAAAGCCTGCTGCTGATTAGACAACAGGGGCTGGTATCCTGTCAATGCAAAACAGCCTTATATTACATTTTGTTCAGTTTATTCTTCTCCTGTTTTTAACATAGCTTGACACGGTGGAGTCAGGTGCAGAGAACTCGGCCCCAAAGCCCCCACCCCCCTGCCCCAAAGCCCCCCTCTTCTCTTTGCCGTCTCGCCTGGAGCGATCCGCAGGAACCCTTCAGACAAAATGCGGCCAGTCAGTAATGAGCGTTTAGCTTACAGAGGGCACCACAGGTGTGACCCCTGGGACCTGATCAGTTATTCATATGCAAACATGGCCTGGAAGCGAAGTTGGAGGAAGGCCCCCCCCCACCCCACTGATATCAGGGCTCCCGCTCCTAACTCACTCGCATCATTAAGAATTCACAAGCCATTCTGCAGCACAATTCGCTGGTAAGGGGGAGGGCCTGTCTGCGGACCTCTTTAATCACCAGTTACCCACTGACCTCCTCAGAAGAATAAAATGTTCAACTGTATTGTCTAGGGTGGATTCACAAACAAAAAAACTGGATGTGTGTTTCTGAGCTGCTGCACCTTGTTGCCCGACACACTGCGGGTTTCTCTGCCGCTTTACTCAGCATTAGCCATTAACATTTCACCTGTTGACTGCTGCATCCATTTATGCAAAGTGCACTTAAAAAGTTGCACACTTCTCTTTATAGATAATGAGGTTCAGCTGAAAGCATCCCGCTGATCGATGCTGGCTGCCCTTTTACCAACCCGTCTTCTTTAAGCAGAACAAATTCGCTTCTCTCACAACAAGGAACCAAGCAGGAGCTGGTTCACTCTGAGTGTAAGGTGCATTGGGATCAGACTTAGCCAGTTTATACACTATTAGAAGGTGAAATACATCCGGCTGTGCACCGGAGCCTCTTCCGGACAGACAGCCTGGCCCTGCAGCTGAAAGCTCTCCCCAGATGAACAGGACGTCCAAACAAGCCATGTTAACATCAGCTCTGCGTCCATCAGCAAGCCTGAAAGCACACGCCAGCTTGCCTTAGTTTTCCTCCATCTGTAACGGCCCGCTGCCTTGGGACTCTGCTGCATATAACAAGGCAATTACTAGGTTTTGTGTGGATAGTGAAGGGAGAGCACTAACGAGCGGCTGGAGGCCATGGAGACTCCGCCCTTCGGCGAGGGCTGATAGGTCATGTCACCTTGTACTGGTCAAAAACATATCTGAGTGAAAAAATTCACCTCTATCAGCTCCTGGCTAAGCTAAACTCATATTTTGAAAGCTCAATAAACACTGCAGTCAGAGAGATGTATACATGCACATTAAAGATGGAATCTGTGTATTTATTTGAAACACGGCGCGGTGCTTTATGCAGCCACGCCTTGCTCCCGAGGCGGCCGGCGGATGCAGAAAGGAGCCGTCAGGATGCGCAGTTCCACCCAGAACACGGGATTTCCCACGTGGAGCAGAGGAAGGCATCACCACTCATGCAGAAGCCTCATGTATAACGTGTTATGCAAGCTTTTGGGTTACACATTTACATATAAAACGATATACAGTCAAACGGCTGTCGCTTATCACATGTACACCACACACGTCTGTTTAGATACTCGAACTGAGGCTTATAATTCAGGAATTCAGGAGTCAGGAAAGTCAGACGAAGGATGATTCTGCTCATAATACCACATCCTAAGCAGACTAATGGCCAGGGTGTGTGTGTGTGTCTGTGTGCGTGCGTGTGAGTGGGTATGTGAGTGTGTGTATGTGTGCTGTGAGCGACGTAATCGTGTGTGAAAGAGAAGGCGACTGCTTTGCCACCGGCTATTGTGTGTCTTTAGGGAAAGAACAGGCCTGATATAATGTTAATGAAAATAACAATAACCATTATCATCAAAGCAGAATAATAAGGAGGTGTGGGGACATAGCTGACGCAGAGCCCCCCCTCCCCATGGTTTACAAGGTCACCGTGCACCTCGCAGTCTGCAGGCGGCTCCCAGCCACCGCCGGCATTGGGGGGGGGCTCGGCCAAAGATACAGCTGCCCAGTGCCGGCTAAGTGCTGTCTGTTTGTCTGCCCTGTCCTAACAACGTCTGCAGGAAGAGCAGCTAACTTTGCCTGAATTCGCAATGGGTACAAACCCATCCACTTTAGTTTGGCTGGTCATCATCCACACGGCGGTTAAACCAGCTCAGCGTGTCTCTGGGGAGGAAGATGTACTCTCAGCATGGGAATAGCAGTGCCCTTTGGAGGAGGGGGGGGGGCGTCTCCATCACCATGGTGCATTTTCACTGCACCCCCTCATCTCTCGGCGGGCCCTGGGGGGGGGGGGGGGTATGCGGACTAATTAAACAGCAGTCATCTTAAAATTCCAGGCCAGTCCTTTCCCTGTCACTGGTGGACAAATAAAGCTTTTACGAGCCGGCCGGCCTTAAAACTCTCATTCGGAATAATCGGCCTGCTTTGCATATCCGTTAGCGGCATCGTTAGGCAGAGATGGGAGGCAGAGCGGGTGTGGGGTGCACACTTATTTCACAGTCATTCTACTTCATTAACGCTGACTGGATGGAGCCAGCAAGCAGTGGGACGTGTGTCTGCCTCACTGTGGAAAGGGGGGGCCTCTGCCCTCCCCCCTCATGCCCTCTCATGATTTCTGGGTAATGAGCACCACAGTCTAAAGAGATGTATGCTGGAATAACCACTGGGGTCCTGACACCTTGAATCGATCTTCTAAGAGGCTCTGACGGAAGGTGGCAGGCTCCAAGCCCAAATTGCAGTGTTCTGTGAAGGGTGGGGCGGTGGGCCGGGGGGGGGGGTCAGTGAGCTGGGAAATGACCCCTGTGTGGAAGCTTCCGGGTGTTGGACGGTGTACTGCTTTCCGGGGACGATAGCGCACCACGTTGCCTGTCTGTGCCCTCGGCAATCAGGAGCAATGCCTTTTACTCTGCGCTGATGGATTGTGCCGGGGGGGGGGGGGGGGGGGGCATCACCACTTGACACATCAGCCAGCACCATCTGCGGGCCGCAGCCACCAGCCACGCCCCTCCCCCTCCACGCAGTTCAGAGGCTCTAATGACACCCTTTGCTTTTTCTCCAGAAAAAAAAACCCGAAAAAACTTTCTCCAGTCTTATGTGGCTTTGGAAGTCAGCCACCCGCACCGCTGGCCTTTACACGACTCCTCATGCAGGCCCTCAGATTCAGCCTGCAGGCCGCTGTGCACAGCACCTCCTAGTCGAGGAGGTGAGGTGAGAGCCTCCTCATGTCACACCGAAGCCGAGTCCATGTGACGCGCTGTGCTTTGATCTGTGAATGCCACTGATAACAGATGCTTTTTGATGTGTTGCTTTGCCACACCGGGGCTGATAAAGCGGCTTTAAATCATCATGTAAACCTGGATAAGCAAGTGCATCTCCTGTTCACCCTTTCAAAACCGGGTCCATTGCCTTCAAGAAACCTAATGAGCAGCAGAAGCCCCTGCACAAATGCATGTGAAACCCCATGAGACATTGCCTTGCACTCAAAAACGCACGGCAATGTCTTCTGCTTGTACCACTGATCACTGCACTGTGACACCACAACACTGACATCACCTTACAGGTGCTCTCACCTCAAATCCACCACTGTGAAGTGATGGTGACCTCACTGTCACGCTGTACTTACAGCCAGCTCAGCTACACTCAGCTCTTACAGCACAAAGAGACCCTAGTCGATGTAAGGGGCGTCCTTCATCCAATACACACACACAGGCAAACAGCAAGACAGACAGACAGACAGATTGAGCGACAGATAGAATAAGTCGAGTCGATCACAGATGCGCCCACAGAATCAGACCAGTGAAATCAATCAAGAACCCAAATGCCAAGCAGGTGGCACCTGGGCACGGCTTTGTTCACTGAGCACAAGCAGATGTGTCGCCATCGTCATGACAACCCTGGGTTCACGCATGCAGGTTTAATAGCAGGGTAATTTCACAGTGATGCCCACTGCAGTTTCTACAGTAACTGAGGGACACACATTTTAGACTGCATGAGCGAAATACGATATAAGAAATGCCCTGAGACCCTGTATGAATAAGGGAATGACTGATGGATGGATGAGGGTTGAAATACAATAAAAACAGTTGTTTTTTTATATTGTTACTGGTCCTGCAAAGGAAACCTAAAAACAGTGAGGTGCCACAGACTAGGCCAAACCCTAACCCTAACCAGTTGTAAAGCAGTGAGGAGCTACTGCCCAGTCCTAACCCCAACCCTAATCCTAATCCTAACCCTAACCCGCTAGAAAGCACTGAGCAGCTACTGCGCCCTGTGACAGCTGAGCCCTGCCGCCCACACCCACCTCGCAGTCTGCGGCTGCCTGCTGCCGCTTTGCCGGATGGCTCCCAAGCCACCAGCACCGTGACTGTCACCCCTAATGCAGCCACACAGTGGCCCCGCCCCACAGCGCGGCGCGCTGACGCACACATTAATGAAGAGACAGTGGCAGTGCAGCCAGACCCCCAGATGAACCGCCATGAATATTTGCTGAGTGCCACGGGGCAGAATCGGCAGCGGCGGCTAAGCGTCGCCGTTTATTCTCCTTTTCTTCCACATCATTTGACATGTTTATGGAATTTTTATGCTTAAAGTAGATGTTACAGTGGCCCTGGGATTTGTTTTCAAAGCTGGGACTTTCATATTTTATACTCTAATGTAGCCGCCTTACTGGATGGAACCAGCGAGCGGTGGGCCATGCGCCTGTCTCACTCACCCTCTGTGGGAAGGGGGGGGGGGGGGGGGGGGGGGGGGGGGGGGGGCTGACACTGGACCCCCCCACCCCCCATGATTTCTGGTTAATGAGCACCACAGTCAGAGATGTATGCTGGAAGACAATTTAAAGAGGAAAGTCTTTCTGACATAAATACGAAGTGCCTAGTAACTTTTAATGATTTCAACTCTAATTTATGACCATATCTACATCTGCAAGATAAAAGATACGGGCACGTATCCGATCATTAAACATATTTGAATATTTTCAGTATATTTGCACATACATTAACAGTACGGATGCTGTATTCAGATGTATGTGTCGGTGATTTCAAGCGGCTCATAAGGAAGTCAGCTGGACCAGTAGGAGACGCATTCTGCTTCCATTCGGCGAGGCGCAGCAGACACAGCTTAAGATGGATGCCGCTGGCAGCCGTGGGCTGTATGGGGGAGGGGGTGCAGAGCCTGTTCAGAGGTGGGTGCTGCATCTGAGAGTACCATCTAAGAGCACCATCTGAGAACACTATCCGCACCAGAGGCATTTTGCAGGGGAGCTTTCCATAACTTCCTCTGACATAGAGATCAGATGTACGAATCAAACCACGGAACAGCCACACGTGGCTGCAGAGTCAGCAGCCCCGAAATCTGGCATGTACACACGTATCTGCATGCGCGTGTGTGCCTGCATGTGACTATGTGCCCGTGTGCTAATTACTAGCTGCCTCCATACTATTCTGTTTATTTACTTGATAACTTGGTGATAGGCAGCACAGACTAATTATTTTAATGAGCGAATTTTTATTTAGCGTGGAAAGTGAAGGTAGGGGCTGGAGTCGGTTCAGGCGATGGCCATTCCGCAAGCTACATATCGGCTGCTCAACTTCGTCTCCTAGCATAGATAACTTTGCTTATCAGAAAGCTGAGATATGGGTCATGTCCTATCCTGTAACATCAGCTGCATGACTGTAATCTCGGCAGACACCGACCATGTCGACGCACAGGTAAAGCGGAGACAGAAAAGAGACTGATTACCTCCACATTGCATTTGTGACACACAGCTGGGTGATAAATGAGGTAAAACAATAAATGCAGTCATGGCCGATTGATAAGAAGGAACGCCTAAATGCTTCATAACCAAATGGATTTTCCATTCTACTGCGCAAATACCATAGCCGATATGACCATTTTAACATGACATGCCCACTGGGCTCTGACCCAATCCCATTCCCAGCACTGCTGGGTTACTGGCCGCATGTGGCTGCAGCTGGACAGGGGACGCCTGACCACAGTCAGTGCGACATACCATACGGCATGTCGGCTCACTTCATGGCACACTGGGTCACTTCTGCACAGCGCGTTGGGTCGCTTCCTCGTTGCACACCGGGTCACTTCTGGGTTGCTTCCACACGGCACACCAGGTCATTTCTGGGTTGCTTCCGCATGGCACACCTGGTCACTTCTGGGTTGCTTCCTCGCAGCACACCGGGTCACTTCTGGGTTGCTTCCACACGGCACACCAGGTCATTTCTGGGTTGCTTCCGCATGGCACACCAGGTCACTTCGGGGCTGCTTCCTCGCCGCACATTGGGTCATTTCCAGGTTGCTTCCGTGCAGCACACCAGGTCACTTCCAGGTTGCTTCCGCATGGCACACAGGGTACACTTCCGGGTTGTATCCTTTACTGTGCTTTGCTGACCAAGGCCTGGCGACAGACATGACGCAGGCAAACAAACTAACGAGGAGCAGAGAGCTGAGTCCAGAGAGGCTGTTATATATCATCTCATCTGTGAACTTGAGAGCTTATGGGTTGTGATAGAGGACAGCAGCACACCAAGGCACTGCCCCCCCACCCCAACTATTTTTTGGCTTTAGGCTCTATTCACTCACTCTGCTGTCACCCCAAACTGTGGTCTGTTAGTAACAACCACTATTGTTTGCTCATTTTTAAGCACTTTAGGATGACCACGCAGGGAAAGGCGCTATATATAAGGGGGAATGAATTGTGGTTCTTGGGACTCATTTCAATCAGGACAAGATCAGATTCTGTTGTTAAATATCCAGAAGCTGCTGTGTTTTACTGAGTGACACACATAGAAGGTCTTAATTCACCTTGACTGACACTGACAGGGTTATTTAATGTTTAATACAGGAACAAAGATGTGAGCAGAGACGTACCCTGTGATTCTGCCCGTCACCATCTGTTTGTAGTCATTAGCTTATTGCCAGTTCTAACGAGCACTGACTGCAGCCTCAGTTTCTGCAGTGTGCAGATTGCAGTGGGGGGGGGGGTCACCTATGTACAAACACAGGCGTGCTGTCAGTGGTGACAGAGACTCATCAGCTTTCAGAGAATCGCGCAACACAATGTCGTGGCTTTCAGCTGAAGCTCTGAAGGAATTTCATAAAATTGAACAGATTTGAATACACCCTCACCCCATTTTACAGTCTGACACAGCGAGGGCTGAGTAGGCAGCCGCCTGTTTATCACTTGCAGACAATCATGCTGGATGTGGGGCTGCAGCTTTTGTGAGCACTGAGTTCTTCTCCTCTGCGATTTACACAAGGCTGCACTGCACACCCCCTGCCTTTGTCAGACGCCCCCCCACCCAACTGCCTTTGTTCTGTCTGGGTTAGTATGCAAATGAGCCTCGGAAACAGAGATGGAGGAATGATAATCATAGCACATATCGAGCTGTAGCGTACCCCCGAAGCGTGCCTTAAAAAAACAACTTGGAAATGCTGCTCATTTAAATTGCAAATTGAGTTCCTCATTGACACAGTTGAAGTCTACTTTCCAAAAAAAACTTTCTAGCACTTTTATCTGAGGAAAAAATGTGCTGCCATTCCCTCCGCCTTTTCTTGTAAAACAAAAAATCCAAAACAAAACAATGAAAACTCACATGGAACTCCAATATTGGCAATAATAATACTGGTAGGTGTCTATTCGATTGCGATTTCTGCTTGCGGTTCATGCAAGGCACCCCTTCAGGTGGGAGAGCTCCACATGGCCCTGCACTGGAGTGACAACCCTAATGCATCACCCTGACCGTCACTCTGGCGTTTCTCCAAAGGAATACTGGTAAAAGGCATTTCCATTAATCTCTGCACCACAGGTAGACAGCTGTAGAAGTCGGCCTGGCCAGTTTTATGTGGCTGCAGGAGACCAACTGAACAGGGCCAAGGTCAGGGGCAATATGCTGGACTGACCGATTATCAATCCAGAGGCAATTTACTCTGATAACCTGCTGCATATTTTTAATCAATAACCTCGGACAACCTACAAAAAAAGTATCAAAGATGGAGCGGACACAGGTACCACAAATTTTCAACTAAATCGATGACTTCATTGACTGAACTGACTCTAATCAACAGAACAGCACCAAAATAAAATGAGAGATGGCTCTGTGAACCACAAGACATACTGCATGAAGATTATGAATGATACGCCAAAAAACTTTTTGACAAATACTTGGAAGGCACATGAAAGCTAACCACTTAAAAAGATTTTCCTTTTAACTTCAAATAGAGAATTAAGTTGATGTCAAAAACTTTCTAACCTGTTGGTTTCAATGCAAAACTGCCCACAATCAGTATTGAAACAATTAGACGAAAAGACTATTAACATGCGGCAGATGTGTGGTAAACAGCCAGAAAAGAGACCGGTTCACTGTGAGACCATGCTACTCAATCTCTTACAGTGCCACGGCCCCCTGTCATGCTGCTGAAGTCCAGGCGCGGTGCAGAGGCCGAACAGCAGCAACAGCAACTCGGAGATACCGAACTTGCACATGCATATCAGAGACAGACACAGAGCCTACATTCTGACAGTCAGGTGGCATTACACTGGACAAAATGGCTAAGGACATACAGATTTAGCATTGTGTGCAAAATGCTCTTGGTTAAACAGAATGCAATTAGTCTGCATGGCTTCTGTTAGCTGAAATGGCTGAAAGAATCTGAAAAGAATTTTTCGTCATCCACTTGCCCCCTGTGTAGTTTGGGAGCTGCCTATGAAGTGGGATGTGAGCTCATGTACCTGTCTGTTGGGATCCGTTCTGCTGGTTCCTGTGCGTGGTGTACTGGACTGGGGTGGTCCTGTACTGGGTATTGTTTGAGGTAGGGTACTGGCCAGATGAGAAGTAGTACATGGGCACCTGTGGGGTGGAAGAGACAGAATGAGGACAGAGAGCAGCCACGCATTTCTGAGCAGGGACCTATCGGCCACACAGGGAAGGGCGGGAGCTGAGGGCGCAAATGCACGGATACGCGGCCCGAGAAATTCAATAATTCCGAAGATACAAGAATGGATGGAAAAGATCGGTGGTCTCACTCAGGAAACCTGGAGCTGAAGCATGAGGGACATAATGGGAGTGTGGTGGAGGCAACGGCCTCGGCGGTGGCAGTGTGTAAACCCGCTTTGCCTAATGAGATCCCGGCAGAGGGCATCTGAGAGATGCTGCACTCTGATAAAAGCAAGATGTGTCAGGCAGCAGGGCCCTGACCCACTGCATGGCATTAGCTATCTGTGGCACAGTGGAATGCAACCCAGACTGTGCTCCGTCCAGCTGGTGGAAGCTCCTGGTCCCTGTCACCTCTGTACAGCAACGTCGGCATATCTGCAAAGCTGCAGATGGAAGCTAGCAAATAACAGCCTCCTTACATCGCAGACCCAGGGAATGAAGGGGACCTGGTGGCTGGGAGGCGTGGATGTAGTGGATGGTACCCCTGATGGCATCAACCAGGTACTACAGACCAATTAAAATGTGGGGAAATGATAAAAACACGCCGCATGATTAGGTATATGGTCTTCATATGCGTGTCACTGTGTGCAGTGTGCAGAGGCTGTCTCCATCAACATAGCTCACTATAAAACTCTCCGGCTTTGCTGCATTTTCTACTTTAGCTCCAGCCAAATATTTGTTATTTTGTATATGAAATATAAGAAAATAACTGACTGAAAAAGAGCTGAATCCTCCCCTTCAAACTTACCCCCTAAACACTTAAAAGTAAAATCTGCACACTTTGCATATGACTCGAAAGTTTGCAAATATTTCACTTTTAGTTTAAGAAAAGTTTTGTGGAACTATTTTTTTTTTAGCTCCCTAAAAACTTTTCCTGGTGGTTTTCATTAGCCTGGCAGTTTTTCCTGACTAAGGACTCTGCTGTTATAATTGGCTGTCACCTGTGACTGAAAAAAGGGTAGGGGGAGGTTTGGGGAGGGGGAGCAGAATGACTGGAACCCCTATTCCAGCTGACAGCAAGTCACGGTAAAAACTGTGCCTCTGGAAGCCCCCCCCCCCCACCCCAGAGACATGGAGGCTGGTCTGTAAGGAGCTGGAAGACGACCCCCTGATCATGGCTGACAGTGAATCAGCCAGCCACCATGTTCTACACGTTCAAGTCAATTAGACGTAATTAATCGTCGCCGGTGTCACCCGGCTCCCTGATGGCACTCCTTGTGTAACCACGTTTGGTCTCTGGGGAAGACGGCGGGGAGACCATGCGGCATCCACAACAACAGCAGCACAAACATGCAGGGGGTGTCTTTAAAAAGGTAATTACATAAAGAGAAGCCCATTAAATTATTAGGAGGAGAAAGGAGCACTCAGCCTCAGCTTCTGCATAAACACAATAAATGTTGTTTATCCCGAGCTGCACCAAGGCCCATGTGCTTTGATTATTATGGTATGTGTTTACTGAGTTAATATCCAGGCATAAAACAGCTGAATGCTCCTCTAACTTTCACTACTTCTAAACTGATTTACGCAATGACAGAGCTATGAGAAAATTGCTTCTTTCCTTTTGGATTAGTCCAAATATGTTTACATAGAGCCCCCATGTGACCTAGCAGAGGCAATAGTTAGCAGATAAAAGCTGACCTGGACGGGGTACATTTGAGGTAAAAGCTGACCTGGATGGGGTATAGCTCAGATAGAAACTGACCTGGATGGGGAATAGCTCAGATAGAAACTGACCTGGATGGGGTATAGCTCAGATAGAAACTGACCTGGATGGGGTATAGCTCAGATAGAAACTGACCTGGATGGGGTATAGCAAAGATAAAAGCTGACCTGGATGGAGTATAGCTCAGATAGAAACTGACCTGGATGGGGTATAGCAAAGATAAAAGCTGACCTGGATGGAGTATAGCTCAGATAGAAACTGACCTGGATGGGGTATAGCAAAGATAAAAGTTGACCTGGATGGGGTATAGCTCAGATAGAAACTGACCTGGATGGGGTATAGCTCAGATAAAAGTTGACCTGGATGGGAAATGGCTGAGATAAAAGCTGACCTGGGAGGTGTATAGCGCTCAGATAAAAGCTGACCTGGATGGAGTACAGCTGAGCGAAAAGCTGACCTGGACGGGGAATGGCCGAAATAAAAGATGACCTGGAAGCTGTATAGCTCTCAGATTAAAGCTGACCTGGATGGGGTATGGCTGAGAGAAAATCTGACCTGGAAAGGGAATGACAGATAAAAGCTGACCTGGAAGGGGTATGGCTGAGATTTGGGCGCTCTCTCTGCACCTACCTGAGATGGGCCCTGCTGAGCAAATGTGGGTGAGGCCTGCAGGGTTGGTTGCGAGAGGGCAGGCCCCGGTCCGGATCCGGCGAAACCCCCCGTGGGGGAGGTCATGACGAAGCTGGCTTGCTGGGGGGGCTGTGCGAGGACCCCTGGGGGGTACACTGGGGTGCTGGGGGGCTCCGCAGCATCCCCTGACGGCTGGCGGCTCAGGCTCATCTGGCCAAACTGTGAGGAAACTGCATCCCTCTGCAGAACAAGCAGAGAGGGATATCAAATGAGTGCTGAGGACACCCCTATAGCACACACGTGCAGGAGATACCCCCACAGCACACGCGTGCAGGAGACACCCCCACAGCACACGCGTGCAGGAGACACCCCCACAGCACTCGCGTGCAGGAGACACCCCCACAGCACACGTGTGCAGGAGACACCCCCACAGCACTCGCGTGCAGGAGACACCCCCACAGCACTCGCGTCCAGGGGACACCCCCACAGCACACATGTGCAGGAGACATCCCCACAGCGTATGCAGGAGGCACCAACACAGCACACGGCACAAGCGTGCAGGAGAAATCTCCATAGCACACGGCATCTGCATGCTGGAGATACCCACACAGCACACGGCACATGCTTGTAGGAGACATCCCCTCAGCACACGGCACACGCATGCAGGAGACACCCCCGCAGCCGACGGCACATGCTCAGCAAGCAGGTGGTCCGGTTCAGATGGCATGGCGCCCCTAGAGCGCATGCAGGACACCGTCACGCTTCATGCCACCTCCAGTGCTCACAGAATGATGCACACAAGGAAAGACAGCAGAGTGGTTTGGAGCCAGCGTGCCGAGGCTCACATGTTGTGTGTGCAAAGATACACGCACATGCAGACCCATAAGCATAAACACGAGCACATGCACACTCACATCACCCATATGCACACGCTAAAACGTGCATGTGTGTCTGATGGCTCCACCAAGAGGGCTCCAGCAAGAGAGCCAGCAGTGGGGCGGCACCGGAAAATGAATAATAACAAAACAAAAAGGACGACAGTGAAGACACAGATGCGTGCGCACACGCACACACATGCAAGTGCAGACGCGCATGGGGGTAAGGGGCAGTACCGGCGAGAAGGCCTGGCCAGGGGCCGCGGGCAGAAGGTGCTGTGCCGGGTATGAGACCTGTGAATATGGCAGCGGCTGGGCAGACGGGGCCAGAGCCTGGGCGGGTGAGAGGAGAGAGAAGGAGTGAGGGGGAGAGAGAGAGAGCCAGGGAAAGCAAGGGAAAGCGTGAGCGGGAGAGCGAGAGAGAGTGAGAGAGAGCTACCAAGAGAATCAGGGTGGGGGCTCTTTGATGGGGGGCTGCTCTCCCTTCAACACACTTTGGGCATAAAATATTCCATCAGCATGACACAGCATGCAGGCGGGACTCGTCTCAGGCATAAAACATTCATAACACCATATTTAAGAAGCGTAATTAGATTAGGGAGAGGATCAGAAACTGAATCGGAAATGAAGGCCAGCATTTGGTGCGTCACACCTGAGGTCCCAGAACACGGCTCTGAATGTGCACGCGGCTGTCGCTGGCCTGGAGCCGTCTGCTAATGCACAGTCACACTCCGACAATAGCTCACGCACACACACACGAGCCGGCAAACTGCAGCTTCCCCTTTTAATTACAGAGCGCCTGATGGCAAACCGGCTATGAAATATTGATGGTGTAGCAGCAGAAAGTCAAGGCTGTGCCGACGTTTTGTGAAGTGGGTGTTCAGCGATGTGACGCTGGACATTGTCGAGTCACCCTGCCCGTTTAACGATGTTTTCTGGCTTTTAGCATCCAATCTAGGGCCGAAGGAGACTTTGACAGAGAGAAATGTGCAGCAATGCCGTGACGGATGAGAGCAGCTGCTTGGATGATATAAATGATGCCACTCCATTTCTCTTTCTGCCTGAGTTTGCCTGCACCTCTCCAGCTCAGTCCACTGAGTGATCTGCCCCGTGCCAGGCCACTCTGCTGTCCTATGGGTCGCTGGACTCGGCTAATCAACTGGCCACAGTAAGAATGCTCAGGATTTCCACACAGACCACAAAGATCTGAGAGAGGTCAATGTCAAAATGTCGCGCAGACACACCGGGCAACTGACAGGTGCTAAAGAAAGTGAAATGACAAATGGCTCCCTGTAAATCCTCAATTTATCAAAAACCAAAATATATAATTACATATCACGAAAATGCACCAGCAAAACTGGATTAATATGCTAATAACCATCCAAAAAGACAAGAAGCAGCAACAGTAACTCCAAACACATGGTGGAATGTAAGATATCCCACCAAGCATGTAAATTATGCTGATTTGAGTTGCAAATGTTGTTTTATGAAAATGCACTTCCTAGGTATACTTTCTGAAGGAACGAAAATTAAAACCTTCCTAGGAGATGTGAGAATGAGTTACAAAACAACAACGATATTAAAACGTGGAATAAAAACATACAGCAGAGGTGCCGAGAGGTAAAAAAAAAAACAGCCTTTATTAGTGTAACAGCCGGCACTGGTGCTCAGCTAGTGTCTACTTCATTCTCATGGTGTTGGTATGGACTGTGCCATTAAGGTATGCTATAGCAGTAACCATGGTGACCTGCCTATCCTGAAGTCTTTGCTGTCATGTGTGTAACTGGAGGACAAACACCAAAGAGAGAAAGTTCATAGTGTAGAATATGAGCATTTATGCATAGATGGTGTGGAATATGGACATGAATTCGTAGATAGTATGGAATATGGGCATTTATGCACAGATGGTGTGGAATGTGGGTTTTTTTGCACAGATGGTGTGGAATGTGGGCAGTTATGCATAGATGGTGTGGAATGCGGGAATTTATGCATTGATAGTGTGTAATGTGGGCATTTATGTATAGATGGTGTGGAATGTGGGCATTTATGCATAGAATGGTGCGGAATGTTTACATTTATGCATAGATTTTACCAGTAAAATACAGTGTGTAAGTTTTCCTAAGCCTTTGTGTTTATAACATTATTGCAACAATGTAAAGCACCATAGGCAACTGTGGTCACCAATCTCACGCCATTCTTATGGGGGAGACTATGATCACAAATAAAATTCCTTCACTTTTGCAAATTACAGTACTTAGCCAGTAGAGGATCAAGGTGCGTGTGACGCTTATCTCACCCTGGGCGGGATACTGGTGCTTCTTAGAGCAAACAAACACACACAAGTTTTATTGAGAACCATCGATTCATTCCTATGGGAAAGACCCTCATCCCAATCACAACACCCTTAACCCCTACCCAGCCCTAACCATAACCATAAGTAACTAAACATAACACAAGACTTTTAGCATTTTTAGTTGTTTGATTGCAGTCACATATTTTTATAAAACAGAGTTTCCCCTTGTGGTCCCCACAACATCAAAATAACTGGTTTTTATCACATTGTGGGGACAATATATCTCACTGTGGACCAAACCGCGTGCGTTTTGACTGCTACAGGAACACAGAACACTGGGCAATTAATAAAATCAATATTGAAAATTATAACGTATTATTTCATAATAAAGGCAAAGAATAGTACAGTCAGAGAGCCGTATAACGCGTGCACAAGTAACCTATTGCACTCATAAAAATGAGGAAGCGGCTGTTCTGTGGCTTCCTCTGAACGGACATTAGTCATATAGCTGCTGAAATGACCTGAGGCTTGTGGGTGGGTGAGCAAGCGGGTGAGCTCCCAGTGCCAGGCCCTATTTGGCCTCCCTACCTGCCTAAGGTATTACCTGCGGGATCAAGTGGCTGCTCATTGGCTGCTGTGTCTGCGTCTGCCCAACCAGTTGGTTCCTGATTGGCTGCTGTGTCTGCGTCTGGCCTGGAGGCTGCTGCTGAGGCTGCTGGGATTGCTGAGCTCCCTGGTGCTGCGACTGTCCGACCAGCTGGCTCCTGATTGGCTGCTGTCCCATGGGGGGGTTGTAGATGGCGGGCGTGCCGTCTGGGTTTACAAACGGCTGACCTGCGGGCAAAACCACGTGCTGTCAGCTGGCGCGACCAACAGCTTTCACAGACACACACTGTGTCACACATTGTGTACCCGGTTACTGCTCGCCACATTATTTAGCCCTGGAAGCTTGTTTGACTGATATTAGCCCTGAAACCCCAGCAGCTACACAGTCGCTAAAACGCATGGCGAGAATCCCCGGCACATGCACCTGCAACTGGTATCTAACCTCAAAGGTCGACGTGCAGTGGGATCATAAACGTAGGTGCTTAAAGACTCAATTAGTGAATACTTTCTGATACTGGTTCAATAAAACCCAGGCTAAGAATACTATCTATCTAAGACTTTGCTAGGGATAATACAGGGTTTTTTTTAAAGAGTATAATAACAGAAGTGCTAATCCAAGGTCTTGCTTCCTGCCCTGCGTCCTGTTTTCCGGCAAGTGAATAGGCAAGTTTTGTTTTTTAATTTTAACATTTCAGAATCATCCTTCTTTCTCCTTGGACTTGTCACTATAATATCAGCTCAATGCTGTTTCACTCCCTTAAAGAAGCTGCATTGTTTATTATTACTGTATAATTAAGAACTCAAGTCAGAACAACTAATACACTGATGACTTACGAATAGATTCTGGCTGTAATAGTGATTAACTACAGCAGGCTGTGGCGACATCCAGATCAATGCATGAATGTAATATTGACATATCTGTTAGAGCCAGGGACCAGCTGTAAACACAGCTCTGTCTGTTATTGACAAAGTGACGCCTCAGTCAGTTAGCTGAAGTGGTAATCCTTGGATCCACACAGTAGTAGACTCCTGTCCATCCTTAGGAGTCTTGGAATTTGTGGCTCAGCATGGCAATGGCTTGCTTCCTACCTAGAAGGCCAGTCATACCAAGTGACGTGGAAGGGATCCACATCTGCTCCATGCAGACTCTCCACTGGCGTCCCTCAGGGCTCAGTTCTTGGTCCTCTCCTGTTCTCCCTCTACAGTATATTATATTTCTTTATGAGGTCATATCCTCACACGGGTTCTCATCGCTATGCAGACGAAACTCAACTTATCCTCTCCTTCCCTCCCTTAGACACTCAAGTCTCCACTCGGATCTCTGCATGTCTGACACACATCTCATCAGCTTATAAGCTGAAACTCAACCCCAGCAAAACTGTACTGCTTTTCATCCCAGCTGACTCATCCCCACTCCAGGGGGATGAGTCAGCTGGGATGCCTCCTTCGGTCACCACATGCAACCTCTGGGTTACCTTGGGGTTCCCTCGGGGTTACCATGGACAATCACATACTGGTAATCTTTCCTGCTAATGTCGATTATTCCTCATCAACATCAGAAGGATTTGTCCATTTCTTTCCACACAGGCTGCTCAGACACTTGCTCAATCCCTTGACATCTCACTCCTCGACTACTGTAACTCACTCATAGAGGGTCTGCTGCTGAATGGCATTCATCCTCTACACCCAATTCAGAATGCAGCTGGTCTATTCGTTTTACACCTTCCCAAGATCTCCCTCACCATACCATTATTACTCTAACTCCACTGGCTTCCTGTAGTTGCCTACATCAGATTCAAAACACTAATGCTTGCCTACAAAGCCAAAAATGGTCCAGCACCCTCCTACCTAAAACAACTCATCACACCCAGCACTGCACCACGCTCTCTCTGATTGGTCAGCACTGCTCGACTGGTCCCACCATCTATCAAGGCACAAGGAAGACATGCATCTAGGTTCTTCTCTGTTTTGGCACCTATGTAGTGAATGAACTCCTCCTAAATCTCTGAACAGCTAAGTCATTGAGTGTCTTCAAACAACAACTCAAGACCCACCTCTTTCAGAAGTACCTGGATTAGCACCTCTGGTAATACACTCTTAAAAAAACCTGTATTCCCCCAACAGAGTCTTAGAAGGATAGTATTCTTAGCCTGGGTTTTATTGAACCAGCATCAGAAAGTATTCACTAATGGAGTCTTTAAGCACTTATGTAAGTCCCTCTGGGTAAGGGTGTCTGCCAAATGCTGTAAATGTAGTAGAGGCTGATAAGTTGCCCAGTGGGGTATAGGGTATGGGGTGCAGGGACTCCCACATGAGGTATAGGGACTCCTCCTTGTGATGCAGGGACTCCCACATGAGGTATAGGGACTCCTCCTTGTGATGCAGGGACTACCCTGTGAGGTGTAGGGACTCCCCCGTGAGGTGTAGGGACTCCCTCGAGAGGTGCAGGGACTCCCATAGAGACGCACCTGTGTGCGGGTTGAGCAGGATGCTGCCAGGCGGGATGCCAGCCCCATCCAGCGACACCAGGATGTAGCTAGGGCTGCTGGGAGGCCCCTGACTCTCTGGGAAGGACACAGATCCTCCAGAGCTGGGAGGAGCAGCAGGGATCAGGGCGGGGCCTTGCAGTGACAGATGTACCCTAGAGAGGGAGCCGGAGGAGCCGCCGCTGCTGGAAGACTCGGAGCCTGGCGGATGGCAGGGAGAGAGAAGAACTTTCAGATGCTGGACAGCTGCCAAGCCACACAAGGACACACATGGCCATAATGCAGGGCTCCCCAATTCCGGTCCTGCAGCTCAGTCCACAACACAGTTTGCAGATTTCCCAGCTAATTGCCAGGTGTAGTAGGCATGTTTGAGCAGGGAAATCCGAAAACTGTCCATGAGCAGAGTTAGGGAACCCTGCTTTAATGCAATGGGGCCAGCCACGCACCTGCTTTGGAGAGCTTTCCAGAGCAGCGTCCGCCGACTCCGGCGTCGCCGCGGGTCAGCACGGTGATGCCCCCGATGCTGGCCGTCTTGGTGACCGCCGGGCGGTAATTGCGGCTGGAGCTATCCGAGTCGGTACTGCTCCAGGGCCGCGGCTCATTCCAGCGCGAGTCTGTCTCTGTGCTGCTCTGCCGGCTGCCCGAGGCACGGCTCGACCCATCCCGGTTGCCCCTGTGGAGCCCGACACACACCAGCGCATCTCAGTGACCCGGCCCGCTCGCAGATGTCTCTGCCAAGGTGCCAGCTGCCCTCCCTCGCCTACGGCGCCGAGCCTCTATCTCCGCTGGGGTGGGGGGAGGGAGGACTTTAATTCCTCATGCTCATTAGCAGGAACACTTTTCCATGCCACCTCTGCCCACTTCACCCAGAAGAGAACAAAGGAGCTGCTGCACACCTGCATGCTGTCCTTGGCAGGCGTCCGGCTTAAATGTCAATGCTGAGAGAACAGGGCGCTTTTACGGCCACTTAAGGTCGATTTTGGTCATCACAGGCCATTATACAACAACGAAGCTTCTCCCTCATGCGGCAGAAGCAAAGCATCCAGTGGATCCTTCTCTCAACTTCAGATTTTGCCAGCCATTGTGTGCATTAACGCGCCAGGTTCGCGATGCTTTTAGCAAAACAGACCCTGTCTCAATCAGTGGAAAAAAACAGACTTTGCTCTAAATGAGGGGTAAGATTCTCACAAAGACATTATTAGATGTTAGATCTGCAAGCAGGTACATCTATTTTATTCTGTGCTGTATAGACTGTATAGACTGTATATGCTGTATAGAAGAGTGTGAGGAAGGCTAAAGTAACAGCAATAAAATAAAGGGGTTGCTGTCATTTTATGACACACTGTGTGCTTCTGCTCGGCTTCACCGGCAAGCTGCACACCCTGAACACCATGTGCTACCATACGCCCATGCGGCCTTCGAGTCACGGTGCCGCCTGCTACAGTCCCGCTGCGCTGCTGTGTGCTCATTAAGCCTGCAGAGTGCACCCCCAGCCAAGGAGGTTACCCTGCCAGAGACGCCACCCCATCCCCTCCCCCCCACCCCCAGTGGAAACCACCGAAGCTGACCGCCTTCCGAGGGCGACAGATCCCAGGGCCACGGAAACCCACCGAAATAGCTGTCGTTTCTTCTGAATGTCATTATATAAATTGCAGTCTTCCACGATCCTGGGGGAAAAAAAGGTGCAGCCTGTGTGTTATCAAATTTAAAAAGCAATTTGCATGACCTTAGAATCTCCTCTACTGATTCCATGTGAATATGTATTCAGAGTCTCTCTCTCACACACACACACACAGTCACACACGTATGCACATGCACACACATACACACATGTTTGTATTCATATCTTTGTGGGGAACGTCCATTCATTCCTATGGGCATAACCCGAATCCCAACTATGACTCCCTTACCCCCTATACCCAGCCCTAACATTAACCATAAGTAACCAAACAAAATATGAGACTTTTCGCATTTTTAGCTTTTTGATTGCAGTCACAGATTCTGCTTGTATGGACCGATAAAATGGTCCCCACAAGGTGAAAATGACAAGTTTTTATAATATTGTGGGGTGAGTTGGTCCCCACAGCGTGACATATACATGACCCCCCCCCACACACACACACACATATATATACAGTATATGTAAATGGAACATGTAACTGGCCAAAAGCTTCAGCCAAAACCAAACATCGAATGTAACAACGCTGAATGGCCAAACAGCACTGCGAGTTATAAAGATGCTCCTGAAGGCAGGACACAGGATATCTGTTCAGCCTTGGAAAATTCACCATGTTATGTTCCATTATTCACCCCATTGACTCAATGGTGCCTCCTTAATGTTGTTCATTTAGAGCAAAAACACTAAATTGGTTTCTGTAGAAATCAGTGTAATTGGTTTTTACGCTGAATATCCATTTACCTTGTTTCGATGTAAACATTTTCTTGGGAAGAGACTGACTGTAAAATGAGAAAGAGGGAGAGAGAGGGAGGGAGAAAGAGGAAGAGAGAGAGGAGGATAGAGATAGGGAAAAGGAGAGGGAGACAGGGAGAGGGTGAGAGAGGGAGAGAGAGAGAGAGAGAGAAAGGCTTGAGAATATCGTCACAGACTCATCGCCTGGCTTTTGCTCTCCATGATCAAACCTGATGATATCAAAGGTTTCTGGCTGTAGCAGTAATACCCAGGTCAAAGAGAATCACTTTTCAGGAACCGAGAGATACACAAAGCCAATTCTGTGATTATACTGTTTCACTGAAGTGATACTGACAGACAATGCAGTGTGCTGAATTCAGATTCAGACAGCCTTTAATAAAGTCTTCACACCTGAATCCAAAATATAACCCATATTAAACATCTACTTCTTGCTCCACTGTTATTATCTGCAAACTAAGCACCATTACATTCAATAAAAATCACACAATAGCTTTTTTTTCTCCCTAAGTTCAGCATATTCAGCCTGGGACTTAATTTGCCAGGTAAACAGTTGTGCTGCTGTACCAATTAGCCTGCAGTCCTGCTTAGCTGGCGATTATGTCACAGGGATGAGCTTCTAAGACCCGCGAAAGGAAGCAACTTGACCCCGGTGCGATACGACACACACTCAGCAGCACAATGCGAGCCGGCTTCATGGCTGAGCTAATGGCCGCCATTGTTTTGGGCTACTTATTGGGCTGTGTCGTGCCGCCTTGCTGCTTTGTTTAACTGGCAGAGCCGTCTCTGGCAGCTCTGCAGCCCCTGTACGCGGTGTGGGTTACCGCAGCTCTTCCAGGAATGCCAGCTGACACCACTGGCAGCTTGAAGGCAACAGACTGGCTGAAGACCAAGTCACTCAGTGCCCTCTGACCTATATAAAGCCATTCCCAAATGATGAGCCACCTCTGTGCATCACATGACCAAGGTCAGAATCCAACAAGCTTCTATCTACAAGATAGTCTTTACAGAGGAGATCCGGACTGGTATTTTTTTTTTTAGTTTAATGCTATTGACGGAGAGTTAAATGGGGACTTGTCATTCTTTCATAGTTTTAAAAAATCAATACTGTTGTCGTATTGCCCTATTAGAATAGAGTAGATGGGAATTATACCTGTCAATATCTTTCAAGGCAAGATAGCTTCAGCTATTTACGAGTTCAGTGTACGATCTCTTAGTTTAATCCCTCCTTGACATTCAGAGACATTTATGGACAGACACTGTGCTGCAGAAGAGTGTGGATTATTGCAGTGGGTTGTCTTTTAAGGCTCCCTGACGGCAGCGTATCAGTCGCGAGCGGGAGAGGGCTCGAGCGTCGTTTGTCTGTCGTGAAGGCAAACAGACGCGTTTGCCATCTGCCGGCGAGAGGCCGCCACGCGGGGAACCGCTTCTAGCTGCGAGATTCTAGCTGCTTCAGGATGATCTGCCAGCTTCCTCGTTTTAATCCCCCCTGAAATATGGCTTTATGATGTTCGCATGTACTTGGTATTCATATATACAAGCATAGGAGTCATACTCGGCCCCACATGACCAATCATAGACCACATCTCTCTGTCTCTCTCCCATCACTGAAATCAACAGCAAGGCGGTTCGACTTACGTCCTGGGCGAATATTCTCTCCCTCGCCCGCTGATACTCTTCCTCCCTCTCCTCCATGGACTTACTCCTCCTGTCGTCCTTAAATGGATGAATTCTGTGCTGCTGAGGTTATGAAACAGTGGACAGAATGCCTTCATTAAAAAGGCCCACAGTACAGTTGAACTGCTTAGCTGACACTTTTAAAAAGCGCTTACTTAGCTCAGCCAAGTATCTCTTACTGCTGCAGTCCAGGTAGCATGGTTCCGGGCTGCCAGCTCCCTCACATCCTGCATGACTCTCACGCTTTCAGACTCTCACGCTTTCAGACTCTCACACTCACGCAAGAAATCTTAGGGAAATTGCAACGCAAATCTACGCTATACTGCCAAAGGTATTGGGACACCTGCCTTTACACACACATGGACTTTAAGGCATCCCATTCTTAATACACAGGGTTTAATATGGTGTTGGCTCACCCTTTGAAGCTATTTGAGTTGAACAGCTTCAACTTCTCTGAGAAGGCTTTCCACAAGGTTTAACAGTGCATTTATGGGAATTGTTAACCATTCTTCCAGGAGAGCATTTGTGAGGTCAGGCACTGATGTTGGATGAAAAGGCCTGGCTCGCAGTTTCCACTCTAATTCATCCCAAAGGTGTTCTATTGGGTTGAGGTCAGGGCTCTGTGCAGGCCAGTCAAGTTCCTCCACACCAA
>JAODKL010000047.1:15554248-15565182 GCA_026780765.1 Petrocephalus schoutedeni
CCACAAAGTTGGGAGCATGAAATTGTCCAAAATGGCTTTGTATGCTGAAGCATTAAGAGTTCCTTTCACTGGAACTATGAGGCCAAGCCCAACAACCCCATACCATAATCCCCTCTCCATCAAACTATACACTTGGCACAATGCAGTCAGGCAAGTACCTGGCAACCGCCAAACCCTAACTCATCCATTGGATTGCCAGCGAGAGAAGCATAATTCCTCACTCCGGAGGACACATCTCCACTGCTCTAGAGTCCAGTGGCGATGTGCTTTACACCACTACATCCGACGCTTTGCATTGCATTTGGTGATGTAAGGCTTAAATGCAGCTGCTCAGCCATGGAAGCCCATTCCACAAAGCTCTCTACACGCTGTTCTTGAGCTAATCCGAAGGCCACACAAAGCTTGGAGCTATTGACTCTGCAGAAAGTTGCCGACGTGCACTCTGTGTGCCTCAGCATGCACTGTCCCCGCTCTGTGATTTTATGTGGCCTATCACTTCATGGCTGAGTTGCTGTTGTTCCCAATTGCTTCCACTTTGTTATAATACCACTAACAGTTGTCCGTGGAATACTTAGTAGCGAGGAAATTTCACAATTGGACTTATTGCACAGGTGGCATCCTATCACGGTATCACACTTGGAGGGGTGTGTCATATACCTAAAAGTAGCTTCATCAAAAGTGTTGGGGTAGTTTGCAACCCCTACAGACTATTTATGGTGATAAAACTGTTCATGTACATTCATGTAAATGTGTGTGCGGACTTATCTCGAGTTGAAAATCTCACACTAGTCAGCTAACTGAAGTTGGCAACCCTGGGCGCGTACTGACCTGTGAGGAATGTAAATTTTCTTTTTACAGGGAGGTTTAGGAAATCTCATTGATATTCATGAGATAAGCGGTACCTGATTGGTCAGTGAATACCTCAGACAGAAAAACCAGATAGCACATGTTCATGGGAGCACCTTCACCAGCCAATCAGGCACCACTTCTTACATGAATATTGATGAATATTGATGAATTGACTAATCAGGTAGCGCTTCTTGCATCATTATTAATGAGACTTCCCCTACCACCCTGCAAAAAGAAAATTTGCATGAGGAACTGCCTGGACATAATTCATATTTCATTGCCTCCAGCTTTGTGAGAGGATGCAGCCAAAGCTTTATCGTTTGCTACCTTTCTCACGTCACGCTAAAGCCTTCTGAAACAGGAGTCATCACCAAGGTCTTACGTGCCAAGCCTCACTGGCCTGTCTCGAGTCTGCTTGGATGCTGGGACCTGCATCTTGACCCAGACTGTTACCGCAGACTGAGACCATTTCGCTGCCTGCCCTGAACCCTCAACTGGGGTATCGCCTTTGGCAACCATCTTGGGTTTTCTTAGAAACCCCCAGTAGGGTCACCCCCAAACATAAATCACTTTGGTACAGCCATCGATGCATGTCATCGCTCAGCAATTAAGGCGTAATGTGATGTTTGTTGAATTAGAATTCTCTGTTAGTGATGACATCAGCAAAGCAAATTAATAACGATTATGCGGCATGGATCCTCGCAGTCCTGTGCGACGCTGCCCTTCCTACATCTGAATTGTAAACTAGCTATACAGGCTACAAGCTATTATGATAACAAATGTGGTAATTAACTGGGCCATGTGGAACATAATGAATGGCCACGGCTTCGCAGCCTTTCAATACCAGAGGGTGCTTTTGGGGACTCTGCCACAAAGAGCAGAGCTCAGCAGTGAATCCACCATCAGATGGAGAAGCCGTAACAGAGTTAGATGGGGTTAGTGTCACCCACCCAGTCTATGCTCTGTTTGAGAACAAATGTGTGTGCTGTGACATCCTATATTAATGATAGGCCCAAGCGGGGGTGAATGTGTGTGTGTGTATGTGTGTGTGTGGGGGGTGGGGGTGATTGAGTGTTATGCTGGATCCTATTGGCTACTGGCCTCAATGTGCTCTGTTCCTGTGTTCCTGTAGCCCAACAAATAGAGCATGGTGCTTACATTGTGAAGGTCATGGGTTCTAGTCCCAGGGACACACAGAAATGTTAAGCTTGCAAGCCTTCCCTTTACTGTAAGTTGCTTTGGATAAACATGTCAGATAAATGAATAAAATGTACTTCAGGGACATGCCAGTGCGACCTTGAACAAACCGCCACCAAAACAAACCATTTCCTGAAAACAAGAGATGCTCCTGTAACCAGCACCTCATCTGACAAATGTGATTGGCCAGAGGACATCGCCATGGCAGCCGAAAGACAGGGCAATCCATACAGACCCATGAGGCACATCTCTGAAATGATTCCTGGACGCAATGTGTACACTGGCTCAAATCGCTCAAGTACTGTAATGAGAAACATAAGCGTCTGTAAACAAAAGCAGTCGCTGTGGTGATGGTGCTCTAAAATGAGGCTGTTCAGGATCTGTCAGGCTGGGGTCACCCTGCCGGTGTGGAAACCAGCACTATTTAGAAGAGAACCTGACTGGAGGATATGATGGGATGGAGGATATCTGGGAGAGAGTCCCCTCGCCCTGCGATATCAGTACTGTTTGTTGCACTTTCATTATTGTGAAAACCTTTCTGTTCTCTTCTTGTTATACTGTGCTCCTGCGGGAACGTAACTTCATGGCACCTGTACTTGGATGGCAGGACAGCATAGCCCACTTTACTCAATCTGGATATATATTTGGTTTATGTACAAAATGTACACGTGTGGAAACCCATATACTATACACGCACTTCTGAGCCCAATGAAGAGATGAATAAGATCATTGCTAATTAGTGATTGGAAATTTGTAGTGATTGGTAATTTAAAGAGGTAGGTGATTTTTAAAAGCGAATATAATATGTTCATGTTTGTGACTCAGATCCTGTTCCTGGCTTTCTAGTCCATCAATTTACACAACAGCAGAACTTCAGGTGCAGAGGAATTCATGTAAGAAGCAGAAAGGGGCGGCCGTGCAGGGAGCCGGGACATTGGACCAGTTGAGGACCCACTATTAGTCCATGTCAGTGCGTGCCCATCCCCGACATGGGAACTGGGGATATCGCCTAGCAGATATCAGCTGAACATTCTTGTTTCCAGCCAGGAGGGGAGAAGGGCAGGGCATGAGAGCAGACCATCAGCCTCTCAGGGGTGCGTTTCCCAAAAGCTCCTGTTAGCAACTAATGTAGTTGGACTCATTCAGTTGCATGGTTCTAACTATGTAACTTGCTAATATAGTTAGCAGCTATGCTTTTGGGAAACGCACCTCAGCTTAGCAAAGACAACAAAGCTGGTGACTCATTGTTATACACACTCCCACACACATACACATACACACACAGACATGCACAGCACAGACACACACAGTCCATGTATTCCTATCATTATGGGGACACTCCATTCATTCCTATGGGCATAACCCTGATCTCAACTATGACACGCTTAACCCCTACCCAGTCCTAACCTTAACCATGAGCAACCAAACAAAATATGAGACTTTTGGCATCAGACACAGATTTTTATAAAATTGAGGATATCCTTGTGGGGACCGAAAAAATGTCTCCACAAGGTTAAAAGTAGCAGGTTTTTATCACATTGTGGGGACATTGGGCACACACACGCACACACACACACACACACACACACACAGCCTGAGGCAGACCCGGAAGCCTGCAGCTGTGCAGTAGCAAAGCCCCCCCATATCGATAATATATTTCTGACTATTTACAGGTGTATTTTACGTACCAGAATGTCATCCTTGTCTATGCTGGAGTTGTCCCGCTTCAAGATGAACCTCTTCTGTGAATCCTCGCCCTTCTCGTCCTTCACATACTCCCCAAAGCGCTCATCAGGACTGGGCCAGAGGAGAAGTGACAAAAGGCGGCTCCGTCACATGGCAGACTGAGCTCATTTCAGGCATCATTTCTGAGCTAACATTCATTCGACAAAAGCAAACATGGTAAGAAATAGCATGGCAGACTCGTCGTCGCCGAATCCCCCTGTCGCCGTCCATGGGTCTGATAACACGTTTCAGCTCACCAGACTTGTGAAGTAGACAGTGCTTGTGCAAATATCGAGCTTTCCTCGCCGTTCACTGCAGGCACTTGCCCAATTATATCGATTAGTGAATCCCAATGAAAAATGGTCAGCCACCACAAGCTACCGGCTGCCATCACAGCTGCGTCGCAATGGCATTCTGCTGGAAATGGATACTAATGCATATCCATTGATGCCCAAAGAGTTTATTTTCCTTTAAGTTAAACACATACTGTATATGGGCAGGTTAGTGCATTTGGGAGGGGCACATACAATAAAAAATGTCACATCCATCCACCCATCCATCTCCATACCACTTATTCAATAAGGCAACACTGGGCACAAAGGAGGCACACACAGGAAGGGGGCAGTCCGTCCCAGGGCATGTACACGGACACACACACACAGACACCCACACACACACACACACACACACTGCACGGTGACATCATGGTAGTAATTCATTCTCTCTATATACCAAAGCTTTTCATCCTTCTGAATTTTGTATTCTGTGCTTGCTGTTACTATTCATGGGTAAGAGCTAGTATATTTACAAAATAAAAATTCAGAGAGAGGAAAACAGAGAGCAACTGCTAGTACTTCTGGTACTCCCAGACAGAGGATGCAGACATCAGCGTCCCATTTAACATAATGTATGTAAATACAGTAAATTCTGGGAAGCCGGAAGAGGCGGATTTAGGGAGTGTTCTGTGCGTGTGAATTTGTCCTGACATGCGACAGAGGGCATGCAGCTCCTGCGCTGTCGGCACTGGTGTGGTCCCCGCCAGAGTGCTGATCTGCACCCCTGGGCTCATTAAGGGAAATGTGATTTGGCCCGTGAGCTGGTCAGTGCAGCCGAGCGTGCAGCACATGCCCAGACGCACACACCTGCCCCTCTAACCCACCGTGGATGGCAAACACGTCTGTCTGTCTAAGCCTATGAGGTATCCTGGCAGGAGCCAGAGCTGCTAGGCTACTGGGCCCCTTGCAGCTCAGGTCCCAGGGCTGTTTCTCAGGGTAACTGAAACTAGCAGAAACCCAGAGCTGGTGCTCAGCGACAGTGACTCAGTGACGCGCTCCTCAGATCATCATGAATAATAGTCCTTCTGGTATTTTTCTTGTGTGTTAATTGTGTACAGGGGAATAGATAGACATTTTGCACCCCCTGACAAAATGTCACCTTGGGCCCCCTGCCCCCCCACATTATGCCCACCCACATCTGTCAGGGTATCCATGCCCCTCCATTACCCCTGGGTGGACCCCCTGTAAAGTGCTGGCCCCCCTGAATCTGTCAGGGTATCCATGCCCCTATGCCCCCCCTGGGTGGGGCCCCTGTAAAGTGCTGCCCCCCCCTAAATCTGTCAGGGTATCCATGCCCCACCAGCACCCCGGATAGGGTTCCTGTTAAGTGCTGCCCCCCCCTGAATCCATGCCCCTGTGTATACGTGTGAGGTAACATGCATGATAACAGTAGTCATCAGTAATTCACAGTTACGGTACACAACTCTGTAATTCCTAATATCACTACAGTGCTAATGGGAACCAGCGCACACCCTAGAGATAAGCACCATTAGATGATGTTATAAGCTGAAGTAAATGACAATACCAAGAAAACTGCTAAACTTGTCAATCCTTGGCTTTTTTGGCAGAAGACAATTCTATCACTTTTTCACTTTTTTCCTCACACATCTCACAAGTGTGTGATGTTTGAATGAGTACACAATTAGAGATGCCTGGAAGCCAAGGTGAAACCTGCGGAGGAAAAACTTCACAGAAACAGGAAAGGTGATGTAATGTTGTGAAATCTAAAAAATCAGCAGTCAAATTGCCACGCATGCACTTCAAAGCTCTCCGAAGTGCTTCCAAAAGCTGGTCTGCATGAAGCTTCCCTGCCTCGGATTCAGCCTTGAGCTGCGGCGAAGCGGAAGAACTTCTGACGGTTCTTGAAACAGCAGAGGTTAAGATATGCTGTTTTTACAGTATGACAAAACTCACAAAAGACTTACTAGATAGATCTTTTAGCAATTTGAATAATAACAAAATCCTTTGCCAGTAGATGGTAACTGGCAGATTTTTGCCACTTCTTATGTTTTTTTTTTTGTTTTATCAAATGTGATTTTAAAAACCCATATCATTTTATCAGATTATTCAGGCCAAGTAACTTTCTGAAGAGCACAGCAGTGAAGCTCATCCTATAACACGCTAGTGCACACGATGCTAACATGGTAGCTCATATAAAGCAAACACGCTAATACACTTGAAGCTAACATGGCAGTACAAATAAAGCTAACATGCCAGTGCACATGACACTACCATGGTAGTACACATAGGGTGACCACTCATCCGGATTTTGTCTGGACCACCTGATCTTCCAGCCCTCTGTCCAGACTGCTGTTGGTGTCCTCCTTTTACTCCCCCTGTCCTCCTTTTAGTCCCCCTGTCCTCCTTTTAGTCCCCGTCCTCCTTTTAGTCCCCCTGTCCTCCTTTTAGTCCCCGTCCTCCTTTTAGTCCCCGTCCTCCTTTTTCCCCTCCCACCTACCTAGCTCCCCATTAACAGCTAGCACCACTATCTCCCAGCCCTAGTCACACAGAAAACGTAAAACAGCTGTACACACATACTATGGAAGCTGGGGACGGCCATGCTTGCATGTTTTTATGTTGTTCTCTCTAGACAGCAAGATAAATGTTTCAATAGATACCCCATTCTCTGCTTCTGTAGCATGTGTAAGATATATCAACCCCCCCTCCATTTAAAAGTCATGCCGGCGGTTACCCTAGGTACACAGCTAACATGCTAGTACAAATGAAGCCAGCATGCAGTACACATGAAGCTAACATAGTAGCACACATAAAGCTAACACGTTTAAGCTAGCATGGCAGTACAAATAAAGCTAACACACTAGAACACATTACTAGGGCTGCAACAACGAATCGATAAAAATTTACTATTAAAAGTGTTGGCAACGAATTTAATTATCGATTTTGTTGTGTCGTGCCATTAGTGCATCACTCGCTATGTCGTGGAGAAGTTCACCTTCAGACAGAGCTGAATGGAGCGCGGCCAAAGGCGTGGTGGAGGAAGAGTGGATGCGGTATTTTCCAAATAAAATTAAACAAATGAAACATGACAGAGGCAGAGAAAGCAGTTCGACCAAAGTCGTCAAAAGAGTGGGAGCACTTCACATTACAAAAATGTGAAAAATGGTGCGTGAGTGTGTGTTTTACTCTGACTTCAGTTTAATGTTGTTTTTGTATAGCACTTGGTCAGCTTATGCTGTGTTTAAATGTGCTGCATAAATAAACTTTACTTTGACATAAGGTCAGAATGGAGACACTGCACTGAGACGGAGTAGCCGTCAGGAGCGGCGGGCACGCTCACGCTCGCACACACACGCTCAAGCGGTCACACATGCACACGCAAACGATCACACATGCTGTCTACCAAAATTAACCTATTCCCCAGCCCATTCTCTATTTGTCCTGTTCTTATTTCAATGGCGAACTGCCATGTTAGGTAGCCAAGGGTCCACACTTTTTTTTTTATCAGATTCATCAATTAATCGAAAAAATAATAGACCGATTAATCGAATATTAAAATAATCATTAGTTGGATCTTCCGCATAAGCGCTTAAGCTGTCAGCGATTAGCGGCAGGCCCTCGCGGGTCCTTTTCGCGCCACTTCAGTGGCCTCAGCTCTGCTGCCGCTCCAGCCACACATGCCGCCACGCTGCATACGTCCCGCGGGCTTTGGCTGTCAGGCCCCGTTACCGCACGAAAGCATCTGATACGTGCCGTGATCCCTGCCCTGCAGGATGGAAAGAACATGCAGGAGGCACCGAGAGGGAGCAGGTACCCCATGCAAGAGCAAAGTAACCGAATGCACAAGACCCACTTTTGTCAAACTCACAGGCACTCATCTCCATTTCGGGGACACTCTACCCAGAGCAGAATACTAATCAGCGTAAACCATGATAAGAGAGAACAAACAACAAAATAACAGCGAATGGCAGCTAACAAGCGCAATAAAGGGGCACTTATGTAACTGCTGTGTCAAAGCCTATTTATCGGGCCATTCTTCCAAAGCACATCCATAAACAGACCCCCAGGCTCCAGCCAATCAGGCAGGGACTGGCATCACAAGGACCAATCAGACCAGGTAACTCAGCCACCTCCCATCTGTCATGACATACACCCGATATGTAACAGCTTTTAGTCATCAGATCACATTTCAAAACCACTGGCCTAAGAGCTTTATTACCAATGTTTCTTTTATGTAAGTCAAGAGTACTCCTGTCTTCTGTTAAAGTCAGCAGCAATTGAAGTCTGGAGTGGAGTAAAATGCCGTACACACGCAAACATCACATACACGCAAATGCCGCGCACATGCAAACACCACGCACACGCAGCCAACCTGCACATAAAGGAATGCGTGTGCTGCTGGCTTAGCGCTGCCATCATTTACTTCTTTAGAGGCACTGAAAGCTGATTCACTTACATTCTCGTATTGCTTGTTTTGTTGATGATGACGGACTTTCCGGTCTGGTCCACGTTGTGGTCCATGCCGAAGTAGGCTGCCACCCGGTGGACGAGCATCCTGTGGTAGGAGGACATCTGAGGGAACTTCTTGAAGGGGTTGCTGCCAGGGAGGTGGGGGGGGGGATTGAACAGGACTGCTCAGTGGTGCAGGAAGTGAATCGGGTATAAAGAACATGCTAGAATCCCCACCGGTCAAACCAGCCCTATGTCTCCTGATACATACTGCCCTACAAAGGCAAAGCACAGTAACTAAACTGACACTGAAACTAAGAAAAGGGGCTCTTGGGCTGTCCAGCCGGATTTGTAGTGGGTAGGTAAATGATTCTTCAAACCTGAGCATAGGTGAAGTAAAATATTTTTTTGCAGATGAAACAGAACTTTGGTCATACCTCAAGTTTGGCCAAATATGCAGTTATGGTGTTTTGTGTTTATAAGGCTGCAAATACGCAAGATTTAACCTCCTAAAACCCAGCAAGTCATCTCTGTCATCTGTAGGGGGCATGAGTCCCTGGTCTCTGGTTTCAACATGGTTTGTTTGAGTGCCATCAAAACAATTTAATCCCAGCCTTTTCGAAAAGTATGATAAATATGTGTTCAATCAATATGTAGTTTACATCCGTCTCGTAGCAGATGAACAAGTGAGGCAAATAGCATATTATATTTATCTAGTTATTTAATAGAAATATAAGCAAATCCTTCTTTTACATGCATCCACAGAATTAAGGTCACTGGCACACAGACACACCCACACATACACATACACAGACACATACACACACACACACACACAGCACAGACACACACACGCACATACACAGACGCACACACACACACAGCACACACACATACATACACACAGACACATACACACACACAGCACAGAAACACACACACAGCACAGACACACACACAACACAGACACACACAAATACACACACAGCACAGACACACACACACAACACAGACACACACACGCACAGACACACACAAATACACACACAGCACAGACACACAGACACACACACACACACAGCACAGACACACACGCACACACAGCACAGACACACACGCACACACACACAGCACAGACACACACACATACACACACAGCACAGACACACACACACACACACAAACACGGACACACACACAGCACACCACCTACCTGTTGTCTGTTATGAAGTCAATCATCTCCTGCTCCAGTTTCAGGAGCATCATTCTGTCCCTGTTGCAAAGGCAACATAAAGCATTAAAGCGATTCAGCTTTCAGCACCTCCAAAGAAGTGAAATGATGCAGGTGCAAAGCTGGCAGTGTGATGCCTGGCCAGCGACTAACACAGGGTGCCCGGAGGCACAGCTCTTACATCTGTACCATACAGATTAGTTTGGTAGCTGCTTTCGTGCAAAGCCTTAAAATGTGTCAGTGTAGAGAGTGCATTAATCGGCACATACGGTGACAGGCAACGCCATGCAATCAACAGCCCCAGAGGTGAATGGCGCCAAAGTACATATTCACATTTACAGTTTACATTTTACATGAACAGTGCAGCATTCTCATTGAGATGAACTGCTTTGGGGTTTCATTATAAATAAATGCAGCACGGGTTAGCAGTGAATGTTCTGGAGGTTTCTCTGAGGCTAAGCAGCGTGGTCTGCCAGTGAATGTTCTGGAGGTTTCTCTGAAGCTAAGCAGTGTGGTCTGCCAGTGAATGTTCTGGAGGTTTCTCTGAGGCTAAGCAGCGTGGTCTGCCAGTGAATGTTCTGGAGGTTTCTCTGAGGCTAAGCAGCGTGGTCTGCCAGTGAATGTTCTGGAGGTTTCTCTGAGGCTAAGCAGCGTGGTCTGCCAGTAAATGTTCTGGAGGTTTCTCTGAGGCTCACAAGCTTAATTACTTATGCAGTTAGGCATAAGTTTAGCTATTAAAAACGTATTCAACTCTGCTTGTTCAAAGAGTCACATTTATGTACATGTGTGTTTATGTATGTATATAGGCAGGTATCGGTAGGATTATAACACATGTAAATCTCGGCACACGTGATCGCCATACCTGGGATTTTTCTGCAAGGTGTTCACTAAGAAGTCATGCAGGTCGATGCCAGTGGAGTCTGTGTACTCCTGGCTTTGCTCTGAAAGGGAATAGAGGGCAAAGGTCACTTGTGACGAGTCTGCACTGGAGGAGGACACAGCAAAGGCCGTGCTGCCCCGGCGTACGCTCACACCCGTCCTCCGGGAGAGGTCACCCGGTCGGTGACGGTGAACAGATGGAGCTGGGGACAGGGCACGCAGGAGAGGCAGGCGGTGTGCTGATGCCATCTCCCTCACTTACAGAGCAGAGACCGGGGGTTGGGGGGGGGGGGGGGCAGTACAATAAAGGG
>JAODKL010000047.1:15609714-15620679 GCA_026780765.1 Petrocephalus schoutedeni
GGCCTCGGTAGGCGCGCGGGCCTCGGTAGGCCAGGGTAGGCACGGCGGCCTCAGTAGGCACGGCGGCCTCGGTAGGCCACAGTAGGCACGGCGGCCTCGGTAGGCCACAGTAGGCACGGCGGCCTCGGTAGGCCACGGTAGGCATGGCGGCCTCGGTAGGCCACAGTAGGCACGCCGGCCTCGGTAGGCCACAGTAGGCACGCCGGCCTCGGTAGGCATGGTGGCCACAACGAGCGGCTGCGCAGCTTCTGCTGCACCTTCTCGCTTTATGCCACTGGGATATTTTAGATTGCCTGGCAATGTCTGATGGCACTTCAGAACTGCCACAGAAGGAGGACCATTCAAAAATCTGTTATGCAAGTGCTTCTTATTTCTCCAAAAATATGAGCTGCCATGAGAGAGAAAAAACATCTCCTGTGCTTTTCCTGGGCACTGCGCTAGAGACAGGAGGGAAATGATTGGTAGTGGAGGGCGAGCAGCAATCTGGGTCTGCAGGGACCCATGCCGGTGCTCCCAGGGCGGCGTGGCCCTCCTCATCCTTGCTCTGTGACAGTGATGAAAACTCTCCTTCCAGCTGTCAGAGTTTTCTCATTGTCCCACTGAAGGACCTCAAAATACAGAAATCAGTGTAGGCCCTAAGGTACAGAATCTTACATCCTGTAGCACGCCCACTTTCGCTCGGTGCAGCGGGGACGTGATTCTTTCACACTGGCGTGACTATACCTTTGGTGACATTAGAGAGGAGCTAAGGCCCTTCAGGTTGTATACCTTGCAGATACACCTCCATCACATCTGAGACTCCAAGTCAGGTGACCTACTATCCAAATCATTTTTCAATAAAGCAAACGATCACTCTTCGTGGGCCGTACATTAAGCCAGTCATAACAGGTGACATGTAGCATTGTAAATCCTGGCTTTAATGCGTCTAAATGAATGTGTTTTTGACATTGTTCCATGAGGCAGGACTGTGATCATCGCGTGGAGGAGCTGCATGCTTTGTGCTGCGGAACATCATGCTGCCTTTCACTGGCCAGTCCAGCCTTCCGGCGCCTACCTGGACAGTCCTGCTGTTCAAGCTTCTCCTTGGCAGCTCTGAGCAGCAGGGAGGCTGGCTGATGTGATCCACATGGGCTGCCTGCCAGCGGGAGCATTATGATTTGTGGTGGACTGACCAAGGCGTGGCCAGGATGCCGCTCGCTTGGCTTTCAGAGCACCCAGCACATTAATAGCCAGCCAGGCAGATTGTCGCCATTACCCTAATAAAATCAGCCCTAAGAGTAACGGTGTGCCAGTGTGGGCTTCCGTCGTGCCGCCCGCCTCCTCCCCGTGTCTCTGTTTCCTATTTCAGAATTCTGCTGTAAAATTATGAAGCACTTCCTGGCTGTTTATTGCCTCTCTTACGGCATGCAGTAAGACAGCAGTTAGCAAAGAAAACATCTCAGCGTAGGATCCTTGGATGAGCCACGCTGCTTTGTCCTTAAAGAGGGTTTTACCTGATTGGTATCAGTGATCTCTAAGTGTGATACTGTAAAAGGACAAAGTACCTAGATAGTAAACATCTAGCAGAGCACATTGGGCTCGCTTTATGTGTGATCTGCATCTTTGGTGGGGAAACCTTAATGGCAGCCGGCCAGTAATGTATGTTTGGGCTGGAAGGGTAGGTGGGGGGACTCCTGTCCCAAGTGACAGCAAGCCACCAGGAGCCGGTGTGTCTGACGAGCACCTTCCAGACCCCCAAGGTGCTGACGGACGAGGTGTCGGGGATCCCCTGTGACTTGACGCGGTGTGAAGCCGGGTTGGTGAGGTCCAGGTACACAGTAGGGAAAGGGGAGGGTTGTGTTCCAGGATCACGCTGGGCTACCTGACGGCCGCAGTGACTGAAATCACCCACCCTTTCTAAGAGCTTTTTAATTAATGGGGGGGTGTTTCAAATCAGACAGGATGCCTGGCACGCATGCTAGTACCAGCGAAAATAAAATTAAGTCAGAAAGTAAGAAGAAATGGACACACAGCGGGCAGATGTTCCACCGTGTTCAGCTGGCGTATCAGTCCTGACACCTTTTATTATGAAGCATCTTCCGGTTGTCTCAAACCCCTCTACGAGTGTGGGGTATGGCAGGATCAGTGCACTAAGGTCTAGCGCTTGTTAAGGCCGTGGAAAATTGGTAAATCTGGTTCCTCCGCCTGTGCCGCGGTATAATGGGCGCCTTGCACCGTGGGGCGGAGAAGCTCACTCTGGATGGTGATGTGTTCTGCATTGATTCTGTTTCCTAATGGAATGAGTGGATCTTGGCCAGGCTGGGAAAAGACACCCAAAACCATTATGGAGGTGCTGATACCTTTCAGGACCGAGCCTCTGAAGCATGGCCCTCCTCTGGGGGGCGCGCCACTCGCTCACATGTCTGACTGTCGATGATCGCCATTCGGCTTGGCCAGCAGACCTGCACGCAGCCAAGATTCGACGACGACACTCATCTTTTCTGTCAGGCTGAGCAAAAGCCCACCCCCCCCCCCCGACCGCCGTCATGGAGGCGGGACACACCGTCCCGCTGGTGATGATGTCATGCCCGCTTCATCTCAGGCAGCTCTGACCTTTCACATGCTCCTTTTGACTCCTAAGCCATTTATGCGGCCGCTCTCACTGACGGGTCCAGCCAAATGTGCACCAGCCATGACACCTCACTCAACTCAAAAGGTCTCCTGCAGCTGTGATGGTGCATGGCCTGGGCTTGTAAGGCCCCAGTAAGGCACATCTCCATCAGTCATGCATCGCCTTGCCGGCCGCTGCCCTCAAACTGATCCACACCGACGTCCATTCTGACCTTCTGGGCTAGGAGATGGCACCCCTGCTGGTACGGAGCAGGAACTGCAAGGCAGAAGTGGAGCCCTGGGGCCTGCTGTGGCAGGTCCTACAGAGGGGACTGGAAAGAAACCTAAGGAACGAAAAACAAAGAGGGACCACGAGGGGTCGAAACAAAAGCAGCCGGGCTGAACCAACGAAGAGCTAGAAGGGAAGCAGAGGACACGCCGAGAGGAAATAAGCACGCATGCAACACCGAGAACACCGGCGGACCTACTGAACCAACACTGACCGACAAGACAATAGGGCAAGGGCCGGCAGCCACAGACACAGCACAGACCAGGTGTGAAGGATTAACAATGAAGCCAACACAGGGGATTAGGGCTACACAGGAAATACTGGGATCAAGGTGAAACGGGACATAGCTGCAAAACTGGACGCCAGCAGAGTAAACTAAGAGCAGACACTAAATACAAGAAGCAGTACTGAAAACAAACAAGACACGTAGTTACAGTGAGGGCAACAGTTAACCTAAAGTGCCTCTGGAAAGTCAGGTCAGCCGGGAGGGTTAGATATTGAGCCGCACGTTTATCCCATTCAGCCATACGGCGACCCAGGGAAGAGGGGAAAACACCGGGGAAAGCAAAAGGTACTAAGCACAGAGAAAGGAACAGGACGGCTGGTGACACCTGCTGGTCAAACAACAGACAGAACAGGAGCCGATCCTGACAAGAGGCCCAAGGCAGGGAATAACCCAGGGCAGACACACACACCATTCACACCTAGGTATGCCTTTGGACTGTGGGGGGGAAACCCAGAGGATCCCCCATGATTACACAGGAAGAACATGCAGCTCCATGTGTGAAAAGCTGGGCCAGAGACTCGAGCCCTGGTCCCAGGCGTGTGAGGAAAGGTGTTAACCACTGTGCCACTGTGCCTCCCCTCTGCTCAGGTCTTACTTACTAAAAAATTAAGCTGCATAGGTGGAAACGGAGGTGCAGGTGCTGGGGGCAATAGCCAAGCCACACAGGATAATTTAGTCTTTCCCTGGTCTAACACAAAGCACCTGTGCAAACAGCCTGCATGCAGCACAGCCACCATGCGTGTGATGGTGCTCATTAGCACAGCGCTCATATTTACAAGCCTCACAGCACCCTGCCGGCACTACCCAGAATGCCGTGGGGGTGATGACTCTGGGCGAGCTCTGGGCGTAGCTATGGCGGAAAAGGAATACGGCGGGAGGACGAGCGGGGAGATTTCCGAGGCTCCGGCTGTCACTGTCACGCATGCCGCCTTGATTACACCGGCATCCTTCGGGGTGAATGCGGAAGGATTACTCGGGCATAAATGAAACGGAAGGCTTCACCAGTGGCCAGATTATCTGTCCTACATGATGAGACACGAATTCTGGGAGATAAAACGAGCCGCCTCCCACCATTCTATTCACCAAGGAGGGCCAGCCGCTGCCAAGTGCGCCTGCCAATCGACGGTTCCCAGCTCCCGTCTCCCTCCTGCACTTAATCCCCCGAAAGCCAGGGCACAAACAAAAACTGCGGAGCCATCGACGCGCAATCCGCCCGCCATTCTCCTCTGCCCCCTCGCAGATACGCGGCACCCAACATCGCCAGAGCAGCCGCGCAAGCCTGCGCCGAGAAAGAGTAAAATGAAAGCTTTCAGCCAAAACGGATCCAATTTGCCATTCTGGGGTCGTTTCAGTCAAGCGTCGATACGGAAATGTGTCTTAGAGGCTGATATGGGAGGCTCCGCTAGAACCCGCATGCGCCCCGGGCCTGATTCGAGAGAAGCCGCGATCAGTACGTGCGCACGCCGCACTCAAGCGAGGGTTTGCGCACAGCCGTGCGAATCAGACGTCCCCGTCGTCAGGCGAGCACTCTGAAGCGCTCTACTTCTTAGTAGCTGTTTTAGATATTTTGAGCAATCTTTGGGGACAAACTCACAGATTCTTTGTCTCCTCCCTCGCGCCAGCCGGAGGGATTTTTCGCCCGAACACTTTGCACCCTCCCACAGAAAGTGCGATCTCCAATTCGCAGTTTCAGTCCGCGAGCATCTCGCTCCCGCAAAAAATCGGAGGTCACAGAGATGCTAGTGGGACCTCAGCCACGCCATGCACCAGGGGAAGGGGGGGGGAGGGGGGATCAGGAAAGTGAGAATGGTTTGCAGGCCGGCTCTGTCGGCCAGGATGCGGGTAGCAACTAGAAAGAAAGGTCGGCGTACCTGGGCAGGTGTATGACTACATGACTACATCATTGCATATCTATCACAAGCACACCTTGGAAATTGATTTAGTGCGTCCACAGGCGAGGAAAGAGTAAAAAATAAACTGAAAGGCAATCAAAGCCCTTGTTACACCATTATCATTCCACTAGTTTTACACTATCTGTAAATGTGGGAAGACATTTCTGAAACAAACAGAATTGATTAGCTCCTGCTGAGGAAGAAATCAATACAATAGACAACCATCCACGGGCAGACAGATTCACTACGGCGGCTGCCAGGAAGCGGAGGCCCTCATCGATACCTGCGAGCGGCGTCTCATCCCAGCGAAGGCGGCATGCGGGTCGGGAGGGAGGGCTCCGCTCAGGTCGCGGGATTCGCCTGCGAGGCGGGGAGTGGCCGCTTCGAAGGCCTGAAAGCTCATCAAACATTAGCTACAAATGAAGGACTTCAGTCGCCGCTTTGCAGCGATGGAAGCGGTCGGACAGACGCGATTCCGACGCCGCGCGCTGCCATCGCCGGCGAGACGTAAAATAACACACAGAAATAGATCTCATTATTTGGCCCTTAGACATAGGGCTCAGCTGGGTATATGAAAAACTGCAGAAGGATGGCATGGTAGCTATTGCCGAAGGGAAAGCAAATACTTATAGCGGACTGTTTCCTTTAGCATTTACTTGCTGGCATTGCATCAGGCAAAACAGAAACGCTGGCAGCGGAGAGCCGGGTTCCATTCTGTTGCGTGCCGAGAAATCCCAGCTGCTTCCCACCACATTTCTGAAAGCAGTCTGGGAATCAGAATTTGGAAAAAAAATCAGTGCAGGTAATGGGTGGCACCATCGTGGCCCATCACCAGGGAAGCTGGAGCTGTCTCGTGTACAGGAAGCACAGCATGACAGCAGAATGCACCCGACGGTAAATAAACGCGTCACCAGTTGAGCATACAGGAGGCATGTAAATGCATTTTCACCTCAAATGTGAGTCAACACCTTGCCCTTACCCTAATGCTTAACATGCTTTTTTCTGCCATCACTTACGAAAGTCACTTCTCCATTCATCCGCTTGACTTGCCCTTTATATTGGCTTTAGCGCTTTTTAAAAAGCAGGATCCAGTCTTATCCCATATGCTGCATATTACTTTGGGACCACGTTTCTCAACAGATCATATAGAAATCTCCAAAATGGTACTGTAATAACCACAGACTTCATCGACATTTCATTACAAATGAGCGATGAAGGTGTTAGTCTTTGTGTGAATGTGTGCGCTTGCACTGGTATTTATTTATAGCAATTACACAACTACAATAAGCAGCCTGGACCCCCGAGCCCCCGGATGGCAGGCTCGGGTACCGCGGTACCCTGCCACAGCCCTGTAACGCCAACCTCTGATGCTGGGAATAAGATGCATAAATCCAGCGTCGAAAGAGCTAGAGGTGCCACGCCAGCAGACAGCAGCCTCGCCAATCTGCGCACGAACGTGGTCTGAGGTACCACAGGAAGATCTGACACAGAAATGTCTTATTATGGGCTGTTGTGGAGAGGCCGATGTCTCCCCCGGCAGTATTTTTATATACCGAAACACACAAGGCACAAAGACACAGGCCTGTCAGTGGGGTTTGGCAGACGGCCCCCGCCACAGACCTCCAGCACACACATATATTTTAAGTTTCCTTTCAACTGCGACTGTCACTCAGGCTCTGTCAGGCCTTTGTGCCCCCCCGCCCCCCCCCCACCACCCGCTATTTTTTATTTTTACCTGTGGCAGACTCTTGAGCTGCTAGTAATTGAGGGGAAGCAGCTGGGGGCTTGGTGTGGGCCGGGGGCGGGGGGGGGCAGACGGTCTGATAGAGGAGCAGCGTGGCCCAGCCTGGGGGCAGAGCAGAGATGCCGGGGACAGAACTCAAGCCGCTGCCTGCCTGCGGGCTCAGGCCCGGGACCGGCCCAAACCATGGCCCAGTGCTCACGTATCCTGGCATGTGGATGGAGGCGTGGAGCTTTGCTATCGCCAGGTAACAATGACAGTACAGTGTGCACTGGGCCGCTGGCCGTGCAAGACCACGGCCATAGACACCATTAGAAGATTAAGGGTGCAAATCAGATTTACCTGAGAGACTCCGTAGGAACCAACAACCTCCGTAACTCCACTTTAAATGAAAAGCGCTTCCTCCAGAGCGTCAGCCAAATACCAAGGCCTACTAATGCTGGATTACGGGGCTGGGTTCAGGAGGACGCTGCCTGGCTGCGTACAGTTCCCCTTATTTTGACCCTATTGTGCGAGACACTTTAATGATTTTCATACACAGGAACACAGGGAAACTGCTGGATTAGAATCAGCCAACTAGAGAATATCCCTATCTCTGTCTATAAATACACATTTCCAGTGAATGCCTTGCTGCATAATCAGGGTTTAATCTAAAACGTGTCTTCACTCAGAGGCAGATAGGCCTCATCAAAGATTTAGGGAGATCAAGTGAAGAGTAATTCAGCAGCTGATGGCAGTGAGTGAATTTAGGAAGCTGACATTTCAAACAGCTCTGATCAAATGCATAGAACATAATGTACAACATATAAGATTAAAGGCTCATTTAGTAAATAAAAACATTACATTTACTATTGTTTTTAAGTAATTTGGTATTACTTCGTTGTTCAGATTTAAAAAATAATATGCCTCCATATGTAAAAAATTAGCATTTCTCGATACCATATTACATATGATGGATGGATGGATGGATGGATAGATAGATAGATAGATAGATAGATGGATAGATGAGGAATTATATGTGTGTACAGTATGTGGGTCATGAATATATTAAAATTTGCCAACCAAATGTCCCTACGGTATTTTATAAAAATCTGCAATCAGACAACTAACAATGCTGAGAGATTTTAATTTGTTTGGTTACTTATGGTAAAGGTTAGGGTCGTGTAGGTGTTAAGGTTGTCATCCTTGGGATTAGGGTTATGCCCATGGAAATGAATGCCGAGCCCCACATAGATATAGATGTTAGTCTGCATGTTTGTATTGGAAGAATTCATTTTTCTTGGACTTCATTTATAAACATTTTACAGTTTTCTGCTGGATTTATTTTAGGAAGACTCAGGTGAAACTCAGAGGTGTTGCATGACAGGCTTTGCCAAAGAGTACGATATGGTGGCAATTTCACAGGAAGAGGTGATGTGCAGCCCGCTTCTCTGTGTGGCTGCACCATTGGACAAAGGTCTCAGTTTGCCCAGCTCCAGGGACAAGCGGTACATTTTTAATATCTGCAAATACCTGGTGAAGCTGTTTTCTGTTAAAACGGTAATTTAAACGAATCTGCTCTGTTCTGTGGCTCAAGAAAACCCACAAAGGTCACAGGCCTCCTGAGGGAAGACGGCACCGGGCGGGACTAGATGGGCGAGGAGAGGCCATTAAGCAGGACCCCGAAATACGAGGGCATGGAGCGGGCCTAATGGACAGCAAAGCCATGGGAGGCGCGGGAGGGGTGTGGCTGCCGTGGAGCGCGCCCGGACTGCTCCTGAAGTCAGGCAGGAACAGACGGTCATTAACAGCGGCAACCCCTCAGCGGGGCGGGGGACGAGCCGGAGACTGACCTTGTAAACGAGGTGACATGCTTCCAGATTGCAGAGGATGAATACAGATTTACAAGCCAGACTGGAGCCCCCCCCACACGCACACACACACACACGCACACACTCACGGTCTGCCAGCGATACCGTGGAGATCACGGCGAAGTCGCGGCCCACAGACAAAACTGCAATTTGACACATTTTAATTGTTCTATAGACCCTTTTAGCTTAAGTTCTGTGCTACTGAACAAATGAGCCGTCCACTGGGAATGTAAAGGACGTCACGGTGGTTTTAATCTGTCCTGCCTGTCCTGCATCGAGGTCGCGTTCTGGGACTATCAAACTCCAAGAAGAATAGAACCCTCTCGACCCCGAGGAAACCCCTAATCTCCGCCGTTTGTGTCAGTACCGTGACCAGGGCGGCGTGCTCATCCGTCCATCTGCTCTATCAAAATTAAAAAGGCTCTCCCGTAATCCAGCACATGTCCAGGGCTCGCGAGGCTCCAGAATGCATTAAATCGGCACCGTGAGATCCAGCGAGGTGAGGAGAGCTGTGGGGCGGACGGCTGAGCATACGGGGAGCCTCTCTGACTGTCCTGGGGGGTAACTTCCAGGGCTGAGAAGTGGGCGTAAGCTGCAAAATAGCACCATTAAGGCCGGAGCTTACGCACGGCCCCCCTGGCTTCGATGTGTATCGATCTGTACCCTCCACCTCTCCACACTCAGGCAGCACCTCCTGTGGGATTGTCGAGGAGGCAGATCCAGCGAGTGGAGCTTCCCAAAGAGCCGACTGCATGGTGGCTCAGATGCCGGGGACGGTGTCACCTGATTGGCTGAGATCTGCTATGCCATAGCTGTCAATGAAAAGCAAATGAATAAAGGAATAAACGAATCAAACAATGCCCAGAAAAATACACAGCAGCTAGTCAGATTGCGTTTGATCAGATCATTCTTGGCAGCGCGGCCCTCGCATATGTAACCAGGGGTGTGAAATTGCTGCAGTTTCTGGCGTTTTGTCAAAAATGCAAAAAACAAATAGTCAGACATCTGACATTAATTCAGTAGAGAGGAAAAAAACACGTTCAAAGGAGGAAGCCGACACGTAAGAAGGAAACGAGGCTGTGTGCGCATTGCCGACAGACGCTCTGTTTGTCCTGTTTCCTTGGTCTTTTTTAATGAATTGTGCAGTGTGATATTTTGTCCACAGTTGTTGGGTGGGTCCTGTCAAAACTGTCATTTCACTTTTATTTTTTTTTTGGGGGGGGGCGGGGCTCCCCAAAACAGGAGGAGCACAAAATTGCCCCAAAGCATCACCAGGCTCATGCAGGCTACACAGATTCACTCAGCTGATAGATAAACGTCCTTCCTTCACACACCGTTTTAGCCGTGTAATTAAAAAATAACACCCATGTGTAATTTTTTAATCAAAGGAGATTTAAAACTGTAACAGAATTTGCTTTTGGAGAGAGCTAAATGGCTATGTAGTATATGGTAATACACAGTTTTTATTAATGCACAGTGTTAACGTGCATTGATTCCTGTAGACAAATACAAACTAGAAGCAAACAAAGCTGCATCCAGAGGCATATCGCCCACTAAGCATGCAGCCAAAGCCCCGGACCCGAAACAGCTCCCATCCACGCGGGCTGGTCGTCAGCAGCCTTGTGCTGTGGCTGTCAGCCGGTCTGCAGGCCCTCCACCGCGGCTGCCACTGAGCCACATGCTCATCCTTCCAGCTCAGGACAAAACTAACAGCAGAACTAAATAGATTAAAATCTGTAATGGAGATGATTTTGTTCGGTGAGCCATTAAATTGAAACCCTTAAATATTCAACCCTTGTACTTTCCATGGTCTGAAACAAAGCATGCTAATGGGCTGATCTATCACAATTAAGACAGAGCGAGCTATCGATTAGCTCCTGTCCTGTGAGCACAGAGTAAGATGAGGCTGTTTTCTTTGGCTGTACGGGGGGGGTTTGGGGAGCGCTCATATAAAACCGCCCGTCACCTCCGTCCCTCTGAGGTGCCCAATCCCATTCGTTTGCTGACAGTGACTTTATTACCTTTCGGTGACACACTCCACAATTACTGACACACAGTCTGTAGTTCATCATTCAGCTTCAAGCCGGCCCCATGGGCCAATCCCCCACCCAGGGTAATGTCTGAGCCCTCGGCTTTTACACCACTAGTCACAGCTCTACCTCTGCAGGGGCGCCGACCCAACCAATCCCTACCAGTTATAGCCCAGCCAATCAGATCCTGACTAGGTTTCAACACGCCTGAAAGAGACACAAACACTTCAGCCCCCCCCCCTCCCCGATACCTCCATACCCCTCAGAGCTCTGTCTGTTACAGCCCCC
>JAODKL010000047.1:15639446-15649448 GCA_026780765.1 Petrocephalus schoutedeni
CCCAGTGTGTTCTGTGTGGGCTTCTTACCCAGTGTGTTCTGTGTGGGCTTCTTACCCAGTGTGTTCTGTGTGGGCTTCTTACCCAGAGTCCCCCCTGCTTGTGCTCTGTGCTGCCTTGGTTTCTTCCTACAAATCTTCAAACTACAAAGTCCCATTTTTTAACCATTAATGTGTGTGAGCAGTTGGGTGAGATCACACACACACAGCGTATCACGCACTATATTATATCACGCTACCATGCTGGTGACACGCGTGGAACCCTGAGCAGGCAATCGGCTGCATGTGACGGTGGACTGCCAGCTGCCACATTCATAGCTGCCACAGCAGGTCATGGCAGGGGATTGAATGTTTAAAATTAAAAATACAAAACCATTCGCCAGTTCAGACTCCAAGGAACAAGGATCTACTTTAAGTATGACCAGCTATTCATTTTTTTAGAAATTTGTTGGGTTTTCTGTAAACAAATACAATTAATTTAATTTTCTTAAGCAGACTCACAACTTCCATAGTACTTCCATAGTATTTAATTCTTTATTGTAACTGCAGCTATTGCTGACTTGAGCTTCCCATCCTAGTAATGACTGGATGATGGAGCAATGCCAAATGTCACTGACTCTATGTCTGACACGATCAGCCTTCCTTGCCATGTCGAAGCCACCCATTGGCATTTTTATCAGAATTTATTTCTGTACATTCATACAGAAAACAACACACAGGCAGAACAAATATTCCTTTAGTCAATCCTCATGCGTGCTAGAATGAGACAGGGCTCCAACGGGCAGCTCCATTGTCCGGAGCGGCTCCCTGTCTCTCTGCCGTGTGGCGCGCGTGTGTCCCCAGCAGAGTCGACACAGGTGGAGGGAAATCACAGCCGGGCTGAACATCTCCGTCTCTGTTTCGTTCTTTGAGTCGAAATCGCACCTGGCAAGGTTTCAGATGCTGCCCCTCTTCCCCCCCCCCCCACCCCGAGCCCAATCCTCAACAGGATAAATATTCATGGCACAGACAGAGAGAGAGGGAGAGAGAGAGGGAGGGGGAGAGGCAGAGGGAGAGGGAGACAGGCCCCTGGCTTTTAAAGAGTCGGTGCTGTTTTCACACACGCTTAAGCAGCTTTTAGTGTCCTCTCGGGGCGACGGGCCGACACGTTAACCTCGCCGCTACGCTGCCCGCCTCTCAGGGGGCTCCGCCCCCAGCTTGCACCTTCACTGCTCTCTCTCTCTCTCTTTCTCTCTCTCCCAGCTTTCAACGGGAACGGCCGTGATGCACCGCTCCGTACTGTACGTGGCTCGCAGCGTTAAATCCCCCCCCCGCTGATGACCTCTTATTTATAGAGCACAGTGGAAAAAACAGGGGTGATTAAATCTTTTCGGCAGTGTGCAGTGGAGCCTGACTGCTCGTGAATCACAATCGCGATTAGTGTTTCAGTTACAGGATTACACGGCCGCGCTCAGCAGCGTCGCCAGTTGAATGGGTGCACTGGAGATAAACCACTCATTAATCCATTTGCGGGGGTGCGGGCGCTCGTCAGGAGAAGCCGCGCGAAGCCATGTGCCCGAAAGCCCTCCAGGCTGCTAACCGCCGCTTCCAAACCTGTAAATATCAGACAGGAAGGACTCCATGGCGACAGGCCAGCTCCCACTCAGCCTTATTAATAATATTTACTCTGTTCTCGGAAAAGACACGCAGTCCGGCCCATCCTGAAACGAGACCAAAGCGAAGCCGGCCCTGTGCTCTTCCTGCCAGCATGATGGAATTCAGTATTAGAGACTGACGCGCTGTTCTGACAGTCAAAGATGCAACTCCCTGCTTTCCACTATCCAGAGTGCCGCTCTGAGGAGGGCAGGTTTCCTACCCATTAAGTGTCCCAGACAATCAGCAAGTGGGGGGGGTTGCTGCTCCCAATCAGATCCTACAAAGGAGAGCGCGGGGTGGCCGTCGCGCTCGTTTGCGAGATGCTCGGCCTGGTAATGCAGACGGCCCGGGAGAGAGGGGGGCCGCCTAGCGCCCGAAAGCTGAGCCGCGCAGAGCTCCGGCTGCCGGCGAGTGATTGGATCAGAGAGGGTGACGGAAACCGCGCGGTAATGGTTAGAGGGCGCGCGGCGCAGCGGGCGCCCCGCGCGAGTTATGCCAGGACAGCGGCCGGGACCCCACGGCCCGCCGCACCGCGTATCTCTGTCGCTAATGAGCTCCCATTACCGCTCGTAGCCCATGGGCCCGGCCTTTCAGAGCGGCATTTTTCATCGTTTGGAATGCTAAATTATAACGAGGGCGTAAGAGCTGCTGTCTGAATATGAATGAGCCACGGCGGCGAGACGATGGAGACGAGACGATAGAGACGAGGGCGATCGCAGGGCGGCTGCTCAAAGTGTGGTAAAGCCCTACTGAACGGCATCTTGCTGCAGTCGGCTCCTTTAAAGGACGCCGCATTAAAGCACTCCGCCAGTGCGAACACATTTTTAAATCCCTATTAGGGTGTTTGCTGCCCCCTAAACAGATATTGTGCTCAGTTATGTTAAAACACGCATGGAACGCAGGCTCACGTGAGCCGGAATCTGTGGGGGGATTTAGGACCTTGGGGAGCCAGCGAGTGACAGCAGCCACTCTATGCAGCGGCATGGTGGTGGTTAAATACACGGACACAGCGAGGGAGGCGGGACAACGGCAACACAGTAAGACCCCCCCAGCCTCAAAATGGTTTAGGCTCAAATCAAAACAGTATATTTCCTGTGGAGCTGGTGTTCATACATAAACCTTAAGAGGAAGGGTTTATGCTCTGTTCCCATACACCTCTTCCTACGGCAGGGGCCCCATCACGCTATGGCTCCCACTGCCTGCCATCTCGCCCCTGGGGACCTGAGGCACTACAGCCACTTACAGCTCTATCATCAATATTCTAGTATAACAATATTTGGGAGCTGCGAGTGGCCGCTGGTCCTGCTGTGCAGCAGGCCGCCTCCCTTCGGCCTGTGTACTGATGGCACAAGTTCTCAAAATCTGACCCACAGAAGCCCAACAATTACCACCATCACTAAATCCGAATGAACTCGGTTTGCGTGGAACGGCCGGCCGCTCGTTTGGAGATATGCAACACTCACACACCTGTTGGCACACGAAGGCCTAAAACACTTCAATTCATATTATTGGAACCCCACCTCAAAGAGTAACAATTTCCTTTGGATTTTGTGAAGCAGTTTCCTTGCAGGTCCCAAGTTTAGCTGCGAACCTACTAATTTTCTCATTTAAATTTCTAAACGTGGTGGGAAAAAGTGATGAATTAGGTTTGATGTGTGATTTTGGCTCATTAAGATTCACCCACAGGCAGTCAAAGCATTTGCTGAATTCCGTACGTGGGGAGAATTTCAGGATAACTCCCTCTGAGACAGAAAAGGAAAAGACTTTAACAGCTCTGGGCCATGGAAAGTTAAAAAAAGTAAACAAATAAATAACAACAGCCATAATTTGAAGGTGGCAGTGATTCGATTTTTGGCTCTAACTCAATTTTCTGTTACTTATGTATGCTGTCAAAATGTTCTCTATGATTAGTCCATCCGGTGTATGACATTTCACAGGAGCAGCACACTTAAAAGGAATAGCACTGCTAAATCTCTTTGTTTAATATCACTTTCAAATTCAATTGCAGTGTTAAAAGTAAACCAATTGAAGTGCATTACCCAACAAATGCTATCAGGAATGCAGCCATGCTTCACCAAGTTGCAGAACATCATTGCAGTATGTCCCCTAAGTCAACACAGAATTTTATATTAATATTTCATTCTTGATACATCAAGAACACATCATGGCCGGGACTGTCCACTGCTGATTCTTTAAACACAAATTCCTTTTCTATATCCAACTTTCAGTGTACTTCCCAGTGCTCCCATGAAGGCCAATGAGAAATCAGCTGCAGCATCCATACTGTGAGCACGGGAAGTAGCTAGATAGGAAGCCTATGTACAGTTTGTGTTTATGGTTATGTGTGTGAACGCGGCCGCATCCCTCCCAGTGCTAACAAGCTCCCGGGGGAGCCTGCTGGCGAAGGCGCGTTTGCGGAGATAGCAGCCGACGGCCGAGCCGAAAGCACCGCTAAGCGTTATACAAACAGGCAGGCTGAGCGCAGCACCTGTACTGTGATTGTCGGAAATAGATACTCACATTATGATCTGAACAGCGTGTGCCTTACTGTCTGCTTTAAGTGTAATTTGTGGGAAGAACCTTTAATCGATATTTACAACGTTGGGATTATTTTTTGAGAATAACCCTTCCCTCTTTTAAAATTTCCATGTTTTTGATAACTGGAATTACAAATACGCAGTTTGAAAAGTATGAAATATTATGATTTAATGTTCCATACGGACCAATACGGTTTCCTTCTCTGATAAAGAGTACCAAGTATCCTTCGAATAATGAACCTTTGCACTGAAATATATATTTTTATATTGGAGGAAAATGTGATCTGCTAAAGAATTCCTGTGGAACGTGTCCTAAAGCAAGGTCACGCTGCCTTTCTACGGGTCACAGACTCCACGGTCTTTCTTGACACACGCAGAAGAAATAAGCATGCTTTAAAAAGCGCGTCCTCTCGCTCAAAATGTGGAAATAAAATTGCATTCATTACCAGTATTTTGTGCATAGACACAGAGGTCCTTTTTGTTTAGGAAGGGAAGGTGAAACAAGTATAATTATTGTCTAAGGAGACTATCTCTAGAAATAGCTGCCAATGCTACAAACAATAGTGGACAGGCTTTTTAAAACATAAAATACATGCATCCAATTATAATGACATAATAAAGTTTATAAGTGGGAGTTAGATCTACGTTTTAGTTTTAAAAAACCCCGATTAATGTTGACTGTGATGGTGGTCAGCTGGCATGTGTGTTTTCATTGACTTTGTTCCCAGGCTACTTTATCATATCATCAAGCACGATATACGTGAATTTTTCATTAGGGTAAGCATCCTATTCTCATAAAAGGATCAAAATACAACTGGTGGATGAAAATAAAGTCTAAGAAATAAGCGATAGCAACAGTGAGATGCAGATTCTTGTCACTTTCATGAAATATGCATTTTTACATGAATTATGTATAAAAATGACGTGGTACTTGAATTTATACATAATGCATGATTCGCTTGAAAAAATGTAAAGACAAACTTATCATTTTGCAAGACAGCAAATCCCAGACTGTTGGTTTCTTGTAAATGGCTCTGAGTGGCTTGGTCCTGCAGGAAGTGCAAGATGCGGAGCCTGTCGGCTCCCTGAGGTCCCTGACCTTTGCTGCAGCAATTTGTCACTGCAAGTGCCCGTTTACTGCAATAAGGCACATCTGCAGCAATTCACGGGGGTGTCATTGGGGCTGATAAGTGGGTTTTAGTGGGAGTCACAGTACCCCCCAGAAGATCCCCACTGCCACCTATGCATAAAGACTGATCTCATCCCAGTTTCCCTTAATTTCAGTAATTGATAGATACTGACACATTTCCAGTGGTTCTACCTAGTAACACAGTTAGCGAAAGCTGGCCCAAGGCTGAAAGCAGGGCCACCTCAGAGGTGCTCCAGCTTGCGGCCACACGATAGCTAAGTACTGCGCCCAGCTCCGCAGCCCGAGGGGGTGAGCATGGCGTTTAATGTTCTCTGTGCGTCCCTCTTACTGTAAGTGTTACGGTTCTTCGATAAGATCACTGTGATGTCAGTTAGAAGTCTTTGGCAACGCACATAGTTTGGCATACAAGTAGAACCATGCCATACCATGGCTGTGCTTTGGGCTGTTAACAAATAGCACACACACATACACACACACACACACGCGCACACACGCACAGAGCGACATGCGTAGGCTCGCAAGTGCATGTGTGCACTCGCGTGGGCACACAAGCCACATATGCAAAACCATCTCAGAGCTGTAGCAGCTAGAATCAGAATAGAGAAGTCTTTCCAAGTTATTTCCTGCTTTATTTTAATAAATCAAGATGTAGTACAGATTAGGAGATAAATCAATCGCAGGAATATGTTCCGCAGCGAGAAAGCGCTGTTGATTATAATAGCAGCCCCCACAGCTTGAGATGACCGCCTTCTGTACCCAGGCCAGGTCCACCCACTCACTCTGCAGCTGTCAGCGGTGTCAATATAAATGCATTTCAGTTCATGTCAGCACAGGGCGAGACGACAGAACTGTATTAAATCACTTATATCGACTCCGAGGTGGGAGAGTCTCTCGCCGGCGAAGCTTTGGCCTTTCTCTGCATTGAAATGGCGGTGGAGGGCTCGACACTACAAACATCACAGAGGATTCACACTCGCCGCCCCGTGGCTCCATGCCGCCATGCCCCCTAGCTGACAGACACAGGAGCTAAATCACCGACGTTTAGCTTAAACTGAAGATGACAGAGCAGGGGATGCTGATGGCTGTGCCCAGGCTGGGAGACCATCAGTGCTGTCGGACATCCCCAGGGAAAGGCCGAATTGAGGAGCTCGCTTTCTGCCGAGCCAGGTCCGCCGAGATGAACCAGGGCCAATGTACTGCAATATTTCAGTCCTATTTCACAGATAAGTGCTGTTATGTCAGTTTCATGAGGCGAATGAGCACTGAGTGCACCTCCCCCCCGGCCACTGGTGTTTGTGTCCTACACAGATATCATCAAGAATAAACTGTGTTGTTTCAAAGCACCCTCCCATTACCGATCAAGGTACCATCAATTTATGAAAGAGTTTCAATCAATTCAAGCAATACTGGAAACAAAAACACGAATTCACGTGGTATTACTTGAGCTAACCCAACTGCCAGTAAAAATTGTGTGTACACGGGTGCGGTAGCTAGACTTTTGGCTGAATGAACCAATCAGTTCATTCTGACATCACACAAGCCATCTTTCCAAAATAACCACAGATGCAAAAAAAACAAAAAAAAACAAAATGCTTGCTGGTGGCCTCCTTAAGCAACAGATATGCTGTCGGGCAGCTGGCTACCAGCGACATGCTCTGCGGAGAATCAGTGTCAGGCTACACTGTCTCTCCAAACAAAGTCTCCCCTCCGAGAAATGCCAAAGCAGATGCGCCAAGGACGCAGTGTCCAGGAGGGCTCGTTTGGGCTTTGCTCAGAAAACTCCAGGGCCATTGCTGTCATTCTGACTCTGCGGACAAAACTGTTATCTGCAGTGAAGAAGTCAGTACGCGGGTGATTACAGCAGAACAGGACACCACATGTGGTAACGCATCAAAGAGTGTCAACCCAGCAGATGGAAACACTTAAAGTAAGTGTCATGGCTGCATTGTTAAAGTAAAATAAGAAAAAAAATCTGCTTCTTCAAATATTTTAGACTTTGCAATGCAAGTGTATAAGTTTCAGACAATTGTTTGGCTGAAAAAAATGAAGGTTTACATTTTGGTATTCAGTGTCGTGCCTGGTCATCACTGCTAAGTTTCAAGAAAGATTCTGCCTTAAAAATGAGACTAAATGACCAATTAAGAAGACTCCAGTCCATTATGGCATGTGCTGAATTGTTTTACATTTCAAAAGGCAATGTCTTATAATTAGGATCGCCACTTCACAATGCTGTCTCCATAGCAACAGTCTCGTGTGGTTACTATGGAGTGACATGGGCACAGCAGTGGATCCATCCCAGACCGTTTTAGTCTGACTCAGGCAGCAGTAGAAGGTGTGTCATAATATTCTGACCATCTAAGCCTGTGCAAGGTAGATAAATAGTAACAGACCAGGAAAGTTTTCTTACAAATAAATGATAATATCCGGGCACTTTTTTGCCCCCTACGTTCCAGATCGGCCTGTCCCAAACAGAAAGTGAAAGTGCTTTTACGTGGCCAAATACCAGAACTGCTTCTGTCGTGATCTTGTGGTCCCACCCTCCCTGCTGAGATGTATAAGTGGGACTTTCAGTGTAACGGGGTTGCTGTGTCATAGGTGGCTGCATTCCCGGAGGAGCATTTCTGAGTTGCTGGGGTTTAGTCATCTAATAAATATTCAAAGTTGCAGTGTCCTCAAATGAAGCAGTAAGGAACTCTCCCACACACTGTTAATGGATCAGCCTCATCTATTTGTATTGGCACTGTGCTACATTATTTATTATTATTATTATTATTATTATTAATAATAATAATAATAATATTATCATCCTTTTTTTTGTACCCACTTGTCCTATTCAGGGTCATGGGGGGATCTTTAGCCTATCCCAGGATGCCAACCCATAACAGGGCATTTATTTATCATTATTATTAATTATTATTATCATTATTATTATTAGTAGTAGTAGTAGTAGTGAAGTAAACTTTTATTTAATTGTTTAGCAAACACACTTAATTACTGTGTTTCTTAAACACCTCACTCGGTAGGTCAAGATACTAGTGTCACAAAAAGGTATAATTTCCAATACATGCATTAAATACATAAACAACAGACCTCATAATGTGAAATACTTACTGCTTGCAGGTTATTTTGAATAGCTCCTGAAAGACTCCAGTGTGGATAGGCTGGCGTTGTTGAGTTTAGCTGTAGTTTCTTCCAATGAAACAATATTCAATAAAGAGCAGATCCAAAAAGATTCTAAGTCAGTCTCTGATTAAACTGACCGAAGGTGAATAACAGCTTTTTAGCTGCAGTAAAGCCAGCAGAGACCAAGTGTCTTTTACGCAGATTTACGCAGATTACATGATGCTTATCATTCAATAAACAAAAGTCAGGGTCTAAAACTAAGTCAACAGGAGTGCAGAAGTTTGCAATGACAGGACAGTCCCAGGGCATAAGGAGAGAAGACCCTAAGACCACACTGTGGGCTGGGAGACAAGTTTATTTTATGATGCTAAGGAGTAATATATGCCCAGAGGATGGTTTTATAGTGTATCAGTTGGTGAGCCAGATATTTAGAAGCTAAATTTAAATTCACCCAAACTGTTTCACAATTAAGATGGAAATCCACCCATCCCAATTTTCTTTCTCAGACTGAAGCAGCCGGTAAGGATTCCATAGCATGCTCAGCTCGGATATTATATAAATTAGTGACCAGTCCACTTGAGCCATAGTTAGAACTAACATATCATATTTCATAATTTTCCCCAGAGTACTCCACAAGCCCGCATGGAAGATCTCAACTGTAGGAACAAAAAGTAAGATAAACCCAGTAAAGAAGACTCTGTCTGGATATCCTGGAATGTAAGAAGGCTGTCGTTATTACAGTATGTCCTCCAACACAGACACCTCCTTTGATTACTATACTGGAGAAGTAAATCGTTGTCCTCTGGATAGCAAATGTGGGTTGGGCCACAATGGTGAGCACAATGTAAACTTGAAAGGGCCACCAGCATTATACCAGGCTTTGAGTGAAAAAATAATACCACCAAAATAATACTAGCAAACGTACATCTATCCCTCTGCCCAGTCTGAACAAAAGGGAGATCCAGAAGCTAGCGAGGACTCACCAGACTAGCTTCCATACGTAGCCATGGAACATTAGACTCCTGTTCAGTCCAACGCTGAACCGATCTAACCTAAAATGTGTACTAATATCATTTTAAACTGGGACTGACCAGACCCCCACCAATATAGGATGTTACGGAGTGCACAAATTTATTCTGGGACATTTCCCCCGGAAGAATTTGGAGGAAAGAGAGTGAACATCAATGAAATATTTAGGGTGGGTCAACAGGTAACATAAAAAATAGGAAACCAAACCGGGACAAGACATTCGTCTTCAGGGCAGAGACTCTGCCGTACACTGAAATTTGCAAGCAGCTCCATCTGCTTAGACCTACAGCTATCTTTTGCAAAAGATCCGTCTAGTTACCACAGCCAGTCTTGGGAAGTGAAGAGCATATTGTAACTCCCAAATACATAACAGAGTCTCTCACTGGAATACATGAGGGCAGGTAAACATCCAGCCATCCATCCATTTTCCAACCCGCTTATCCTGTTCAGGGTTACGGGGGGTCCGGAGCCTATCCCGGAAGCAACGGGCACGAGGCAGGGAACAACCCAGGATGGGGGGCCAGCCCATCG
>JAODKL010000047.1:15650785-15663693 GCA_026780765.1 Petrocephalus schoutedeni
GGGGGTCCGGAGCCTATCCCGGAAGCTATGGGCACGAGGCAGGGAACAACCCAGGATGGGGGGGCAGCCCATCGCAGTGCAGGTAAACATTATTCGCATTTTCACACAGGGGCATTAAAGTGGAGTTCGACCAGTTAATTTGGTATCCTGAAATTTGTTTAAAATCCTCAAATTGTTGCAAGACGTGGGGGACACTGCATGTGCCATGAGAGAGGTAAAACAGGGCGTCACCTGCATACGAGGGAATACGGTGGCAGGAGTCCTTTGTAATGATTGGCTGGCTCCTCTGAACTGCCGGCAACAGAGGTTCCAGAGATGGAGCAAACCGAGGAAGAGGAGAAAGGAGACAGCCTTACCGAGCTCCTCTCTGCAGCTCAGAGGGCTCAGACACACACAGGCCAGCTAGTACTGAGGCTGTGAGGCAACGGCATGATGCTTTAACTATAGAGATAAATCTTGATCCAAATCCAGAAGATGCCATCCACTGATATTCCCAATGGATGCTTCTTCAGCGTCGAGCGAGAAACCCGCTAAGGAGCCTGGACTTTTCGAATGCATCGCGTCACACTAAAAACCGCCCCCCGCACTGCCGATTTTGGAGATTATTTAGCAGGATTGGGGCGAGACGTGCAAACACCCACACTGTGCAGTACCTGGCATTTTGGAAGGAAATGCATTTTCTGAGTAAACCAGCATGGCAGCCTAAGGCACCGGCTCATATTGTTATGTGTTTCATACATATAAAGATGAAGAACACAAAGTAGCTTCCAGTGCACACTCATATATATATATATACATACACACACACACAAATTTAATTACAGCACCTCATTAAGCAATACCTCAAACACTGAGCACTGTATCAACACAACACACAAATAACAATGCAGCCATGACAGCATCTATAAAGCCAGGCTGCAGATTATCTCGAATGTTCCTACCTGGTGATATCACGCTCCGGTTCATGCAGACACCGGCTCTCCCCGGGCCACCTTGCGTCTGAAAATAAATCCACAACAGGCATGTCAGACAGCCTGTTCCCTCAGCATCTCCATACCCCAGGTGTAATTAAATCCGCACCGTCCACTTCCCTATGCACACAAGTATGGGTTTATGGGGTGACAGGGAAACAGAACTGAAAAACAATAACATGAGAGTGTTCAGGGATGGTGACCAGGTTAATAGGGGGGAAGCTTTTGCGTTTATCAGTGGAAATAGGAAAAGGGGTCAAATGTCAGATTGTAATCAAATAGTGTTAATGGTGCTGTGGGGGATCAGCGTTATAGCCCCCGTTCTGTCACACCCCTCCCTTGCCAAAAAGAGCACAAAAAGAGCAGGATAATATTTGTGTGGAGCAATGAATGTGCCGGGCCAGAGGGCTGTCTCTGAAAATATGCACTGGGCCCCGGTCACAGATAAAATTACACCCTGGGCCTTGCACTGCACTGCAAGTCTGTAACAGACCCCACTTAAGGACAGCGTGCAGGGCGCTCTAAGCAGGGCAGCCGCCTTTTTGCACAAAACATCCAATAATCTCACTACTGGCTCTCTGTCAAGCCCTGGGTTCGCCAAGACCTTCATTTCATATTCGCCTATACCTATGGAAGGCCACACGAGCCCAGCCCAGCCTCGCTGTTACTGGAGAGCCGCACCAGGCCACCTGCTGGCACCATCTCGCCCCCCGCTCCTTATCCACTCGCCTTTTGCTGCATCCTTCCTGTTCAGCCAAGTTCCTCGCTGACATGCCACAGCCCCCGACCAGAGTCCACACTCCCCCCCAGCTTTTAATTCAATTAGGGCAATAATTTGTTTAATGAAATCTTTTATCTGCACAGAGGTTGCTTCACCATTAAAGAGGAAAGTCACACACTGTGGTCTCCTGGTTAAATCGATTGCTCACAGAATGCTCTAACTCGGAGAGGTTGTGTATGTCGCTTTACACCCCGAATAGGACAGTTATTTAAATATAACACTGTTGCTAACGTTTACAAGAAGGAGGCCCAAGACGGAAGAGTAATTACTATAAAATGTCATCCATTGCAGGCTTTAAGTGTTGTCAGTTTGTCGTTTAATATATCAAAACACAAGACTAAACGTCCAGCGATGTCTGGTTAGTATTTTTAACGTTACCGAAATTAGTATTAAGGAGCGGCGTCGGTCGAGGCCAATGTGCCGCGGCGGCTGGGGGTCGGGCTGCCGGCGGGGGTTTAAGGTACCGCCGTTCATACCGCCAGCAACGCGGCCCGTCACCGGAAAGCCCCGATAATGTCGCCACGTCCCCGAAGGTGCCTTATTATCTGCGCCGAGATGAAATGTCTAACAATGCCAAGGGAGAGCTGTCTTCGGGACGGAAAACGCGGAAATACCGATACGCCGCGACACAATGCTGTTATTACAGTTTTATTATCAAACGCTGGAGTTTCTCTGATAATTGGATAATACCCGCGAGAAACATACTGTTGTTTTCCTAAGTGATAAACGCGCAGATGGAGCGCTGTTAAAGCGACGCCTCCGCCCTGCAGCAGCCTGGGTAACATGTTAAATAAGACCGGCTGCGTTACCGGGCACTCCTTACGAAATTATTTCATATACCGTTTACTTGGATGAAATCTCTGCGAGAAAAGAGACATTGATTTTAATTAAAGAACTTATTGTGCAGATAATTAAAGGTACACTTCTTGATTAAGGTCAAGTTGCTTCAATTTAATTTCCTGGCGCAGATGAATTACTTATTCCGGCTACCTCTCAGACGAGTGAGGTATATTCAGACATCCGAAACAATTAATGCCTTCAGCATTGTTTGATGAATACAAACAACGAAGAGGGAATATGCAAAAATAGGCTACTAGTCTGTAATTAAGATGATGGTTAGTTTTCCGCTAACCTATATTCAAACAGTCATAACTCAAAAGTAATGAAGACACCAGCATTAACATCGAGAACAATATTATAAATTTTAAACACCATAAGGTGAGATAACATTTCTGCATTTATTTTTACGGTATTAATTGCGTATGCCAAACCATCATTCATGTAAATCCCTTACATCTGACAGATTAAATGCATTAATCAACATCAAATTTACTAAAGCTTTTATGCACAGTTTAAATTATCCCGTTTTATATTATTTAGAATAAATGGGGGAAATGTAAGATATTTCTGATGGGTTTTTTTTAAACGACGAAATGAAAGCGGTGTACCGCGCGCAGGGGGCCGGTCACGTGACACGCGGACTTTCTGCGGCGCACCGGCGCGCGCACGGGGCCCGCTTTTAAACACGCGCGAGCAGATAGCATGGAATAGGCTCCATGTCGTTCGGGATACATAACCCTATAGCCGCGATTCCGGCATCGATCCGTCTGCGCCGCAGAAGCCTCCAGACTGTTAAGGGTAAAGTAGCGGGACAGTGAGTGAAAACGGAAAGTGGGAGAGAGGTGTGCACAATCTGCCGCCCTCGTACCGCGCCTGTCCCGTAGTACAGCTGGAAACAAATGACTGCAATTTCAAAAGAAATGTGTATTTTTAAAACGAATGTTTTTTTTTCTAACCGATATGGAAAACAAGAAACTTATCTCGCGTTCAGAGGAAAGGGTGTTAGTTTATACACCCCTTTTATTTTTACAGTAGGGTCGTATTTTAACTTGGACTGCTTGGTCCTGATTGTTTCATGGCTAGAAGACTGTGTGTCTGAAATGTTCTTCATTTCAGAAGTTATAAAATTTCTACAAATGTTCCTTCAATTTCTGTACCTTAAAAAGTTCATTTACCTACTGCTAGGGTACAGCCCCAGCAACAAGCTATTGTATCCTCAAAGGTACAAATTGGCACTTTGCTTTCAGGCAGTGTAATTGTTTGACTTTTATTTTTGTGAAGCACAATTTAATTTGGACTTAACCCCCCCACCGTAGAAAAAAGTAGGGCCCCTCTCACCATGTTAATGCCCTCCGGAACAGTGCTCTCTGTGGATGCCTTTAAACAGTACTGCACGGCCTGCATTAGCGGCCCAGCCAAAGCCAGCTGTCCCATCCTGAGCCAGTGGAATTCCTGCATGGGGGTGCATGGTACAGTAGGGGCTCGGGACTCACTTCTTGGGACGGTGATTCAAAGCACTTCCTGTCACCCCCCTCTGTCCCTGTGACCCGTCCGTCTGTGAGCTGGTAGGTGGAAGTATACACCCGTTACAGTTATCACAAGTTCTTTGATATCACATCATTATTATTATCACTCTGAATTAACAAAGTCTCGCTTCTTCAGTTATTTTACAATAGTTTAGTTATCTTGATAGTGAGAAGCTATTCCTATACTTCAAAGATACTGTTTCAAAGACAAATCTTGTTGTATTGTTATGTATCGTGACAATAAAGAATTGGATATTGACTGGAAGGTTATGGGTTCATGCTCCAGTCACTGATGGGCCGTCAGCTGGCATATTAGTATGCACATTAATAAGCTTCAGAGCTTTGTGTGAGTGATTCCCACCCTTAATGTAGTTTGAGGTCTCCTTCTATTGGTAATGCTCAACGCAGGGTGTTGGTTTGAGGCCCAGGTGAGGTGCGGGCCTTTAAAGCCTCGGGTCTGACCTCAGGTGATGGTGTCTGATGAACCAATAAAAATGAAATGATGTAATGTTGGAGTGCTCCCTGCGGACGTCATTCTCCCAGATGTGAACACAACAGTAATTCACAAGAAGCACGCGGCTTATAGGTGTAAAAGACATCTTCAAAATTTAGATTTCATTCCTGTATGCAAAAAAAAAAGACGTGTAGTTTTCCATGGTAATGAAAGCATTTTTTATCTGATTATTTCTGTTTGATCTGTCAGTTAGAATGACAGTGCCTTGTGTGCTGGGGTCCTTCTGTTTACCGCACGCATGTGAGGGAGCTCAGCTAGCTGGGCCACGTGGCTGCGATTTAGCTGGGCGTCACCGTGAGTGACGGGAAGGCCTCTTTGACAGCCTGCCGCTGGCCTCCACGCTGCAGTATATGCAGTCTGACAGGCAGGCGATCTCCTGTCGGGGGGGCACATGGGCGCCGGCCCTATCTCAAGGTCACATTCTCCTAGTCTGGGGTGTGGGGGGCTGGGAAGGAGGGGGGCACATTTTTTAGTATGGGGGTGCTGGGTGTAGAGGCATGTCTGTTACCCTGTGCTCAGCTTACAGCTGACTGGGGTTATTAAAGCAGGTGGCATTTATGACGTCCTGTTCCGAGCAGTGCCCCCTCCCCCCCCCCCGCTTCCCGTCTCTTCCTCTGTTTCATTCCACACCAGTGTAAAATGTCTGTCTAATTGCCTGGAACGTTCCGTGCCGGGGGAGGCGGCTGCACAGGCCTGACGCACCGCGCCGGGACACCGCACACGTCCCCAGCATCCAGAGGGTTGCATAACACCGCTTACCTCAGACCTGAACGCCGTCCACTGTGGGTGTGACAGCTGCAGGGCGAGTCACAGGGATTTAGTGCCTAGATGGGATAATTATTTGGAGATTGGAGATTGGCTCATCTGCAATGGACGGGCATCACGTCCAGGGTGAGCCCTGTGCCCCAGGGCCCTCCCCGGAAGCCCAGTGCTGGATAAGTGGTGAGAAGATGGATGGATGGATGGAGATCTGCTCACCTGGTGTCAATATAATATCTTCCCCAAGCCAGTCGGTGCCCAGAAGCTGTGCTCGGGGCTCTGGGTAGGAGCCTCAGCCCCATCTGGCTGCAGCAGCCCATTCTGGGAAGAGTCCGCGGCTCGTCTCCAAAGGCGGCCGGCCCTCGCCGCGCCATGGGCCGCCCACGCAGAGCCGCGGCATCCGAAAGTGCGCGCCCCCGCTGTCGCAAGCCCGACTGCTCCATGGCAACCGCGGGAAGGTTTCTCAGGACGCCTGTGGCGAGACCGGCGCAGACCCATTGCGCAGGGCACAGCCGCCAAATGGAAAACTCCCGTAACAATAGCCTGGGTCCGCTGAGCAGAGCCACCTCTATTCACACTTAGTGGGTTCTGTGGATCCCCACGGTCCTCCTGTCTGGATGTGTAGACGGTGGCTCGGCCGGCTCGGCCAGGCCTGCGCGTGGGCTGAGATCACCGAGCACACCACTGGCTCGCACCATCTCCTGAGCACTGAGCCGCCTCTCGAGCGCGCCGTCTGATGCAGTACCTCCTGGTGTGAAACTCTGCTAAGTTCAAGCATCCCGGCTGTGGAAGCTGAAGGGTGTCGACCTTCGTAAACTGGGTCCCGACCTGATTAAATCTGGTCACAGAGCCGGCAGGCTGCAGAGCGCATGTAGCAGCAGAGGGGATAGGATGTGCAGTTAGCGAGAGCGGCTCGCTGTGGAAGAGGATGAGGATAGAATTGATTTATTGTCATTGTACAGGTAGTAAGTACGATGAAAATTCAATTCTCACATACCCCATGTGGCTCTCCTGAGAAAGACACTCTGACATATACAGGTGAGAGAGAAGCCTGGGGTCTCCGCACAGGGTAGCCATTCATGCTGAGGCCTCGGCTTACGGACCCAGCAGTGAGGGGCAGCTCTCAGAGCAGTGGGAATGGGCTTCACATCACTGGTCATGTATTCATTTGCGTTGATCTGAGCACTACATCTACGTATTTTTGACTGGTTTTCCTATGCTGACTTGCTCAAGCTGTTATATTTATTTATATTTTATATCACCCTCCAGCTCCACTGGATCAGCGCCTCCCCCTTCTAGCCGTTCACAGGACCAGAGAAGCTTCTCTGGAGATGATGCATACTTAGCTCACAATGCCCCCCTTAAATGGAATAAACTGTTGAAAAAGCATCCCAAAATGGCACTTCTGCACACTTCCTGTTTCCCATGATGCAGTTGTCTGGACGTTATTGTTTGAGAGCCTCACCTGACCAGCGGAGGGGTGGGGGTGGGGTGCTGAATGGTGATGCCAGCAGCCAGAGGCTGCTAAAGCCGTGGATGACATTTACAGCGTGATTTCGGTTATTGCCCAGAGAAATCTTCATGCACGGTATGGTACTTACACGCATGTCCAAGAGTTGTTGAAACAGGGCATTTTATAGACTGAATTCAATTGAGAAAAAGCTTCCACAGTCCACCTGCTCCTGGTGTTAAGGAGCTACTACAGGTCTGGAGCGTCCATTTCTATTCTCGTATGTCAGCCTCGATTATTTTGCTTACTTTGGACTCGAACTCTCTACTCTTCACAAATGGGATAAAATAATGAGTTTATACAATAAAACGATACTACAAAAGAAGAGTAATATGGTTATGCAACAAAGAAGGTGAGGCAGGGCTGGCCGAGAGAGCCCTTCAGTGCCGCTGGGCATTGTCGTCTCTGCCGTGTCACGGCAAGTCCAGAATTCAGTCACCGCTATTTGAGGGACGGTGACTCCAGCTGACACACGGACCCCCACTTCATTGACATGAGTATGGTCACAGCTCTGTTCTGACAGATTGGCAGCTAGCTCCAGCCCCGCGATGCTGCGATTTATGGAGGCGGCGTGAGGGTACAGTTGTGCGCCAACCCCTGTGGCAGGTGCCCGAGGTGCAGAGAAAATGCAAAGTGACCCCCATAGATCACCCGGGATTGACTTTATAAAATAGTTCATACTGTATATAAGTGGCCAGCAGAGATTACAGTGACATTTAAATGTGAGTAAATCGGTAGATGGTGCTCTTTCTATCGCCCTTTGGCCACCATTTTCCCACAATGCACTGCTCTTTATAGGGATGGGGCTGATATGCAGGAAATGTGTACCTTTCCATTGTTATTTCCATTGTTAGGCCTGCCATTTAAAGGGGGACCGTGGTAGCCTCGAGCTGTGGGAGTTATGGCATAAATAAATAAGGTGTCATCTCAGAGGGAGCTGACAGGCAGGTGTTTTTAATGAATCATTTTCTATTAAGGCTTGATTCTGCTACCACTTTTCTTACATTCTGCCTGTTTCCATGCTCATGCTGCTGTGACAGAATGGCCAAATGCTCAGGACTCCCAGCTATCTGCGCTGGGCCTGAGGCTCATTGCCCGGCCTGACGACCGGAAGAAGCCGTCACCATGTGCTGAGGGTCACACGCCCCCCCTCCATAAAGCCAGTGTGGCGGCTGGGGGGCGCAGCTTGCCTGGCGAATCAGCAGCTAGAGAGACATCGGCATGTGAACCCAGATGGCGGCCCAAGGCCCAGGAGAGGAACTGCCGTATTACGGTCACGCAACGCATGAATGACTCCACGCGCAGCAGCAAAAGTCAGCCGGGTGACCCTTTCTGGTTTGCGTAAAAATCCACAGATCAGTGTTTCCAAGCCCACTCCTCGGGGAACAACGGACAGTCCACGGTTCTGCTTCCTCTCAGCTCCCAGCGCCCCTGTACCAGGTATTCGGTGTTCCTGATTGGCTGGGAGCTGGGAGGGAGCAAAAACGTGGACTGTCCGGGGTTCCCCGAGGACCGGGGTTGGGAAACACTGCAACAGACAGTATAAGAAGGGTTGTGCAAATCAAGTAAAGAAAGATGCTGTTCTCAGGACTAGAGAAGACTCTCTGATAGATCAGAAAACAACCTACAACATTAAAAGCCAAATACATGCTGGGTTCTTTTTCTGTCTCCTGTCAGTGATGTTTTGAAGTTCAGATATTTCCAAGTTCTGCAGTTATTATTATTACTATTAGTCTGCTAATTCTGCCAGTACCATAGCATTGGCTTGTTATTTATTCACACTTGCTGTGGCAGTGAGGCTACCATTAACCACTGCTACCAACATCAAATAAACCTGCGTATAGCCTAATCAATGCGAAACCAGCACTGTGCCATAAGTGATTCTTGTTTGGTGGCACTGAAGCGAAATTCAGACCAGTGGCGCTTATTCTTTGGTGTGAGGCTCACTGCCTCATTATAACTGAACGGAGAGTCAGTGGCTGGCAAAGGATTAGGGGAGGTCATTAGTAAATATCCAGAATAAATGAACTGCAAGATATTGACCTTTAGGGCCGAGCCAAAAATAAGTGGAAAGGAATTGAACGGAATGCCATGTAATTCTCCGCTTATAGTCGTAGTAGCAAATGAAAAAGGCGAATCACTGCATCAATATGGAAACAAAGCAGGACACCTTCTATTGGCTGAATATAGGCACCTTCTATATACAGGCACATCTGCCATAATGTACATGTATTAGATATGTGTAAATAAAGTATTTCTTAGGGAATGTGAAATGCTTCTGTGCATAGCCTGGAAACGCGACGCGGTTAAAGCAGCTGACCTTCACCACTGACCCACCTCTGGATATAACAGAACCGGACCCTGGGAGGGATACAGGCAGCTGGAGGCAAGCGGCAAAGGAACGGAGATGGGATGGATTTCCAGTGCTGAGATGAAACCGGTTCATCTTGCTATGACGCATCTGGAAGGTTGCTGTCTGACAGGTTTCTCCCTGACGGTTTCCTTGAAACCTCATTAAAGATGCAAGATGGTGCCTCTAAACTGATCATCGGGCCAGAGCCCACCTACCCAGCGCTTGGCAGGACTCACGCTGCATGGCTTGACACACACGAAGCGCATTCTCTGGTGTTCCCAGAATGCCCTGCTTCACTGACGACCACCAAAAAGTCAAAGTGCACTCATAAAACCTGGCTCGCCCAGCTACATATGTAAGTCACCAGCCACCCGGAGTCGTATGATCATGTCTCACACTAACCTTGCTAACAGCAGTCTGTTTGATTGTGGGACGGGAGCCTGGCTGTATGACTCTGCCTCATCTCTACTCTCGGTCTCCGTTGAGCCGAGAGTCACAGTAATGCAGATTCCAGCATGCCAAGGAAGCTGAGACTCCTGACGGTAACACATCTTGTGGGCTTGTGGGTCACTAGTTTCGGCCAGTGGTCAGTGGGGGGGACCACTTTAATTTTGTGCTCTTTGTTAAGAACTTGCAGGGGAACTTTCTATAACTCCCCAGTTTAACAGAATCATAAGATGCTGTGAGTGTGAGTGACAGAAGGAGATGAATAAAAGAGAGGAATGGAAACAATCGTATGTGCTGTGGGGTTCAGAGGAGCTTCACCTGAAGATGGAGAGACGGGCATTTTATGGGAATGCTGTGTCCATGAGCTGCTGATGGGAACTTGCTGCTATAGGACACGGTGGAACCGAGCAATGGGCAATGAGGCCCTGGAGAGTAACGTGCCTCTTCATAATCTCACTACTGTAGAGATGTTCCTCAGCCGGACAAAAGATGTCTGTCACCTACTGCATAACAAATACTGTCATTTAGTCATTTAACTGGCTGCATTATAGTATGCGTTTTCTTTTCAATAGTAATTTTACCTTTAATTGCCCACATCTCACACACTTAAATTAAAGTTGCCGTTCACACTGTTCCCGTCAATATCGGAATCCTCTCCGCGTTATACAGCGCCTTACCCCAGGCATGTTACGGCTTTTTTCTTTTTTTGATGCCAGGATGTCTGCTTACCAGCACAGACAGATGAGCTGAGATCAAGACTCTGCATGAAAGGAGTGAAAAGGATCAGACTAAAAAAGAAACACGGTTTTCACACCGTTTCTGATGGCAAAGGCACGAATTGTACCTGGCTTTGATTTACATTCAGAGGAGACTGTCCACTCATGTAAGAAAATGTTTTAATTAGTACCTGGTTTACATAGCCAGTGATGAGACTGACTATCTTACGTACTAAGACTTAGTATACCAAGGCTTGTAACTTACAAAGAGTTACTACCCCAGTAATTACTCTCCTGTCCTTTAGCTGCTCACGCGTGGTGTTTATAAGCTGCAACACGCTGTTATCTGAGTGCACGCCTTATCCAGGTCACCGTGCCATGCCCATCTTCACCTTACTCAATTTTTCTTGTCCTCGGCTTTCAAAGGAGACGAATTTCAATACTTCTTGGGTCAGGCTTATCAAGATTTTGTCACTGTGCCAAATAACCTAAATTTACACACACACACACTCAGCAAAATTAAACCAAAAACAACACTCAAATTTCTAACCTAGTGGCAGTATGCTCAGTAATGGGATCTGCCGGAACGGGCCGCAGTCGTACATGCACAGACACACACACATGTGCAGATACTACAGATGACTAATAAAACATTTAAGCCATGAGAAATAACTTCTTTTCCCGCTGGATTTATGGCGGTGGCATTTCTGTGGCGCCGGCTCATCCGTCTCTCCTCACCCGCCTCAGATCCCCGGCAGGCGGCTGCAGAGCAAACAGGTTTTCATCTTGTGTTGTTATATCATATCCTATTGACTTAACCCAAAGCCTCCTCCCTCAAATCCACTTATAGCGCCAGCAGTGACCTTAAGATGGCAATAAATAAATGACAGCCTGCACTTCAGCTGCCTTAAGCCACCTCCAAAGCCACTGCTGGCAAAGGTCTCCCATGGTGACTAGATCCAACCAATAATCAATGGCAACAATGCTGGAGCCTGAACTGGCAGTGCTTCCAAACCAGAAGCATGGGGGGCACTGGGGAGTGTGGCTTCCAATCCGGCAAACGCCAAAGGCTAAGCAGCCCTGAGAAGGAGCGTTGGGCTGCTCATCAGTTGGCCTTTCTATTGGACGCCGCCCGCATCCGTAAATGCCGATTGGTTCCCAGCCTTCAGCCACATTAAAGAGGGCAGACGCCCGTTCTTTTAGCCACGATCAGGGAACTTCTAACTGCATGAATACACAATCGCTGCGATGATGTTGGTGGCTGGAAGCACGTGGAAGAGATTCACTCTTATAGTTAGCCATATAGCTACTTAGCTGCAGATTTCACTGATAATAGTATTGATTACATACCTAGGCAGAAATCTGAGAGGGTAGCTGCTGGCAGTGAGTCACTGTGGTCAAAGAGTTCCAGGCGAATCTGCGCTCTCACCGCCTGGAGGACGAATAGAAGCTGGTCCCACAGCAAGGTCAGTAAGCGGTCAAGCGGGGAGGGGGAGGGGGGTAACCAAATTGCCACAAATTTCACTGCAGGGAAGATGTGGGGGACATCCAAAAGGCAGAAACCAGGGCCTAGTGGGTGTGCTCCCCCCATGCCCCCCCCCCCCTAGCAAACACTGTGTGGTGGAAGGCTGCATGACTCACCAAGCACAACAAACAAATCAAATTAGAGCAGAGGTAGAGGGAGGCTGTTACCTAGGCAACCAGCAGGGGTTCCTGGAGATGGCCGGGGAAAAGGTATTTAAATAACATCTATGAAAAGTTACTGAGCAGCTTTCCTTGGGCTGGCTGGGAGCAGACCACCTGCTCTCTCTCTGCGTCCAGGGTCCTTCCTGCTCATAAGTCCTTGTAAGATTGTGACCAATCTACCCTCATCTTCGGCGCTGCGAAGATATCCTTTTGTTAGCAGATTACTATGGTGCATCACTGAACTGTTAAATTAACGGTTAATTAATTAATCGCTCGCACTTTGTCACACACCTGTACATATGTGACTCCATGTCTGTCAGAGTGCTCACAGGCCAGGTTCTTTGCATCAGGCATGCTGAACAATTGACAGTTCGTTTTTTACATTTATACATCTTATGCTTATTGCCAGCCGTCTGCCCTATAAGGGTGCAGCTGTCCCGATTACAGTGGCCCAGCCCTGCCACCTTTATTTAGAGCAACACTGCAGAAGCCAGCCCAAATGTGCCGAGATGTAGCAAATATGGAGAAATGAACTGAGACCCTAGACGTAAGATACGCTACACTGCCAAAAGTATTGGGACTCCTGCCTTTATACACACACGATCTTTAATGACATCACATTCTTAACCCAATGGAGTTTGAAAAACTCCGGCAGTTTTTTGTCATAGAAACATTTTAAAAAGACCCCCAGAAACCTTGATCCCCATGAAACCCATGAGGATCTCAGTGTTTCAGAGTCCGGATCTGGAGGACATTAGCGGCACCGCCCTGTGCCCCCCCCCCCCTTCCCTGCTTGGCTCTCCCC
>JAODKL010000047.1:15705201-15738982 GCA_026780765.1 Petrocephalus schoutedeni
TAAGCTGCACCTGTCTAGTGGTCTGTTTGGCAGGCCAGTAAGGAGACCACCGCAGGCCAGTAAGGAGACCACCGCAGGCCAGTAAGGAGACCACCGCAGGCCAGTAAGGATATTCTTGAGTTGACTTTCTTGATAATATTGTTTATGAAGGAAGAGTTATAAACAGCTCTGTAACCAATTAGTTTAGAATCACCCAGCTTACACTTTTTAAGAGAGACTTAACTTCCCAATAGTCATAACTGATAGAAGTTTACAATTTGCACCTTTCTTTCCAAGCAGTGAAAACCAGGTGAGGGTCAAGATGACAGGTATAAGTGTGAAACCACTGCACCGATTCCTCCAAAGTTTTTGGAGGTGATTACTATGCATTATGTTACGATTATATTGCATTATATTATATTATATTATTATATTATATGACGAAAGATGCCAAGCTCATTACACTGGCTGACGGTTCGGTACGACATTGATTGGGGGAGGTTTGTCAAGCCTATTCAAAACGGCCAGTGATGTGCAGATGTGGTTGATGCCCCAAATATTGGAAGCCTCATTCAGCCTCATTTCTCCCCAGTAGGCAATATAGGCAAACCCTGTGCTTTTAATCCTTTACAGCCTCCTAAAGATTAAGCCTCTGTTATCCAGAAACCTGGCTACTAAACACACTTAGAGATGGACCAAGGACACCGTGACTCTGCGTGTTCCGTGTGCAGGACAGAGACCCGTGTTGGCGATGCTCCTGTGCGAACAGGCAGCAGCACTGACCTGCACGCTACTCAACAGCTCCTCCTGGCTGCGCACGTTCTGCTGCACCGTCTGTCTGTAGCCACCGTAGACGTTGCTGAGCTCCGAGACGGACAGGGCCTCCTCGTCGATGGCGCCGTCCTGGGCCAGGGCGCTGAGGAACTTGCCGGTCATGTCAAACTGCGCGCTCTTGATGTCGCTCTCCAGCTGCTCCCGCTCCCTCTTCAGCTGCTCCAGCTGAGCCAGCTGGCCGCGCAGGACGTTCACCACCTACGCGGCGGAGAGAGGCCAGGCCAAGATGGCGGCCTGAGCGTCAGGAGCGGCACGTGGCTGGAAGGTGAGCCTGGAGGTGGGGGGGGGGGGCACTGGGCCGAGAGCGGGCGACACCGCTCACCTCGCTGCCCTGCAGAGTCATGGCGGGGTTGGCGGACGGGATGGCGGCGCTGAGCTCGGCCTCCGGCTTGCACAGCAGCGCGATCATCTGGCAGTGCGCGTTGTAGCGCTCGCGCACCACCTGGTCCGCCTGCACCGCCTTGTCCAGCACGTTGCGGTAGTTTGTTCCCTCTGCAATGTGGGGGGGGGGGTGTTAGAGGGGACAGCGCTCCAACACAGCAGGGCAGACACATGGGGGCGCCCCGACAACAGGCGGCTATTTGGAAACAGGCCTTGCCATGGAATTTGCAAGGAATCATTGCTAATAAATCAAAGAAATAAAAGTTCCTGACTGTCATCTCTCTAGCAGCTAGAAGGTAGCTACAGGAAGCTAGAGACCTCTTCCACATGTTCCAGGGTGGCCTATGGAGAAGGTTCACCTGCTCTCAGGGGCTTGTACAGTTCCCCAGACGCCGTTCTGTTCCAGCGCTGACTGAACTTGGCCCTCAGTTCACTGTCGGTGGACTCCTCATCATCCAGCATTTTCAGAGACTAAGGGGAGAGGATAGAGCATGGGTCACATTCTCTGAGGTCAAACAAAGCTCAGGGCGGCGGCCTGGAGGGGTGCACTAGCCTCATCCAGGATCTCGCGGTTCCTCTGCAGCAGTTCAGGCAGATCCTTGATGAGCTGCTCGATGCTCTGCAGACCGCCCTGCTGGATGATTGAGCGGGACTTCTCCAGGATCGACTGGGGCACTGCGTCCCCAGAGAGGTCCTCCAGGGCAGCGGGCAGGTTCAGAGAAGCCAGCACCCTGACAGAAACAGCACACGCATGCTTCTCAGCAACCGAACGCCTCCTGAAATTCCTGGGCAGACAAGCGGAGGTGTGTCTTGACCGGCCTCCACGCTGCAGTGCTCACCCGTTGCAGAGGTTTGTGGCCTCCCTCATGGTGCCGATCAGCTGGTTGACACTCTCGGCCTTCCGTTGGTTGTAAGAGCTCAATGACTGCTGCACAATCATGGGAACCATCTTCTCAAAGAGATCTGTAATAAGCAAACCACAAGCAGGAGGATGGGGCAGGCTTCGCTGGTGAGGAAAGCCGGCGCACTAAACCGGTTCCGATTCATTCACAGCTTCCACATGCTGTGCCACTCCAGAAGCTCAGGGCAGTGAGCCTTATGGTCAGCGCTGGGCCTGGTCTTACCTGTGAACTTCTGGCTGATGGGCACCTGGATGGCGGTGGGCTTCACCAGGGCCGCTTTGCCAATTGGATCCAGGTCCTTCACCTCGGGCACACGGTCGTGGTAGATGAAGTCATTGTCTTTCTTTCCGGCCGTCAGAGCGCGAGCGATCTTGTTGGAGAGGTCCTTCACGTTAACATACTCGTCGTAGCGCGTCGTGACCGTCTTCACGAGCTCCGTTGCATGCTGAGCAAACGGAGTGACAGCAAACGTGAGTGACACGAGACGCAAATGCACGACGCGGTCTCCCCGGCCGCGGCGAACGTGACCGTCACCTGGAGTCTAGCGATCTCCTCGCCAAACTTTTTCTGCTGCTTGGCCAGAATGGACTGGTGGTACTCGGCGTTGGCCTGCATGATGCAGTGCTTGGCAGCCAGCACCGGCAGCACCTCCTGGAAATAAAAATACTGACCAGGGGAGAATCCAAACACAGACAAGCACAAAGACACCACATGGGATGCAGGTGGAGAATACAGGAGAGAGAACACACAGGAAATGAGAATTAAACATCAATGCTTCTGGCTGATTAAATCAGTGAAAAACAGGAAAGTGAACAGGAAAACACTGGCGACCAACATGGACAGATGAGAATCTCATGGTCTGTTCCTCACAACGAGTTCATGAGACTGGCCTTGGGTCAGGTGTACATCTCACAGATAAACCAGTTATCTCCCAGGGTGCTCAGTAAGAGGGGACCGGTTAGGTCAGCATGAAAAGGTCACCTCATAGGAACATGGGCCCTTGACAGAAGTGAGGCTTCTACCAATCTTCCCATGTTCTGTATCATTCAATGCCTCCAGCAAGCACAAGGTGATGTTTTCCCAATGAATCAGATCCACATGATGCAGACAGCTTGTCCCAGGGCCAGTCAACACTATGGATGGAGACTAACTGGATGGGACTTCAGATGACCCCATACATACATTGTACGAGGCGGCCCTAAACGTCCGTAGGCCGCATCGCGCACGAGGCGGCCCTAAACGTCTGCAGGCCTTACTGCGTACGAGGCAGCCCCAAACGTCCATAGGCCCCATCGCGTACGAGACAGCCCTATACGTCTATAGGCCCCATTGCATACGAGGTGGCCCAAAATGTCTGTTGGCCATATCGCGTATGAGGCGGCCCTATACCTTTGTAGGCTACAACGCATACGAGGCGGCCCTATACGTCTATAGGCCCGATCGCGTACAAGGCAGCTCTAAACGTCTATAGGCCCGATCGCGTACAAGGCAGCCCAAAACGTCTGTAGGCCGTTTCGTGTACAAGGCAGGCCTATACGTCTGTAGGCCCCATCGCGCCCGAGGCGGCCTTTTACCTCCGTAGGCTGCACCGCGTATGAGGCGGCCCTATACGTCCATAGGCCCCATCACGTACAAGGCGGCCCTGTACGTCCATAGGCCCCATCACGTACAAGGCGGCCCTATACGTCCATAGGCCCCATCACGTACAAGGCAGCTCTAAACTCTTGTATTGCATACAGCTCTCGTATTGCATACAGTGCGGCCCTATACATCTGTATGTTTTCTGATTAACAGTCCCTGCTTATTCGTTGACAGGTTAAGTCAATGAATATTTACTTCAAACTAATTTTTTGAAACAGGCCAAAAATCAATTGCATCTTTTTTCATACTTTTTCCTGTTAGGATTAAATTGTTAAGTGGAAACCCAAATGCAAATCTCAGGCCAAATACAATTGGACTGTAAAAGAATCAACAAACTACTTGATGCCTACTGCTATTGCTAAAATATTTATATCTAAGTACAGAGAACAATTACGTATTTTATTCAAAAAATCTGATTGACATGCTTAATCTAAAAAGTTATTTTCAGGTCGCTAAGCTTTTAGAACAGTTTTCTAATCTCAGTCTCAATCCGGTCCTAGGGGACCCGCAGATATCCAAGTTTTGGCCAGGACCTGGGTGGGAGCTAAAATGTGGACCCTCTGTGGGTCCCTGAGGACCGGGTTGGGAAACACCGTTTGAGAACTTAGATTCTGTCTCAGGCTCAGGAAGCCAGTAGCCAGCACTCAGCAGTCCCTAGGCAGGCCACCGACAAAATCAAAGGACAGTGAAGGTGGAAGTATCCCCAGTGCACGGTGACAGGGGTCACAAGCCACAGAGTCAAACGCATAAGACATGAGGACCGCAAGACCGAAGGGCAGACAAATACCACTGGGAAGGGGCTCTTTTTTTAAAAGACCAAACAGACAAGACCGGAAAAGTGAAGCTGATATTGATGGACACCAGTGTAACAGGCCGATGTCATGGAAGCAGACTGTAACATGGCGGCACTATGGCGACAGCACAATGGCGGCAGGACTATCGCGATGGCACAATCGCGATGGCACAATGGCGGCAGGACTATCGCAACGACACAATGGCGGCAGGACTATCGCGATGGCACAATGGCGGTGGCACTATCGCGACGACAATGGTGGCAGGACTATCGCGATGGCACAATGGTTGTGGCACTATCGCGATGGCACAATGGTTGTGGCACTATCGCGATGGCACAATGGCAGCAGGACCATCGCGATGGCACAATGGCAGCAGGACCATCGCGATGGCACAATGGCAGCAGGACCATCGCGATGGCACAATGGCGGCAGGACCATCGCGATGGCACTATCACAGTATTTCCATGTATGCTGCCATCCTGAAATCTCTCAATATTTCTTGCAGGTTTAAAAAAAGAAATTGTAATTAAAATACAGTGAATATGCAAAGTACTTAAAATGATGTGTCTGCCAGCAGCTCTGCTGATATTGAACTTAGATTTTAAATGATGCGGATGCCATGATGCAGTGTTTTACAGACGCAGTGTTTTACCGTGTTTAACACAGCACGGTATTAGAGCTGTCTGTCTACCTCCCTAATCCCGGTCAGGCCTGGGGGGCCCGGAGCCTGTGTGTTTACAGGCTGTTTGTGACAGAAGGTGGGGGGGCTGGACATACCTTGGGCAGGTTCTCTTTGTATTGACACTGTTTAAAGGCGTCGCTGTAGAAGTCTGCGGCCTGGTTGGCCAGCTTTGCAATTATTCCGTCTTTCATTTTGTCTGCAAAGCAAACAAAAGTTGTAATTATCTATTTGTGATACATGCAGGATTACAACATGGCCTAAGTGTGCGAAGTGCATTTCTGTTGCTCTGGCTCCCTCTAGTGAGAATCAGTGCATAGTGCGGTACTGAAATCAATTAATGAATGAAGCTGCATGTCAAGTCTGCCTGCTTATGCACACAGAGCGCATCAGGCAAAACCACCACTGTCCTGGGCAGCTTTTCAAACCCAATCCCGCAACCAGCAGGACCGGGCCGCAGCAGGCGCCCCCATCCTGCCCGCCCTGCCCTGCCCCGCAGCTGGCCGGCCGCCTCACCTGAGGTGGCCTTGATGAGGAAGACCTCCTGAGCCTGGGCCAGCATGATCTGGCTGAGGGTGCCGGCGGTGTCCGGGGCGATGTCCATGGTGGGCTCCCGGTTCAGTGCCGAAAGCACCGTGTCCTTGATGTGGCTGAAGGCTCCGCTGGCCAGCTGGGGGGGGGGGATGGTAAATGAAGATCAGCATCTGCACAGCATGTTGTTCTGCTGAAGTGGAGCTGCACAAATAACAGACACACTCGCCTTTTGGATATAATGGTGCTAAAACAGGTCACATAGGAGCACATACACACACAGCGTAATGGTTCCGAACACGTATCCATCACCCGGACAGCTCAGAGACATCACAACGGCTTGACACCGGACAGAACTTCTCAAAGAGCTGAGTGTATTGCCTCTCCCGGGGCCCGTCCTGACAACATCGCGGCTGCTGCCACATGAGCAGCCGCAGGACTCTTCACACGCCCGGGAACAGCATAAGGAAAAGCACGGCACTCATCCCCACTGCCGGCGGTGATCCGGTGCAGCCAGACGCGGCTAGCTGGGCCTGAGCAATAAGGGGCGGCCGGCGGACGGGACTCGGCTGAGAGGACGCGTGACTGACCTGGTACAGCCTGGCCGCGGCCTTCAAGCCTTCGTCGTTCTCCAGGTTCTGCTCGGAGGCGATCTGGCTGGCCAACGCCGCCACGTTGAACAGCACGCATGTCTTCTCATAGCCCAGGCTGGCCAGGGCTGTGGGCGTCGAGCACACATGAGTATAGTGACACGGGTAGCCAAGGCCACCTGACGCACCATGAGCAGAACGACAGGTTTAAGTGGAGCTCTGGCCACTGTGGACCTGGCCCACTGACAGTCACAGGCCGCGACTGCGCTGCCATGACACTGAGAATGTCGGCTGGCATGATGCAAGCGGAGAGGCCCACTGAGCAGAGCTCAGGGCTCCAGCTACTCGGTCACACGCCATCCACCACGGCTCCCAGGGCGCGGAGGGCCAGCCGGGGTACATGCTCCCTCCGTGCCACTGGCAGAAACAGGGGATCACTCTCTGGAAAGGAGTGTGATCTGGAACACAGGGGAGCGACACGCCAGGCCGAGCGGCAGGGCCGGCGTACTGGCAGCGCGGCTGGCTCCTGCAGAGCTTGGGTAGGCATGCATATTTAAATATGCGATCGGCAGGATCGTTTGACACATGCCGGTCAGGCTGTTCAGAACTTCCACTCAGTGTGTGCATGTGTGTCTGTGCAGTCTCCATGTTCTCCACACGTAGTGTGGGTTCCACATGCATCTATGCACTGTCTAGTCCGTGAGAGGGTTTGGGATTGTTTCATATCTGCAGACAGATAGGCTCAGACTTACCAAGCTTGACCGAACCAGCAAAGAGTGATCCTTTGTCAAAGGCATCTTTCCAGGTAAATGTTAGGCAGAGCTGAAAACAGAGATTGTGTCAGCAAAGAACCTGACAGAATCCTGCAGAGCATATTTAATAATGCCCTGAATGCGCAGCAGCGTGCAGGTCTCGCTGGCTTAAGAGAAATACCATCTATAGCACTATACATAATGCAGGCTGCTGGAACTATATACGTCACCATCTGCTACAAGTCAAACTGACAATGAAGCTATATTTTAGTAAGTTTAAAAAAAAAAAGAGAGAGAGAGAACAAGAGATACCTGGTTTTCCGAAAAGGGAAACTTGGGTTCAATTGCACTGAGTTGATCATAGTACCTGAAAAACAAACCACACATCTTTAAACAATCTTTAATACAAATATATTTAATATTAATATAGTAAATTACCGCCCTAAAGTGCAAAATAGCAACACTAACAGTAATGTCTCGAAAACATCATCTGCGACAGATGACACTAATATCAACAAGGATTTTATCGTGACTCTGGCCAGGAGTTATGAGGGTAACTTTTAATTAAAAGTATGACGATATTAAAATATAAGAAATGACATGAGAGTAAAGATTTGAAAAGGGGGTGATTCTGAAAGTCATTTACAGGCAGGCAGTGATCTGGGCAGCCAAAGGCTGATGAAGCTCGGAGAAAGGGGATCCATCCCTGCATCTCATGAGGAAACTGAGCACGCTGCATACATTTCACTGCCTCACCAGGCCGATATAAATGAGGAATGAACGTACAAGTGAAGCAGATCGCAACTGATACAAAGCACAACCAATTTTAAGTGTTTCTCTCTGCAGTATTTGCAAATCTAGAGTACCACAGACTACTAAAAAAACATTCTTTATACAAACAGCTCCTCTTGAAAAGCTTGGTGCCAAAAGCAATTCATGAGCAGAGCTGCATGGGAGAACCACCTCCAAAGCTGAAGGTGGTGGATGCGGCATGGAGAGGCGGTGCTGCTTGGGTCTCCCGTCACGTTCTGCGGCCAGCGCGGCGACTCGGGGCCTCAAAGGGCCTGCCGCGCGAGAGCGCTCTGCTGTACCTGCCGGTAGCGTGGAGCAGCAGGGGTCAAAGGTTAACTGCTTAAGCGGCTGTTACAAACCAGGAAGCAGCTCTCTTTCTCCACATAAGCTGTTCATTCAAGGCGTCTGTGTGCCTGGGTTTACCTCAGGGCTGCTTTACATATTCTGACCCATCGGGACTTGTGGAAGAGGCTCTCAGAAGTCCCATCTATTATACATGAGACAAAGCTGAAGATGTTTTAAACTCCCCGCTAGTCACACAGCTTTTAGCATTGCCAGCTGGCATGCCTGTAAATGTGAGGAAGTATCACGTAACCCCCAGTACACCGTCAGCCAGCGGTTTCCTGTAATGGCACAGTGCCTACGCAGAAAACTACCTGAATTCAGAATATCTTTGAATATTTTTCAGGGTGTTTGTACATCCTCCACAAGCTGGAGGTCTTCTGGCTGCTCTGAAAAGCAGCCTGTGGAGCACTGCCGGCAAAGCCTGCCGCTGATCCCCAGCGCTCAGCGAAAGCGGGTGGGACACAGTGCCTCTCGCCCAGACTAGCCTAGGGGGCACAGGGGACCTCAACAACCTACTCAAGCTATGCAGCCATGTTCCACTTAGATTCAATATTAAAATAACCTTCACACAGTAACATAAATACCTGAGGACAACATAAAATAACCTGAAATATCAGTTCATCAAACTATTTTACAACTGCTTGTCTATTACGAGATCATGGAGCTAAATAATCCATCCATCCATTCTGTAATCCACTTACCCTGGACAGGACTGCCGGGCAAACAAAGAATTATTTCCACCCTAAACCACTTTAAATCACAGAAATAAGGACAGCAGCTGGACAAAGCAGTCAGCTCTGAAATATTACATAGATCTTTCATCCTTCTAAACGCGCATGGGAAATTTCAAACGAGGTCCTCACACATCTTTGATGAATCATACAATGTCTGCTGTGGTTTTGTTAAACAAATTCTGGACTGCTTTCCTCCCGTATGCAAACACAAAGCTGCAGCCCTTCCAGCTGGCTCCAAAAGCCATGCTCGTCCATTTTCCATGCTAAGTGAAATCTGATTCTTGCTACACATTTTAGCATCTTTCTGGTATTTCTGCTTCTCTGGCATTTTTAATGTTGCTTAAAGCCCATGTCACGATCCTGAATGTCCACAGCACCACAACTGAAAGACCAGCTGGCAAGACGCCCGTTTAAGGGCCTTTCTGAGGCACTACAATTAGCATAACAAAAGAACCCTTCTTAAAGTGTCAGTGCTTAGGTGAGCCTTGCTCAACTGTCATGTGGAATAAGGAAAGCCCACCTTATCTGGGAAAAAAAAAAAAGAGTAAAAGGGGCAAAAAATTTTACCTGAATCCAGTTCCAGTAGAATCTATGTAAATTCCAGTGGCGTTACCACAAGAATGTATTATTTTAGGGGGCAGAACACTGACCACAGGTCTTCTAAATAGAAATGTTTACATTAGTGCTACATTAACAAGACAAACAGGGTTATTCATTAGGATTTTTATCTATAAATTATATATTAATTTTTATAATGGACTGATCACGAATTCCCTTTACCAAAATATTTTGGATAAAAAGGTGCTTATGTATTTGTTTTCTAATTAAAGTGATATCAGAAATGCGAATGTCTGAAGTGTCTATTGCTTTTTTGTATTAAAACAAATAAGTACAGGCTTAAGTCCTCTATGAGGTACAGGAAGGTTACTTTATCTTTTAAACAGATTACTTCCTTGATGTTTAAGGTACCACACTCAGGCTGCTCTCCGCGCCTCCGTAAGCAGAAACAGAAAGAAAGTGACATGCGGGCATCTGAGTTGGTGGAAACAGGACAGGAGCAGCCGCTCGCTGCGCTTACCGACACCCCCACCCCCCGGGACAGGGTAAAGGGGGAGTAAAACTGGTCCTCAGTCTCAGGGTGAGTAATCAGATGCCTGCGGGGACAACTCCCAGGCGGCTGTCGCAGGGGAATTGTACTTGGCAAGTACAAGGAGCTTACCTAAAGCTGAATTGGTTAGACAGCTGAATATTCTTAAGCGTAAGAATTCAACGGAACGGCGAGAAAGCGGCTTAGGAGAAATGCCACTGGTAGCTGGCTAAATAATTAATGGCGATATACAATGAAGTTCTTGTGCTGAGAGACCCTGCCCCGCCGCTTAGCGGAAAATGCTGTGTCACGGTGCACACAGGCTCCTCCTGCCTATATGTTCCTTCACTGTCCGCCGCTCTCTGGCCGAGCCTTACCGAGCCTGCCCCGGCACCGAGCCCCTGGCTGCCTGTCTGCGGCCCACAGCGCTCTGCTAACCTGCCGTCACACATCCACCGCCAATTCACAGCCGACTGACCATACGAGCCGGCGACAGCGAGTCACACACCACGGGTCCCGGAGTAAAAAATTAAAGCTGCCAAGTCACCGCAAACCCCCGTTATTACACGATAACCGAAAATCATTCCATGTAAACAGCTCATGTCCTGTCATGAGCTAAACCAGCAGGCTTACGGGCTACATGCTGTGTAGTTTGCGGAAGTGTGCCGCTAATCGGCTTAGTTTTCTTTAATTTATCACTGATTAATGGTGGTGAGGAGCGACACTCCTCCGAAAGCCGGCCTCGGACGGGGACTCGCCTCAGCAGGACCTCCAGCGAGCTTTCGTGCTTGTCCAGCGGCCTGCTCAGGGCGCTCTTACGCAGCTTGTTCAGCTCCTCCACGGCGCGCAGATACTCCACCTGGTCTTCGCCCGCCGGGTAGGTAGCCGTGATAAACTTTGACAGGGGTTTCACCAGGTCCACATCCGACGTCTTTTTTAATGGTACGGAAATGAATGTCGCCATTTCGGCCCGCGAGACTGTACGCAAGCAACCGAAGAGGGAAGTAATGGGCCGAATAACAACAACAGCGGCTCACTTCCGGGATACGGCCGACCCAGGTCACGTGGCAGTGACGTAGAGGGAGCGGCCCTCAGCGGAGACCCGGAAGACGCGCGATGGGGGGGCGTCTGTGCATGCGCACGACGCCCGATTATTTCCGTCCCAGTTCCAGTAAGCCACGCCCCCAGTTTTGTGCCGAATCTAGCTGCAGTCTAGTAATCGTTTCCATTGGCTGATATTTGCGAACTTGCGTGTATGGGAACGGCCGGAAGGAACGCGACAGTTTCCCGGAGTAACTTGGGAGCACTCTGCCGCAGGAAATCGGGAACGATTGGGAGTCCAGTAAACGTGGAAAGTCCAGTTTGTACAAGGACATTAAACCCCAGACCCAGGCCCCTAAGCCCCCAAACGCTCCAGAGACTGTACGGCTCTGCTTACTCCATTGTACATCACTTTAGATAAGTGTCTGATAAACCTATGGAGATGTGAGAATGGTGTGTATGTTTGAGGGAAAGCCCACTACAATGGCATAGCAACCCAACACGATTCTCTCTCTGACTTAAATATATAAGCCTTGTCATGTAACTCACTGGCGTGTTCAGTGGTCTTTGATTCCTTTCAGTCTATTTTGCTCTTGCAGTTACACAAGTTGGTTCAAAGCGTGCGGCCGTCTAATTGTCCTACAGATATTTTGCCCTCCTGTTTATTCAGAGAGGTTATTGCTACTATTGGACCAAGTATGCTTATTTTAGCCTGCTGCCATTTTAATTCAGCTGGATCCTACGGCAGCTTTTGACGTCGTGGATCATACAGTTCTTCTATCACATTTGAGCTATGTAGGTATTCAAGATAAGATCTAATCCATTCAAGGGCATTATCTAACAAACCAAAGTTTTTCTGCATGCCTTGGTGAATTTTCATCCTCCTCAGCTCCTCTTACCTCTGGTGTTCCACAAGGCTGCATTCTAGGTCCCATCCTTATTAAGTGCTGCCTCTAGGTCCCATTATTAGGAAATATGGCTTTTCTGTTCATTGCTGTGCTAATGATACTCAACTTTATTTGCCATTTAAATCAACACAGTGGGATTCAGCACACCTGATCCATGAGTGCTTAAATGATATTCAGTCCTGGATGGTAAAAAAATGTGACATCCAGGAATTAATATCGCAAAAAAATGAAGATGGCAAAACATTTCTTCGGCTCAATGGAAAAAAACTGAAATATTGGCATTTGGGCATTCAGAAAATTCAGCTTTTCTTTCTTGTGGGGACTTTGAAAAAGCAGGTTGTGCTTTTACAACTTCACGATTAGATTACTGCAGCTGTCTGTATGTAAGACTTGATCAGACCTCTGTACATCATTTACAGATTATACAGAATGCTGTGGCCTGCCTATTGACAGGTACCCAGAAACACAAATCACCAATACTCATTTCCCTGCACCGGCTTCCAATTCGATATTGAATTGATAAAAAAATTTTGTTGGTTTTTAAATGCTTAAATGTTTTGGTGCCATATTACCTGTCTAGTCTTTTACAAACTTGCCACCCAGCTAGAGCATTTAGGTACCAAGATGGAAGCACAAACAGAGGGCTGACCGGCTGATTTCAGTGACTGCTCCCTGTGAAACATTTATTTTTTATAAATAAATGTATTTATTTGACATTGGCTCATTTATGTGTGTGTGAGCCTACAGCGTATTTTAATTTATATTTAGTAAAAGATGTTTATCTATGACTGATTTAGTATTTTTTATGATTGTACAGCACTTTGGTCAGCACTGGCCGTTTTTAATATGCTTCATAAATAATCTGGACTTGGACTTACCTTCACCAGGGAATTAAAACACACAAGATTAAAGTTTGAAAAAGAGGATTTAGGATTTATTTCCACATCACAACCAGTGCTCTGCACACATGAAGCAGCGTGACTACTGGATGGTACATGTGCAGAAAATTAAGCAGAGGGGCAGGGCTCTGTCATGGGGGTGGGGCATCAGGCACATTTACCCATAGTGCAGCAGGTCATTTGCTCCTCCCACCCAAACAAGCGTGTCACAGCATTTCACTGGCATTTTTTTCATACACTTTTTTTTTTATTCCACCTTCTGTCATATGGTTTACATTTTCATTCCTGTAAATTTTCAGTGCTGCATCAGTAATGTTCACGTGAGGAGGAGGAAGCTGCTCTCTACCTCCCCCTCATGCTCTTAAATTAGAACAGCAACAGTAGGTGCATGCCACAGAGATGCTCAGCACAGGTCCTGGGAGATCACTGAGTACGGGGGCGTCCATCCGGCAAAGTCCACAGCCGTCATGTCTGACTGCCATGAAAAGTACACCAAGCTTTTTTTTTTTCCCTTTCTAAAAAAAAAAAAAAAAAAACCACAACTATGGACCTCCGAGGCAGGGGGTGATTTTATTAAAAAAAAAAAAAAAAAAACACATGCACTCTAAACGAACTACAGTACAGATGAATACAAAAAAAAATGGCAAAATGAAAAATGCCCCAGACAGCCAGCAGGCACACATGGACCAGTCCCACACTGGCATGGCACTGACTCTTGCACTCCAGACGGGATGTGCCATATTAACAGAGTGAGGTCACACGCCATCATCAGTCAGGCACAGGGAGCACAGAGAAATTAAGTATTTTCAGTGAGGGAACCCCCTTCCCCATTTTAAGCAAATACAAAACGTTTGGTCCAATTCGCTGTCTTTCAGGACAACCCTCACTTACTAAACTCTTGACGCAGAATAATTCATGGAAACCTGCATGCAGGACGCACATAAAGCAGCCTGACCAACCAGGGGGACCGCTGTAAATGCCACTGCAGGCCTGCCCTCCTCAAGGCAGGCCAGGGGAGCAACTTTTACCCATGTACATCTACCCACATGCAAGCAGGCAGACCAGAGCCAACATGGTATCAAAATGACTGGGTCACCCAGGAGAAAGCAACGTTAAAAGCCATCTAAAAAGCAGGAATCTGCAGCCAGAACAACCAGCCTAGGCTGCGGGGGGCATCGAACGGCCTCCACACCTCTTTAAATACGCATAATTATGTTCTGTTCTCTTGAGGGACGTGGGGGGGTTGAGCGCCCCCCACTGGCAGCCACGCGAATGCGGGCACACACAGTCATCGAAACAGCATTCACTTTGGGGTGGGCCCCCCAGCTCGTCTCCTCCGGGAGCCATTTCCACAGCACACTTGGCAGGAATTCATGATGGGGGAAAGCAAGCGACAGCACTGCTACTGTGACTGCGATCTGCTGCACTCCCCCCCCCGCCAGCTGCCAACCCCCCCCCCCCTTACCCCACCGCGCTAAAATGCGCCGGCACATTTTCCACTTCATCTGGGGATTTCTCCTACACCCAGTGTGTTGGACACCTTCGGCTCACAAAAGCGTGAATTGTACAGCCACTGTGAGGCGCTAGCGAAGCACTGGTGAGCCTTGACAGGGAAATGGACACACATCTATCCCCAGCCCAGGATGGGGGAGAGAGCAAAGGAGGAGGAGGATGGGGGCAGGGAACAAAACACACACAGACACACACACGCACGCAGACACACACACACGCTGCCCAAGAGCCCTTCTCAGCTACACTCCTTAAATCATGATTTCAATATGAAACAGTGTCACCCTGAAGTCAGATTCTAACATTTACTCGGCTCTGGGGTCACGGATCTTCCTTCCTGACAGCAAAGCTGACGCCAGTAAAGGGAAAATCTTGGCAAAGGATCCTTCTGGTGTTACTTCTCGCCGTTTTACTTCAGAATCATGTGGAAACCATCTCCGGTCTCATCTGCAAACAAGAGGGGAATCCAAAGTCAAGCAGCTGCACGCAGGAACGAGCTACGCTATGGCTCAGTCACGCAGACGCGTAATCACGACGTTTTTCCGACTCCGTGTCATAAACAGGGCTGTTTTTATGCTCGTTTTAAAGGGGAGTCGTTAGGGACAGATGTGAGAGTTATGCGAGACATGGTGACCGTACCTTTCAATGTGCTAATCACAAAGCAACTCTCATCTGGAAGATTGTAAACCATCTGTGAAAAGCAGCACGGATGAAGCGTCAGAATCAGCCAGAGGGGCATTATGACACACTGTGACTGTGAGCCCACATGGGGGTGCTGCGGGACACTCACCTGGTCACTGAGCAGGATGTGGATGCCTGTGGGCCCCTGGCGGAACACCTGCTTGACCTGGGAGAGTGAGAGGCCGAGCACGGCAGCGATCTTGCTGGTCAGCTCGCAGGCCGACATCTCCTCCAGGTACAGGGCGTGGTACACTGCCGGTTTGCCAAAGTGCTCGTCAGCAGTGCCAGTGGCGCTGGGGGCAAGTCTCAGCTTCACTGTGGGGGCCCCACGCTTACCGTATATGGCACAGCCAGAGTGCTTCCTCTGGTGGCCCTCAGCAGCGCCCTCTGGTGGAGAGGTGTCAGCCTGGTGGACCTCCTGGCTCACGTACACAGTCAGCCGGGGTCTCACTGACCTGGGGGCACATGGGAGGTATTTCACATCCAGGAGTTACATAAGTTGGATTATTTTTGACGTGAAAGGCTTGGAATTTCAGGCAAGTGCACATGGACAAATCAAGTTTGAGCTCATTCAGACAGACAAAGATAAAAACCGCACTGCCACCGACCCCAGAGCGAACGCCACCATATTTACCTGGATTTAAGTGCATTAAACAGTCGGATACCATCTGCTGCCCCGCAAATCTGGACTAGGTCCTCACGGGTCAGCTTCAGCAAATCAGAACCTGTTTTGGGAAAGCCGGTGTGGGAAGGACCAATCAGCAGCCAGGATGGAGGACTGTACTCATGTCACATGACCTAACACCGGAAGGCCGGCCACATCGACGATGTGATGTACTGGTGAAGCAGACACCAAAAAACAAAGCAACAGGTGACTACGGAGGCAGACGTTACCTGAGAAATTCGAGAAGACTCTGGTGTAGGTAGCAAATCGATTCTTTTGCAGCCATTGCTGCACATCCTGCATGGAGGCCAAGGGACCGAGCTGCTGCAGAGGAGCCCAGCGTGCGCACACACACACACGCGCGCACACACGCACACACACACACGCACACACACGTCAGAGAAGTAAGCACACTGTGGGCAAAGTTTAAATGCTTCCCTAAGACACTTCAAGTTCAAGTAATTTTTCTGCCCAGAAAGGTGAACATTTTTAATATAATAATATTTTTAATATAAGTACAAGAACATCACCAATAAAGAAGAAACTGGAGTTGAGAAAAATAACCCCAGTAAACTAGGTACCAGGACAAAGCTTGACTTTTTAGGAGATTCTTAGGGAAATCCCACAATCAACAGCAGAGACCCATTGTGGGTAGGGCAGGGCAGCCCCCGCTGATACAGAGGGTACCCGGAACGCCCAGCCTGCCTCAGCCAGAGACTGACTGCTACAGAGAGAAACGGGCAGGAAGGCAGACTTCCAGCCAAAGGGGGCAGCAGAGATGAGGGGCTCACCTCCAGACCAGCAAGGCCGACTGCTTCTCCCTGATGATTGGGTGATGAGGAATCACTAGGGGAGGAGAAGATATCAGTTCCATCAGTGTTCAAACGTAAGCATCCTCCCTCCCTCACTCTCCCTCTCACTCCCTCCCTCTCCGGCAGGCAGGAGCCGGCTTACCTGTCTGCGACAGGGGCAGCGTAGGAGGTGTGCGAGGCGGCGGTAAAGGAGGGAGTGGCTGCTGGCGCCGGCGCTGCCGGGCTGCTGCTGACATAGGCGGTGTCGGGCCAAGGAGAGCACTGTGGGACCAGAGAGAGAGAGCCGTCAGCAGACATGAGGGTGGCAGAGGAAACGTCCGGGCCAGGGTGAGGCACACCGGATGTCAGTCTGCTGTGTACACTGTGCGCTGTGTGTGCGCTCAAGTGTGTGCGCTGTGCACTCTTTGTGCGCGCTGTGCGCCAAGTGCATGCCTTCTGCAGTCTGTCCACTCCAAGTGTCGTGCAATCTCAGGTCTGTGCGTGTGTGCCGTGCTCCCTCTGTGTGCCGTGCACTCTGTGCTGTGTACTCTGTGTGTGCTCACTGTATGCGGTGTGCTCTCTCTCCGCACTCAGTTTGCACGGTGTGTAATGTGTGCTGTACGCTCTCAGTGCACAAGGTATGCTCTATGCACTGTGTGTGCAAAGTGCTGTGTGTGTGTGTATATGTGTGCTTCATACACAATACCGGCAGAAGTCACTTCAGATAATGAACATAATGCAGACTTTTTAATACAGACGAGGGCCCCACCAGCCATAAAAACACACCCCTCCTACTGGTGCCATTGCTCTCCACCAGCACATTCACCAGCTAAATGACACCAGACAGCGCCAGCCAGCATCACACGCCACACTGGGCTTTGAGTAACCAGGTGGGTGTTGGCTCCAGTCCCAAGAGGGGCAGAGATGCAAGACTGACTGAGCAGGAGCATAAATTGTTACACAGTATAATGCTTTGGATTAAAAATAAAAAACAAATCAACATTATCATCCCATAGCCCTGGATCAGTGTTTGGATGGATGTATATTTAAAATAAAATCAGCAAGGCAAATTAGCAATGGTTAATAACTATTACTAACTAGCCTTTAAAAAGCACAATTATTTCACATAAAAAAGGATGAGTCTGCTATCTTCCAATAAATATGGGGGGGGGGAAACAGATTCACAGAAGAGGAGGAGGGGAGAGAGTGTCCCAATGGCCAGAGGAAAGCAGAGAGACAGACACCAAAGATCACAAGCTTTATGCCAGCATTCTGAGAGTGTTAGACTTAGGAGGGGGGGGTGCCCCTTCAAAACAGAGGGTGGGGGGGCTGTGTCCCAGGGCCCAGCGCCCAAGGACCCAACACACTTGAGTGTTGAGGGCAAGGGGAGGAGAAGCAGACCTGGAGCCCGGCTGGCCGTGGACACTGGGGGCCCCGTAGCTAACACTGTGAGCTTTGCACTGGGTTATGAGTGCCGCGAGTGAAATGTAAGCAGAAGTCCTTACACTGCCCCGCTTGGCCAGAGAATCGCCGCAGTCTGCGGGCAGTGTCCGCTTGCTGGACTTTTTCAGCTCATGTTCAACTGCATCTTCTATTATAGGCTCAAGTCTCATCTAGGCAAACACCAGAGACTGAAATCAATGCCTTAAAGACACGGTGAACACATGTTTATGCAGACGCAGCGCTACCATTGGACAGTTAACAGACCCCACCCCCAACCCAGAGAACATCAACAGCCACCGGAGTCTTCCTCTGAGTACTGCTCGACTGACAGTGCATGCACGCCCAGACCACAGGGGGGCGCTCTAAAGCCCACGCCAGTGATCTTAAGCTTTAATGTTGCGGAAGCCTTAGCTGATAAAGAAGGTTGGATCAGACTTGTAGGGATTCCAGGGATGTGAAATTACTTGGGGCCGAGGACGCAAAGTGAGAGAGCGTTTCCTTCAGGGAGGAACAGACCATGTGACCCCTTTCAAACTGCAGTGGGGTAACAGGGAGCTCGTCGCTGGAGGATGCAGTGAGGTGGTCAGCCCACACATGCTCCAGGGCGTGAGGGCCAGTGAGGCGGCTACATTTACCCCAGAGGATTAAGCTGCCCTACACTCCAGCACCTGGCAGCCTTTAATTACGCCCGGCGCCCACCTTTGCTGATGTGAGAGGGTCCGGCCCCAGCTGCTGACGGTGCCCCATCCACCCCCCCCCCGCGCCCGCATGCACGCCCACCCCCCCGGCGCACACATGCCTCAGACAGGATGGTGGTCTCATATGAGGGCTGGTACTTTTCCTTCTCCTGCGCTGTCCGCTTCTCCATCTTCTCCCGGTCGGTCTTCTGCTTTCGATCTGCTCCCTTTGGCTGAGAAGAGGAAAGCCCCCCCCCCCAGGACGCGTGGGAGTGAGGAGAGACGGCTGGCTGGCGAGCCCCGGCCGGAGGCCGCTCTGCTCACGGGGCCCGAGCGAGTGCGTCTCCCAGCCCGGCCACCTGCCCGCTCCCTCCCAGCTCCCAGCCAGTCAGGAGCACAGAACACCTGGTACAGGTGTGCTGGGGGCTGGGAGGGAGAGACGAGACGGACTGTCTGGGGGTCCCTGAGGACCGGGACGGGGAACCCCGTTTTACTGAGACTCTGAACCAAAGCGTGCAGCATAAGCAGAGCTGATGTGAGACACCTGAGTGAGAGAGAGAGAGAGGGGAAGAGAGAGAGAGAGACAGATGGAGATAGAGGGGGAGAAGGAGAAAGCAAGATGGGAGAAAGAGAGAGGAAGGGAGAAAGAAAGAAAGAAAGAAAGAAAGAATGAAGGGGGGGGGGGGCTTCACCTTGAAGACCTTGACCTGGCAGCTGGCTGAGTGCAGGTGCTCGGTGTACTCCCCGCTCTCACCCTGCCGGAAGGTGTCGATCTGGATCCGGAACGGCACGCCCTTCTCGCCGCCGTGCTTGCGAGGCGTAAACTCCGTGCTGATGCAGTGCACCTGCGACACAGGAAGCTGCTTCTGTAGTCAGGTGCAGAAACACTGGGGCGCTGTGCTGGGAAGGGCCCCAGCATCTGGGTGGGGGAGGGGGGGTAACTGAGGCTGGGCCTCCTGTAGGTGGCGCTCAAACAAAAGGATATGAGCTAGAGCATCAACAAACTGACAAAGCGGAGCTCAGGGTCTGCAGCCCTGGCCAGTAGGTTTCACACCGAGTTCCCGTTGACATGCGACTACCAGCCGCGGCTAACCCCTGACATCAGGCACAGGGTTAGCAGAGACACCCTGACCAATCCCGGGCCGGCAGTTCCCAAAGGCGGGGGTCAAATGCTGCAGTGGATGAACACGGCCATGCGTGACGCGGCGGGATTCAGCGAGGCAGCACGCGGGCCAGCTGGGGCCTGAGGCGCATTCTGCCAGGGTTCAACTGATGGCGTCAAGTCACACGGCTGCCAGGGAGCTCAGGCGCTGTGGGGGGCCCACCTGGACGAAGACGGACGCGCGTTTGGAGAGGTCCCACAGGAACTCGGCGGCGTTGAGCTGCGAGGAGTTGGTCTTGGGGTCGATGATGCCCACAGACATGGGGATGTCTGCGAGGGATCAGAGGGGACCAGGAAGTTGCAGACGAGTAAGTTGCAGCAGGCCTACTCACGAGGAAGCAGGTTTTTTGCCGGCATAAATGAACATATTTTTATCACAAATGAAAGGGAATCTTATCATTTTGGATATACACTAATTTATACAATTTAGGTGTACAATAAATTATTTAGGACACTCTGAAACAGTTACCCCACCAGAAATAAACTGTAAAACAAGCAGAAATTTTTCCTGGAAAAAAAAATCTATTAGTACTGTTCACAGGTGGTCACTGAGATTAAAGTTCACTGTGAATTGTTTATTGGTTGTTTCTTTGTATTTCGCATTAAAGTAATTGTTGAATTACCAACTACTGAAATATATTTAACAGAGTCAAAGGGCACAAGTTAATGGCCTGGGGTACCTGAGCACCTGACCCTATCAGGACACAGCTGATACATGGGGGCGGAGCTGTGGTGCATGCTGGGATACCGGCAGTCGGCCTCACCAATGTCCAGGAGCCTGTCTCCTGGGCGGTTCCACTTCCAGCCCTCCAGCTGCTGGTGCTCGGTGTACTGCAGGCGCCGGTCGTGAAACACCACCCGCACGATGCTCTGGGGAGGGATGCCAGCCATGAGCGTGGCCTCGCACGGACTTCCGGCACACGTTGTTTAGACAGCCGCAGTAAAAGGAGTGCATATAAACTCGACACATCCATGGCACCCAGTGCGGTTACACAATCTGCTTACTCATGGCAAATTTCTGACCTGCTTGTAAATCATCATAAAAAGATACCTAATCTGTGGTGGACGGTGCCGTCGTCAGGCCCCTGAAACTGGCCAATTGCCACACAGATGAGTCCCCCTCCCCCCCCCCCCAGGCACTGACATCTCCTCACCTTCACATTCTTGTTGTTCAGCTCGGGCAGCTCGCCCGCCTTCCGGTTGTCCAGCATCCTGATCTCGTACGACTGACCTGCAGCCATGGGGGAGACACTGAGGTTCGGTCTGCCCTGGCCGCACAGAGTCGAGTCACAGGCCTTTCCCACCCTGCCCTGGCCCTGCCCCCAACCCTGCATGGCCCCGCCCCCAACCCAGTCCTGCAAGACCCCGCCCACACCACAATCCTGCAAGGCCTCGCCCCTGCCCAAGCCCTACCCAGCCGCTCACCTTGGTTCAAGTAGGTGAGCGTCTCGTCATGCAGCTTGACGGCGGGGGAGGTGGACGCGCACAGCACATACTGGAAGGGCGGGTTCGTACTCTCCGTCTCAGGAGGGAGGCCAGTGTCTTCCTGCTTGAAGATGGGCAGCGCCAGGACATCGCTGAGAGACAGACATCAGCGGAGATAAACGTGAACATCTCAAAAGCTGCAGCAGACCTAAGCTGACGACAGAGGAATGCTCTATACTGATACCCAGCAGACAGTCGCACCCCAGCAAGCGGACTGCACTGCCCCCGCTATGCCAGAAGGGGTCACTGTTTAGCACCAGTCACCCTTGCTGTCAAGTCGGCTTACAGACAACCACCGGACACCGGCCTCATTTCAGACGGAGCAGTTCATTTTTAATCATTAATAATTTGATTAGTTATTCAATTCAAAACATGTTACGTCTCTGATACACACAGAAGATGGGCCCTCGAGATATCACATTGCAACAGCAACAGCAACCTGCAGGGCTTTATATGATAGGGATAAACATTTGTCTGGAGGCTGGCTTTTAGGTACTATACGGATTTTACTTCTGCCCATAATTTGGTATGCAGATTAGTACTGCATTAAAACATTTATGAGGTGCATATTTTGATGCCTATAAGTCAGTAATGTGTATCAATTCAGCATACCCTTCAGTTTATCCACCGTTTGGATAAATCAGGGAAGCGATAAGCACTGAAGTCACGGCAAAGAAGGGGACAGCCCAGCAGCCAAAGCATCTTTTAAAACAGGAGATACTGTGGATAAAAAACACATCAGTGGTGTAGCAGTTCTAGCAGCTTAAAGTCCGACACGTTTATTCAATAGAGGGATCTGCCGAATTTAGCTGCACTACTGATCTGCCTTCCAAACTGCTGGCCTAAGTAAACGTCTGTATAGCACTGAAAAGCCGGCATCCAGACAAATGTTTACACCTGTCGTCTGAAGCCCTGGGGATTATTACAGATGCACCATATAAATGGGAAGAGATATCGTGGAAGCCTACTGGATCAAAAAAAAAAAAAAACAAACAAACAATCTCATACAAAATAGAAACACTTCCCAAAAGCCTTCATAATTTCTGGAAACCCTGCCAAAGGAAAAATGTATTTGCAATTGTTTGGTTGCCTGCATGTGAACCTGGACCCTGCCATTAGAGAACAGACAAGAGAGTAGGGCGGGGCGATATTACACCCGATTATCACGCACTGGCAATAATCACCAAGGCTTTATATGACGGGCAAAACTTTGAACTGCACAAAGTACCGCCACACCACCAGAGAGTAAAAATCCAGACCAAGATTTTGTTTCAACCAACCAGTTGACCATAAAGAGTCAGTCACAGAGGACTCAACTGGTTGGTTGAAACAAAATCCTGGTCTGGATTTTTACTCTCTGGACCTGAATTACCCACCTCCACACACCACCGGCACCTTTTTACCTTATCTATCCAAAATTCCTCCTCTTTTAAAAGATGCTGTGGCTGCTGAGCTGTCCCTTTCTTCACCATCACTGCAGTGCTTATCACACTGAACTATACCAAGCCACATGTACCACAACATTATTACATGGTGTGCTCCACTAATTGAATTTAATAAACAATGATATCCCACGTTTATGCAGATTACCAATTTTTGGGTGTCACAAAACATCTCATTAATATTTTAGCTGTTCTACTAATCCGCTTAAATTGTGGGAGTAGATAAGTGTCTGTATAGTCCTGAAAAGCTGGCGTCTGGCCAATGTTTGGCCCATCATCTGAAGCCCTGGTAATTATTGTGAAGGCACAATATAATAGCGATGTGATATTGCCCAGCCCTACAAGACAGGAGGCAGGAGAAAAATCAGGGAAAGGACCAAAGTCCCCCCCCCCCACTCCATGTGCACAGCCTGGCTGTCATACAGCCAGGAGGGGGCGACACCACCCGGCGATACTAACAAACCCCAGCGCCCAGTCAATGCCCACTCCTCTGGGGGCAAGTGGCCAGGCAACACTTGAACGTTAACCCCCCGCAGTGGCTGGCAGGGTCATCTGAGGACGGCCAGAGGTGGCAGCAGAGACGGGCGCGTTGACAGGGCTTCTACTGACAACGGCAGATGAAAAAGTCACCCCCCCCCATGAGCCACACAGAGACCGATGCCACCGTCTGCTCAGAGCCGGTGAGCCCCAGTGATCGCTGCAGGTGTCTAACAGCCTGGAGCGTGCTGTGCTGTCAGAGGAGCCCCCCCACGCCCAGCCTCCACCGCAGGCAGCACGCTGCGGGCACATCATGTTCCGTGTGGCTGAGCAGAGGAACACGCGCCGGGGCCGGCGCCTCGGCTCATCAGACACCCCGCCCAGCCGGGCGGAACCCGGGGAGGCACACCATCGCCCCCCTCACCTTCAACAGCCCAGGCTCGCCGCAGGACGGCAGCTTTCCGTACGGGGGTACGGCGAGATCACAAGGAGCGGAACAGGAGCTCGGAGTGACTTTTCAAAAATCAAACGGAAAAAAAAAAAAAAAAGACTGCAGTGGCCAAACCATAACCATTCAGCACCTGCATGCAGCAGTAGCCCAGGGCACAGTCCTTAAATAGCAGAGTCTTTACAGCAACTAGCAGTGCCACAGACCTCTTTTTTGGACACGCTCCTCACAAGTGTGCACCTACAAAGCGGCACACGTTAGCAGTCTTTCCACCTGTTCCACTCGTTTACCTCGGATCTCTTGTGTTGAGCTGAATATTCATGCTAGGCAACAACCCACCACCCCTCACAATCTAGCAGGTGCGTGCTTGTAACTGCAGTAGCCAACCAAAAAAGGCCTGGTGGCAGGGGTGCAGCTCTCAAAATGAAGGCAAAAATGTCAAATTACTCCCGAAATATGCAAGCCAACTAAGTGCCATCTTTCACAAACAGAAGTCCAACATCTCAACTGCAGGCAGCACGCGAGACAGACGCATTACCTTAAAGATCACCTGCACTGTGGTTAACAGTCTGCCAACTAGCAGGCCTACATTGTGAACTTCCTCACTCTGACTTTTTCCAAGTTATAAGACTTGCTGGGTTAAGGTGTGAAACAGCAGATGGTACAGGGCCTACCTCATTTAACTTGTAACAAAGTTCAAGGACCAGCAGTTATAACCTTAAAATGTTGCTTAAACTTTTCTGCTCAACGTAACATCTAACAATAATGTGGGCGAAACGGCAATTTTTTTTCCATGCCTGAGTGGCAGTTCCGGTGTAATTTTATATTCTATATAAACGCCTTTCAAAGATGCCAGCTAAAAGTAAAACAAGACACCAAAGCATTGATCCCAGAAGAAGCGTGTGCGTTATTAACACTGGAAATGGTGACAAATAGCCGCAATGGACACTGACACACTGGAATTACACCGGAACCACTCAGGCAAGTACCTCCACTGACACGGGTTCAAATGCAGAGCCCTGATGCCAGAGCTGCACGGCTCTGGGTAAAAGACAAATCACTAATTTTTCCCCCACTCAGAATCAACCTGCTGAATCAAATAAAAAAAATTAATGAAAAAAATTAGTGATCACCAGGACTGCACTGATCAGGTAGCTCATGCGGCCAATCAATCCAGATACCACTATTTCATTCAGGTGGCAACCAACCCAACAGGACCGAGAGTCTTTCACAACACCGAGTACAAGCTATTTGGCCACCACCTCGGGCACGTCAGTTTCGTATGTAATGCTCATCAGGGACAGGCTAGGCGGTTCTTGCTATGATATTAACTCTTTCCTTACCACGCCATTTTCTATGTCCTTTGGTAGTTAGCTTGCAAATGTGTGCTGTAGAGAAACTGCACAGCATGTGACGATTTACACAAGTGGCACAGGTTATATAAAAATCACAGTTAAGATATTACAAATATGAATTTCTCTACAATCTATTTCAAATTTAGACCAATCATCCCAACCCTCTGAGATGAATGAGGTAACCATTTTCTGGTAAGAAAGTGCAAAATTATAAAGCTTCCAATATCCAGTTTTATTTAGCTGACCAGTGGTCAGCTCGCTTCGATGCTGAAAGTGAGACGCTGGCATCCCGGCTGCACGCTGCAGGCACGCGGCGGTGCGCGCGCTGCCGCCGCGAGGCCGCCGGCCGGGCGGTCACGTGACGCGCGGAGGCTCGGGACCCGGGACACCGGACCCCCCCCCCCTCACCAATGGGGGCCGTGGATGCATGCGGACATCTCAAACCAAAAGCTCCCTGACGTGTCTAATGTATTCTTCCCTGGCAGAGACGAGGGGGGCATGAGGAAGGGGCGGCACTTGCCCGCCGCTTCCGGGATAATCGGAGGCTGTACCTCCGAGCGGACTGCATCGATTTAATGGCTGCTCCTGAAGTTATCAGAATGCACACACTCCGCGCAAGGGACGGCTGCGTTCGCACAGACCTCATACTGTACGCGCCCGCTCCGAGCTCCTGGCCGATTCCAGACAGACTGGCATCGAAGTCGTGCACGAGCCCGGACTCGATCGTGGCATCATCCATCTTCAGCACCCATGCCATGGCGCCCAGCTCCTTCTCCTCCGGCTCTAGGCGGATGGTCGCCAGCGTTCCCCTCGGCTGTGATGTAGCTGGCTAGCTACCAATGTTAGGTGGGGAGCGAAGGGCTTCAGCAGCTAGCTACGAAGACAGGCGAATAAAGTGCTCACCGCCACAACAGAGTCCGACACCAACTCCAAATGCATTTAGAACCATAATTCCATAGAATTATTTATCCGAGAGTCCAGGTTGCCTCTATGCCTAGCTTGATATTGATAAATAAACGCACAATTTCAAGCACTACTAGCGCGTTACTTCGCTGACGGTGGTGCACAGGCGGCTCTGGTGTTCCGACAAGAAAAAAAAATCCCCGAAGAGGATGTTGTTGACAGTCCCCGCAGCGCGTCCGCACGCAACGCCGCCCCGTCCGCAGCCCTCGCCAGCTGAGCAGCTACGACCAATGGCGCGCTTTCCCCGGCCCGACTCAGCCCAAGCTACATGCCGCTCAGTGCCCCCGCCTCACATCACGAACTCGCCCGACGGCTTCCGCAGTCCGAGGCCGGCTTCCAGCGATACTCAACAATTATCCAGGTTCCACACAATCCATCAACATGGCCTCCTACACACAAAGGGCCCCCCCGACTACAGCCGCAAGAGGAGAGGCAGAGCAATACAATAACCAATCAGAGAGGGCGTCTTCCGCAATAAGGTCGCCGGAATAGCCCAATGGGCTGCCGCCATAACCTGAAGCAAGTCGCTCATTGGTTACAATAGAGGGACCACTGGAATGGCATGGCCAAAAGCCAATTAAAGAAATGTATTTTAAAACACAGTACCATTTATTGGCTCCAATTTTTGAAATATTACATCTTTACATTTAGCTTAAGATTTATATTTACAGGAAATTTGTGCACTGCTTAAATGAATAAAGGTTATAATGTACAATTCCAGATTAAACATTTACTTGTATTTAAAGTGTAACTAAAGTGTAGTTCCGAAATTGCACAGGTAATCTAAGATCCAATCTAAGTCCAGTCACAAATACTTCCCTCCAAATTAAGGTGTATTTTAGTTTTCATGAAAAATGTGAGGTTTCTTTTCCCCCTCTATATCCACTACCTGTGTACCCGGTACTTGCGTCGGATGTGAGCTTATAAACATCTGGGCCGTTCTGTTGGGAAGCTGCGCACACAGCGAAGGCGTACGGGCCGTTCCGGCTACCGACACCAACGCAGATTACAGCAGGCAGCGTCATCGGAAGGGCTGCGGTGGACAAGGAGACACCGGCAGCCGGAGAGACCAGCAGCCGGGCCGCAGGCCGGTCACGTGGCCGCCAGCACTCCGATCTCCATCCCGAATCTCAGTCATTCCCAGAATTTTGTTGGGAGAGATGGAAAACTTCTAGCAGTCCCGTTATATTAAGGTTCGCCGCACTCATACATGACCGGTGATGCTAATAAAGTACAAAGGAGCATACATTATTTGTATTTTATTAAGTAAAATTGATGGTTGCATTATAATTAGCATACAGGACAGCAATACATCTGTGATGTTATGCCTCCGCCCACCGCGACATGTGTAAATTTCACCATCCGAATAGATGAAAGTCCACCTCGGAGGGTTATCTTTCAAAAGCGCAATTCTGCAGTCACTCCGCCGGGTCTGGCACTGCTTGGATTTTTGTACCCTACCCGTCCCATATTAGAGTGCCGATTTCCTCATGCGGCTTCGCAGTATAAAGGCGGCGTTTCGTTACGGCGTGTCTTTTGGGTCAGGTTCACGTGATCATGGGAGCAGGAGAGGCAGACCCCCCCCCTGCCGCCGACCCAGCAGAAAGACCAAGTTACGGGGGCGACTTTCGCTATTCCAACTGTTATTCCGAATATTCGTAGGTAACCGCCTATATACCAACTTGCCATTTAAAAAAAAGTTCTTTCCTCTATATCATCTGAGAAGACTACAAATACTGCGCGATACCTATGGTTTATGCTTAGTTTAGATTTATGAAACCGCCAATCTCATGAACGCATCATTCTTTTTGAATAAAGAATTAAGAATTTTTATAACAGTTTTACAGAAAAACAAATCTGAGGTTTCAAACTTGTTGCGAAATCAGACATGTTTTTTTTCCATAACAGGTTGAAGTTTGCAAAACAGGAAACTGAAGCGAAAGGTGCCTCTTCCCGTCTGTTGCAGCATGGACGTGCATATTCCCGAAAATGCGCAATGACAGGCGGCGCCAGGCTCAGACTGACCGGCAAATGCACAGGTGCTTCATGTGTGCAGAATTACTAAACCGAATAGTCGGTGTATTTACGGGGTTTCCCCCACTTACCGCATGTAGCTGCAGTTTGCATTCGGTCGTGGATCAAAGTGCTCCGTATAAGACTGCCACAAAAGCATCTCTGCGAATATTGGCGATTTAGAGCAACCACTATGTAGATAGATATTAAACGCATAGTTCGGCACCGAACATGCTACTCGCGGTTTGTGTCGCCTTTAATCAATAATTAATCGGATATGGATCCCGGTGATAACGGGAGGCGGCGTAAGGCGACCTTTCCCGGGATGGAGCTAAACGCCGTTTTTCTCCTTCAGCATTACAGTGCGAAACATCAACGTGAAGGCATAAAGTGTACAAAAATACCCAACCAAAAATATATCTACGGAAGGTTTACGTAGAGAGAAGTTCACCAATATCGGACAGCTTCTTACCCGCGGTGCTTATTTCTCCACGGACACTAACAATCCCAAAAGACCCTTGTCGATCAGATTTATTCTTTGATAAACTTGCATATGTTCATAACTTGTTCATAACGAAATATGAAGACGAGAGTTTGGCAGGTAATATTCTGTACAATTTTATTGCCTGTATATGGACAACTATCAGCGGAAGGCTATACATACACGAAAGATAACAGAACAGTGAAAACTAATGTCACAACTCACGGGGGGAGGGAGCTAGTAGGAAAAAAAGTGAGACGGAATCAAGCCTTTCAAGTCTGAAAATACATTTTCCACAAATTTCCCCTTAAATTACTGTAACCTCGGACCATTTACGCTTGGGATGCCTTTCCCTAAACACCGTGTATTTCACTTTTATTTATATTATTTTATATATATCACCACCTGTCTGAACCAGACGAGTGAGACCTCTGATATCCACCCCCACACATTGGGGGGTTATGTAGAGCAGGCGAGTGAAAGGCACACCTGGGTCAGGATGTACCACGAAACCATCAGTGAACACTGACACCAGGATGGGGGGGTTGTGCCATTCAGGAAGGCTCCATGCAGTGTTACATTAGTGGGGAAAGTCTCAGGAAAAGGGCCAAAAAAGGAAGGGTGCCAACAATGACTGGGCAAAAGAAAAAAAATACATTAGTGGGTTTTAGTCATTTTAATTTCCCCACCATATTTCTGCTCTGCAAACACCCGGCACAGTGCATTTAGTGATCACTGGCTCAGCCTCCGTAAAGCACAGGACCGGTGGCGAGAAAGCCAGGCTCCTCCAGCTGTGACCACTGCTCTGACAGACTACACATGGACAAGGCTGCGGACTAAACCAATCGAGCAGAAAATTCAACACAGGGTGCAACTGGACAGCCGGTATGTGCAGGTCCTGCCAGCAGGGGGCGGGCCACAACTGAGAGCTGGCCCTGCCTAGCCTGCAGTGTAAGAACAGGCAGCCACACTCAGTTCAGGGTCTTGACAGTTCCTCCATTCTGCAGGGGACCAACCAGATGCACACATGCAAACAAAAAGACAGTCTGATCTGTTCGTACCACTGCTCCACTGATAAGTTAAAAAAAAAATAATTCAGTGTAAAAACTAGGAATTCACCAACAGGAAAAAAAAAAAAAAAAAAAATTTAAGGGCAAACAATCCGAAGTTCAGGATAACACTTAACAGAATACTGCCTTTGCGCTGATTAGACAAACCCGGGAGTTGCATGTTTTAGGTTTAATGTCCATGAAACATCTGACTCCAGTTAGCAAAAAAAAACTGTTAGCACTGAAATGCTAATTTGTAGGTGACGCTTCAGCAAAAGCACCGCAGTCACCATTACAGATAAAGGCCACCGCGTTCTTGGACTGCAACCACCACCAGTTACATGTTAGCATTGGTTTAGCATTTATTTTAATATTTGTAGAACAACTTGCACAGCTGATCAGTGTCTTTATAATTGTACACTTGTGACCACATTAAAAATATATATATATGGGTCACAGGTAACACTGACGTTTTTCCAGGGTGATGGGAGCCGAGGTGGAGAAAGCCAGCATGCACAGGGTCCAGTTACTGGGTATGAACTGGTAAGCGGCCTCCAGTGAAAAGCCGAGCTTGTCCCACATGTCCAGGTGGTGGGGGGGCCGAACGGAGCCCCCCACAGCTGAAGGCGTTGCATGTGTTGAAGTAGCATAATGTTGCTACATGCATAGCAAAAGAGGTGGAGGGTGTGTATGCGCGTGTGTGTGTGTGTATGTATGCGTTTGTGTGCGCGCGTGTGTTTGTGTGTGTGTGGAGCCTAAGTGGGCGGCTTCCTGCCCGCGCCCCCTTCCTCTCCTGTCCAGCCAGCAGGAGGCAGTGTCCCGACTCCCATGCATCTCCTCTACAAGCCCTGGCCTGAGATGTCAGCAGATGGTTCTGTGGGGCCGGAGCCGGTCTGGGCACGCTTGATGTACAGATTCAGCAACTTCAGCTAGAGGAGAGGAGGGAGAGCAAAATGAGTAAGAGAATGTCCGTCTGTTAGAGGTCAGGCAGCAGTCAGGGCAAAAGACTCATCTGTAAGCCTGGAAAGTATTAACCAATACAACATCCGAATGACAAGAAGCCATAGTGAAACACCGAGAGCAACAGCTCCACATTGACACTTACTGCCGAGGCACGGCTCAGGTCAGGAGAGATACAGGGAGAAGGAGGAGGAGGAGGAGGAAGAGGAGATGTGGAGGAGTTAGAGGAGCCCACCTTGCTGCCGGACAGCTGGCTGAGGTGCGGCTTGAGCTCCTCGCCAATGACGGAGTAAACCGCTACCAAGCAGAAGACGCAGGCCTTTCGCACACTGCTCTCTGAGTTGTCATAGCCCTGGCAGGAAAGGAGCGCCGTCATAATGCGACACCGACCACAGGGGGCAGTGCTATCCGGGGCCAGGCTCAGGAAAGAGCCAGCCTACCTGTATGAGTCCTGGAATGATCTCAGGAAGCATCTGCCTCAGACTGTCCTTGGGAAGCCTGTCGATGACCTTGGTCTGCATCTTAATGGCGGCCAGGTTGATGGGGTAGTCTGCCGTCTGCACGATGGGACACAGCACCTTGGTGCACTGCTCCGGGCTGATGGAGCTGGCCAGCATGGCGGCCGTCTCCTCTGCCGCCCGTACCACCTGTCAGACAGAGCTGGGAATATCAGCACAGATACAAAATGGGGAACACAGTCCACTGCCTTGAGTGGACAAGCCCTCTGGTTTGTTTTCCATGCGAGTCGGGCATGAATTCACGGTGCCTAACCCTTCCGTCATCACTGCCATTTCGTACAGAAGGGGGACAGGGGACAGGTGTGAGCCTTATTCTGGGTTACTGCAGTAAAGGTGTGTGTGTGAGAAAGTAAACAGCAGTTTACATCAGTTAATGCTCTGTATCCATTTTTGGTAATATGATACCACTCAAGAAAGGTGTGGAGTTTTTATACCACACATTAGCAAACAAATGCATTTCACCAAAGCAACGTTTTGGGGTCAAAGACTGATATTTTCACAAAACATGTTAGAAGGGAGCCCTGTCAGAGTGGGGAGCTGGACGGACCTCCTTGTGCGGGTCCTTGTGGGACTCCAAGGCCTTCATGATGGTCAGCTCGGCATAGTTCTTAAAGCGGGTTGGTTGCCGGTGTAGGATCTCCTTCAGGACCCTCAGCGCCAGGGCCCGGATCACGTGCTGCGGGGGACAGGAGGCTCTCACCGGATGTGCGAATATTTGAGAGATGGCCCCGGGGCACTCCGTGATACCCCCGATGTAGTTTTGCATTGTAGTGAAGACCGGTTGTGTAGGGAAGATTAAGGACTTGTCATGCAAACCTTTGTGATGGGCAAAATGTTGCACCATGAGCCATTTGATGTATTTTCTGACCCCACTAGATGGCGCTCTCTGTTCAAAAAAGGGCACAAGTATGCCTCAACGCAAACAAAGATCTAGTGGGGTCAAAAAATACAGCAAGTGGATCATGATGCATCATTTTGTCCATCACTAGTAAACCTGTATGAAGAGTCAACATACAGCAAGTCTAGTCCTTGGCAATGTCATAGCCAGGTCCAATCGTTTTAGGTATTAGTTGGAGGGTATGATTCGATCAATGACTAGTTTCCATCGAGGGCCTTTTTAAAAGTGCTCCTGTATGGCAACCCACCTCACGATCACCCAGAGTTTCCAGCAGCAGTAACAGGATGGTCTTGAAGTGCTCATCCCACACCAGCAGCTGGCCATCGCGCACCAGACGCAGCAGCTCGCACAGGGCTGCCTTGCGCTCCTCCACGCGCTCGTTGTGATTGGACAGCTCCTTCAGCAGCTCCGAGACCAGCTCCGACTGGTCCAGACTGCCATCTGTAACATGAAAGGGCAGTCGCTGTGTAAAAACAGTGTAAACCAGGGGTGCCCAATACCTTGATCATGATCGACTAGATCACAAAGGTAGTGCGGGTAGATCGCGCGATGTTTAATCCATCATCTATCCTCCCTTCGGCATTCGCCACTTGATTGGCATAATAGGCAGCCAGTCCGCTTTTGCTTAAAACTTTGTTACATCAGGTTACAATAACTACTTAAATCCCTTCTCTTCTAACGTATCGTAAATCTGCTAGAAATCTGCATTTTTAATGTGGGTAGATCACTTTGACCTGGTCATTTTGAAAATAGCTCGCATGCCAAAAAGTGCGGGCACCCCTGGTGTAAACAGTGCGGCAGAGAACCAATGACAATGCAGCAACGTGTCACTACACTCAAAACACCGACACCTGCTCAGGTACACTCACACTCGCAGGCGCACAGGCACACACAGACACAGAGGCGGCACCCGCCCACGCACCCTCGGGGAAGCGCTCGGGGTCGTCGGCGAACACTGCTTCCTTGAGGGCGGCCTTGCTGAAGGACGAGTCGCAGTAGTGGGAGGGGTTGTAGTCCCGCAGGCCGCGGGGGCTCGAATGCAGCAGTGGCGGCATGGTGTTCAGCAGCGACGTCTTGTTGTCCAGCGCTGTGCGCCCACTGTCTGTGGATTCGACGCCCATCCTATACTCTGGCCCAGTGCTGCCAACACCCCCCTGACAGAGACGGGGCTGTCGGTTAGCATTAGCACACAGACCTTGCCAGCTACACTTTAAGAGCAGCTCCTGGGTCGTGCAGCACGCTGGCTTTGCTCACGCCACTGGAAACACACTTATAATACATTTACAGTAATGCTGCAGTAGCCAAATGTGCAAAATGAAAAGAAAAAAAAAAACAGCAGTCAGTGAGCCAGGAGAGTTAGACGCGTAAATTAGCATTCTCTAAAACGACACAGCGAGAGAAGGAATAACCAAGCCAGGCAATGCAGGTCCTAACTGTCGCACTGATTACTGCAATAAGGTGCCAATCTGCCGATTCACAGGCAGTTTCACAGGGGGTTACCTGAGGCCAGAGGCCCCAAAGAACTGCAAGTACCCAGCTCAGTTTTCCCTACTAAGCAGGACCCATGCAGAATACTGGGATGGGACCCTGTGACTGGTGCCCAGCTGCTGTGTTTCCCTCCTCAGGATGCCCAGACTAGGGCACCAACATCTGCCAGAACATGGCCTTTCGGACACGAGGATTGTGTCAGTAACGTGCATGTTGGGGGCCATTAATCCACCAACAAAGCACACAGAAGAGTCCTATAAACACCAGAGTCCACATGTGCCCATGAGCTTTAGTTAGCTACATATTCTCTTATATGCTTTGGATATAGGATTAATGTTTACTGCCACTTAAGATTGCCCCGGGGGGGGGGGGGGGGGGGGGGGGGGGT
>JAODKL010000047.1:15759262-15779780 GCA_026780765.1 Petrocephalus schoutedeni
ACCCAGCCCCCCGCTCACGCCGCACAGTAACCCAGCCCCCCGCTCACGCCGCACAGTAACCCAGCCCCCCGCTCACGTCGCACAGTAACCCAGCCTCCCGCTCACGTTTCAGTTCCATCTTTTAGCATCAGCCCCACTGCTCACCTCTCCAGAGAGTGAGTCTGCCACTCCTGCAGCAGGAGGTCCAGGAAGTCATAGCAACGCCTGCGGAGAACAGAGTAAGATCATCAAGTGCCACTGCGGCCGCCACCCCCACAGACAGAGGGCGAGCGAGAGCAAAGCGGACCCTGCAGGGGAAGCAGGTCCCTTAGGGCCACATTAGCATTGCGATCAAACGAGAATGAGACATGCAGACGGGATGCTGGGCAGGGAGCCTGAAGGGGCAGCTCACCGTCTGACGGCCACAGACTTGGAGGTGCAGTTGCTGGTGATGAGGGGGATGAGCCTGGGGACGTGGGTGTGCTGTGCGGGGAGCACAGGCAGTTACAGGGTGCCCCACATAGTCCCCACAGTGCAGTACGCACCACCGGCAATCGCACAGCAGACAGCCCGTCCAACACGAGCCACAGGGCTGAGCGAGAGCGAGCGAGCAACTCACCCGGATGATGAAGCGGATGGCGGCGACGCCCGAGGTGGCCATCACCTTGGCGCAGTTGGGGATCAGATTGAACAGGATGGGCAAGATGGCTTCTGCCCCATGGTCAAATCTGTTACCCAGAACTGTGGAGAGGTGGCTGTGGGGGGCGCACAGGGACACCAGGGGGCAGGAGTGAATTAAAGTGAAAGGACACCTGAAGCCCTGTACTCTAACGAGCAAGGCAGCTCACGCCCCCGCAGAAACAGGATGGGGATTCATTTTTTTCCCCATCTAAGATTTAACTCCACTACCAGTTTAAGGAGCACCACCGTGACCCCTGACCCGGAAGCACTCACGCCACAGTGATGCAGGCCTCGCGCACCACCTGGGAGCGCAGATCCTTGGCCGACAGCTTGAAGGCACCGTCCAGAAGGCGCAAGTGCTGGTAAAAGCAGTCGTAGTCGGTCGCACCGGCCACCAGCAGAGACCGCACCTTCTTCAGCTGTGAGCCACAGAGGAGAGATGTGAAAGTCTCACACTGATGCACACACACTTTCACTCAGACACACTTGCACGTACACAATTAAGGGTATGGTCCAGAAGATACCACTCCAGTCTGCGTCAAATATTTCTATGATATGTTCATTCTGCATTACAAAAAGGAAGATTGGGACAAACAATTCTAGCATTACCGGCAATCAGAAGAACCCAACACACACCTAGTAGCACTGACTATTAGTAAAGGAGTCTGACACTGGGGCACCATGCTGCCTTGGGAGGTGGGGGTGGGGGGGGGGGTCACTCTGCAGTCTTAAATCTCCAGGGCTGGGGGCTAGGATCAGCCAATCAGAAAGCGAGCCAACAGAGAGAAGCACCCTGAAAGCCAAAGGTTCTCCATGAGCACTCACCGCATTGGTGCGGTGATCCCATTCGTGTTTGTCGTCAGACAGAATCTCACGTATCTTGTTCAGGTTGTCCTCGAGGTCACGGGTGGAGTAGATCTGCAGGGAGAAGCCGATGGAGTGCTAGAGCATCCCAGGCAGTGATCCAGCGATGGACAAACACCATCCACACCCACCAGAGAGCCCACGTCTACCTGAACAGCAGGCACGTCCGTGAAAGCCTTCTGGAAGTCATCTTCATCCACTGCTCCTGCCACGTCCTTGGATGAACCTGCTAGGAGGATGAGGAGCACAGAGGGGCTCTGAGCCTCCAGCTGGGCCCTCGGGGAGGAGGAATCCATGCCGGCCTGCTTCGGTTACGCATCTATATAAAGGCTGCGTACTGTTACACAGAGACGGAAGAAGGGCTGACGGCCGTTAGCAGGACGCAGCGGAGTCTCAGTCAGCACACATACAGAAGATGGGCCACTGCTGGACTCTACATTAACGGCAGAGGCTTCCAGCACACAGTTCATTGCACCACCTTTAGGACGCGCCATATAGGGGACACACCGCGGCTGTGTGGGAAGACACGCCATATGGGGGACACCCGCCAGCTCTGCGCGGGAAGACATGCCATATGGGGGACACCCGCCAGCTCGGGAAGACATGATATATCGGGGACACCCCGCGGCTGTGCGGGAAGACATGCCATATGGGGGACACCCAGCAGGTCTGTAGCTCCATGTGGGACAACGCAACATAAGGGACACCCGGCGGCTCTGCGGCTGCGCATATGGGGGACACCCGCCAGCTCTGCGCGGGAAGACACGCCATATGGGGGACACCCGGCAGGTCTGTGGGAAGACACGCCGTAGGGGACACCTGGCGGCTCTGCGGCTGCGCGGGAAGACACGCCGTATGGGGGACACCCGGCAGGTCTGTGGGAAGACACGCCGTATGGGGGACACCCGGCAGGTCTGTGGGAAGACACGCTGTAGGGGGGACACCCGGGTGCTCTGCGGCTGCGCAGGAAGACACGCCATATGGGGGACACCCTCCAGCTCTGAGCGGGAAGACATGCCATCTGGGGGATACCAGTCTGTGGGAAGAAACGCCGTAACGGGGACACCCGGCGGCTGCGCGGGAAACTGCGCCGTACAGGGGACACCCAGCTGCTCTGCGGCTGCGTGCAGGACGACACTGTACAAGGGACACCCGGAGACATCACACTCCCAAAAGTCAAGCTGTGCCTTACATCTTTTATATAATTTTTTTTACCATCTGTGCTTTAGAAATTCAGAATATTACATGTGCTTGGCAGCTATGCTATAGCCAAGTGTCGGCGTCAAAAGCCACGGACTGTCAGAGTTAGGGACTGCCTCTCGGCACGAGCACACACTGCTGGGCCTGGTCTGTGCCATTTTGGCCAGTTCAGCAGGAACTCTTTATCAACATCACCTCTAGTCGTGCTGCAGTTCCAGCACAGAAATTTCACAAATCAACAGCAGGCACTGAGTTTTGCTGTTGGTTTGGCATGTGCCCAGCCTTCTTCTGCATGTCCATATAGGGCCCAGGTTTCAAGCCCTCAAACGATTGTCTTCTTTAACGCTGCAGCAATGGCTGGTTTAGCGGCGTATGCGTGTGACATGCATGCACGTGTGCGACTGCGGCGCTGCTTCACCTGCGCTCTTGGTGGTGCTGGGCCGGCGGGCGCTGCTAGCTGCGTTCCCAGGCTTGCGAGCGGCCGGGACCTTAAACACAGGCTGGGCAGGCGTGGACTGGCTCCCATCCACAGAGTCGTCGTCATCAAAACTCTTATCTGTGGGGGACACCATTGATGCAGAGACCATTAGGAGAGGAGAGCAGGCAGAGGGGTGTACCAGTTCCCGGGGCCCCTCCCTGGTGTCCTGACAGCGTGACGTGCCAGGAGCAAACCAGCACAGAGCCAGTGCACCCCACAGGCAGAACACAGACGTGCCGTCATCAACGTCGCCCTGTAGTCAGACAGCTTCCTGCAAACGAAACCCCAGGTTTGGGGGGGCACTGGGGCAGCCCTCTCCCAGCAAGGAGTCTGACTGCTGCTCACCCCATAGACACCCATCCTCACTGCTGCCTTCCCCCAGTCGCACCCCCTCGTCCTGCCCTGCCAATGCCAGATTCCAGGTCCAAAGAAACACTCAGGTAACCCAAGACACAGCAGAAGAAAGGGCCAAAGCCAACTACAGTACTAGGACACAGAACCACACTTCTATGAGAGGCCTTACAGGGCCAAAACCCATACAGTGCCAGGACACAGAAGCATGCTTCTATGAGAGGCATTACAGCAATTACAGAAACAATGCGATTAGCAAATTGCAAAGGCTGTGAATTAGGATATGTATTATACAGCACGCCTGACCCAGGGTTTAAAACTGCCATTAGAACAGTTTTGCAAATTCATTCCATCCTCCTTGTGTGACAGTCAGTCTCGCCAATCAGAAGTGGCCCAGAGTCACTGCGTATACGCCCACAAACAGCAGTCACGTGAAACCCAAGGAAAACATTACATTCGCAGTGCAAAAAATACTGGTTCCACTGCTGAGCCATAAGTGAATTACCTACCTATTTAATTGTTCACAGAAAGGTCCTATTATTAGGGCTCCAAGCGGCATTAGCCGCAAGATCCCTAATGTTTTTATTACTGGAACCATTTTATTTTCATTACTTTAACACAGTTGCGGCTTTTGTGATTGTAGTTTTATGCGTCATTGTTCCCTGCTAATTTGACCCTTGTGTACATGGGACTTTCTGGAAGCACTTTACCAAGCAGTGGTAAATGCAAAAGCAGTCAAGCGCCGTTTGCAGACGGCGTACTTAAAATGTGCATGCAAAACTACGACCATGTTCGGGTTGCTAGAGAATTGTTCTGTGGTTTATTAGGTGTATGTTCTATATTTTTGTTAGAATACAAAACATTTCGGGTTCAATTATTATATTTCCATTCTTATCTTTGGATTAATGTATAGTGCAGTTCAGATTTCAATGTACGGTTGTGTTCAATTACAGTCTATACAGATCTAGTGAATACTGAACAGTTAAAAAAAAAAAAAATCGCTAATCAAAATCGCAATATCTGTCAGATACATTGTAATTTGTCATTTTCTTAAAATGGTTCAGGCCTAGTGGCTGTGCACCTTAAGCCACTTTAGAAGGGGAGCTGTCAGACTAATGGGACCCATACACAGAGGTCATACAGTACACACTGGCACACCACTGCACTGTCGGCATATTAGGATTAACCATTATGACCATGACAAGGTTGGAAGATGGATGGATAGACCAACTGCTGAAACTGAGTGACCTTTACAAATATATTTTACAGTCTTCTTTTTCTCTAATCAAATGCTCAACATGCAGACCTCTCTCTCTAAGACCATCTCTCAACCTGGTCCTCAGAGATGCCCAGACAGTCCACGGGAGCTAGGAGGGGGTAAGAATGTGTACCGTCTGGGGGTCCCTGAGGACAGGACTGAGAAACACTGCTCTACGGAGAGCAGATTTAAATGTCACCATTAAGACTAATTTGTTCTGAGGTTGAGATTCAGGCTTATGGACAGAAATTTCCCTGTAGTATAACGTTTGTCCACAAGAGGGCAGCCACGAACCGATTCTCGATCAAGAAGACCCTGAAAGCCTGCCTCCAGCCAGGGGCTCTTCATCTGGGAGCTCCCTTCTGAAGGCGCAGTGATGCCACGGCATGCAAACCCGCGGCGTCCGGGGCCAACCGGCATTGGCAGCCAAGCCAGGACACGGCGGCAGCTCACAGGAGAACAGAGGGAACAGGAAGCTAAGAGGCACCCAAACGTAACACCAGTAGGGGGACTCTGGAGCTCTGGAGAAAATGTGGGGAAACCAAGCAAAAAGCAGATGGCTTACATTGCCGGTGCTGCCGTGAATAATTAACCACGTGTAATTTATCCACAAAAGAACCACCTGGATCATGGCACAGAGCAAAGCCATTTCCCTCAACACCCCTCCGGGAGCCTTTATTCTGACGGCAGGGCAATGACATCACAGCTGACATGGGCACCAGCCATTTACACACAGGCAGTATAAATGAATGGGGCCGGAGGGGACGGCCGCACACCCCCGCACCACATGTGCACGTCAGCAGCAGGCTCCATTCGCGGGAGGAATCAGCGCTGACGGCGGGAGGAAGGGCGCCATAGGCTTCCCAGAATGCTCAGCAGGGTGCGGGAGCCGTTCACTCTGCACGCGGACCGTACTGCACTCCCACGAAACGCACTCGACCCACATCATCCTTCGCCGCAGCTCCGCGGCAGGAAAACATCCCCGAGAGGGCTTCGGATCTGAGGCCGGATACGTGAGCAGCAGAGCGGCCTGTGTACTTACAGGCAGCCAGCCTGCCTCGTCCTACACCACCATGCGGCCGTGCAGAGGCAGGGGGCGCACAGACAGGCCCGCATGGCCACGCGGACACTCGCAAGCAGCTGCATTCGTGACGTGCCCGCTATCAAGCAAGCAGGGCGACCGTCAGCCGGACCGCGACATCACACTGACCCGGCCTCCCTCCTCCCTCCCGCCCACCCCTGCCAGAGCCATTAGCAGCTTCAGCCCTGACAGACATGACCTCATCTTCACACCCACAGGCCACCGCACTGCTGACCTCTGCATGTCACTCAGTCATCACGCCACCTGCTGGCACTCACTGGCATCTGCACCTCAGCATGACAGACAGCAGCCAGACAGTTGGGGATCAGTAATCAAGAGAAGATGTCCAGTGGCTGTGATGTCAGCGAGCCCCACACCACACCCCCAGGCTCACAGTCCTAGCCTTTGATTAAACCCACTGCAAAAATCGGCAAAGCACAGCAACCAGAGCGCGGTGCCGCACCCTCCTGCTGCAGGACCAGACACCGCAACTAGGGGGGGTTGTATCGCCTCATCACACTGGTATTACTGCACTCCACCTGAGGCCCAAACCCCCAAAACCCCCCAGCTTCCTCTGACAGTCACGCTGGTCCAAAGCAGCCTAGACACCCAACCAGGGGGTTCTGCATGGCAGGGGCCCCCTGCTGGGGAGGGTGGAAAAAGGCAGAAGTGAAAGCAGAGGAAGCCAGGCAGGAAGTGAAACCGAACAGCAGCACATAGGAGCCCAGATCGGGACGGGGGGGTGGGGGGGGGGTTGCCTGTGGTCACCACTGCCCCTTTTAAAACGCCACACACACGGCTCGCACCGTGACCCCTAACCCCTAAGTCCCAGAAAGCCCCAAGAGTGCCCTGACGGTGGCGCCACTGTGCTGCCCTGTCCTGCCCGCCCTGACGGCCGGCTCATACTCACCGTCTCCGTCGTCCTTGGCTGCCATGGTGATGCACCCAGGATGAGAGGGGGACAGAGAGGACCACGGCGTGAGCGGGCATGAGTCAGCCAGAGAGTCTGTCTGCTCCCTCTAGTGCCAGAGGCAGAGCTGCGCCCACACACACACACGGCAAGCTCTATCCCGCCCACCTGTCAACAACAGCTGCTTTGCTTTCAAAATAAGAGTCCCACGCTGACACTGGGCCCGACTCCAACAGAAAGCCCATAGTCAACCACCACCCCCACCGGCTGCGTCAGCTCGTCCCCCAGGTCCCAAAGTGCACCACACGCACGCTGCCCCACAATACGGCACTTGGCAATCAGCAACAAACTAGCTACCAAGCCGACACCGACCCAACATGAGCAGCACTTTACCTGGCAGAAGGCTGATCTTACAGCTCAGTACCTGCGGGTCATGCTGCTTACCGCACATGCCATAAAACGACCATAATGTGCCCAAACACACAGGGGCGGGCAGGCAGACAGAGGACCACCCCAGCACAAGGCACAGACGGGCCGTCACTCAGCGGAACCTCACACCGGCACAAAGCTCGAACCCACCCAAAAAGCAGCACGGAGCCTGCTTACCTTGGGAGAAGGTCAAGGCCATGTTCCCGGAGTTCAGGGCTTCGTCGAACTTGCCGAATATGGCCTGCAACCTGAGGGAAGAGCCAGACCGAGGAAGGAATTTTTAATTGCAGGCCAGGACGGAGAAGCAGCCTGCTAAGGCAGATCAGAGTATCGCTGCGCATGGGAATGGTGCACATGGGAGGACAACAGGTTAAGAAGTCAATATATAAAGTGAGATTAAAAAAAAAAAAAAAAAAGAAAATTTTAAATCGTGGGCCAGCATGATCCTCACACACAGGCTACACCAAATGAAGTAATCAAGGGCCCCAAATCTCTAAAAGCTCTTTAGCTGGAGGAACGGAAGAGGACAAACTCAATTTCTCTACCAGTTCATTCAGAGTAGGGAAGGAACTGAAAGCCACCCCCAAGGATACGGGGAACCAATTCATTCTTTGACATAAAAGCTCAAAGGTCTTGCCAGTCAGAGATCTGAAATCATCGTGGCACTGCAGCATCCAGTATGTGACAGGGAGCTGGAGGATGGAGTGGCTGGACATGTCAGGCCACGGCAAAGGTAAACCGCCATGGGCATGAGCACACAGGCACTCCGTGACACCAGGGGGCACCAGGAGGCTCAGGTGGGCAGAGGGGGAGACCGGGGCACCTGAGGCCGAGGCCTTTACTGGATTAATCAGAAGCTGCTTCTCATCTTAAACTGACCAAAACAGCCATTTTATTCCTTCCAGGAAGTTATTTGGCGCAAGGTTCAGTAGCGCCCCCCCCCCAAAGGGAGGTCTGGGTCAGTGCCATCAGAACGCGAGGCTGCCCAGCTCCGGCTGGCTCAACGGAGCCATGGAAACGCAACAACAATGAGCTCCGGAATCCAAGCCCCATGATGTCAGCCCGTTATGCTGATCTCCCGGGCAACCAGGCAAACAGCCCGTCCTCCTCTTCAATGGGGCGTGGGGAGAGCTTGGAGTCCCTCTAAAAAGAGCTCAGTCGCGCTGCATGCGGGCAGACGGCGCCTCGTCTTCCCGCGGCGGAATGCGGCGGCCGAAAGGTTTACGGGACACGCTCACCTCTAACGAGAAAGTGACCACGTCTCTAAGAAACTGCGGGACGGGTGAGTGGTGTCCGGCGAGGACGGAGAGCGTTTGAGGCCGGGGGCAGGCCTTACCGTGCCGCAGGCAGGCCCCGCTTGCTGAGGTCTGCTCTCACTTTCTCCCCGACGTGCCGGTACACGTCCACCAGCGTCGCTGTGGAAGTCTCTCGAACCTGGAACAGACGGCACAGCACAGCGTGCACCGGCCATGTCAGGCCAGCAGGGGGCACTCCCGGTTGGTGAGGGAGGCAGGACACACAGAGGGCCCTGAGGGCGAACCCCTGGTGGTAGCATTTCACAGTGACACCTCCCGGAGCAAAACCCCGAAGGGGCTGAAATGCTCACAATCGGCATGTGCGTTTGCATCACAAGTGACCTCACAGGCTGAGACGGAAGAGGGCATCCAAACAACCTCACAGTGACATTCTATTTAATCATCTAACTCTTATCCTATGTGATGTACATTTTTGAGAAAGCAGCATTTGCCAATCCCCGGAGCTACAGGGGTCCTAAGCCGACGAGACACACAGCGAGTGTGAAGGGGCCCAGCCCCCAGTAACTCACCTGCGCGTTCTGGTCACCGGTCAGAGTGCACAGGAAAGGGACAATCTTTTTGAGGGCCAGGGGCTGGGCGCCGTACCTGTGGAGTGATCAGGCAGCGCCATGCAGACCAGTGTCAGCAGGATGAGCAGTACATGGCAGCAGCAGGGGTACGTAACAGGGACGAGTGGTGGCGGGGGGTGTGTGCTCACTGCGGGGGACACTTACGCGTTCAGCGTGGCGCTCAGACACAGGCACACGCCCTCCCGGCTCCGGAAGTTCTTGTGCTTGAACCCGGGGAGAAGCCGTTCCCAGACATACTGTAGGGGGGGCATTTATAATTCAGGAACATAACAGTCATCAGAGCGGGGGCCTCAGCTCAGCATCAACAGATCACCCCCCTGCTGCCCTGTCAACGTGACCCCCCACCCCACTCCCCAAAGCAGCTGGGGGCGGCACGGACAGAATGAGCCAAAGCAGCCCAGGGCACACAGACCCAGGTCACACTCACCGGGCAGAACATACAGCCCTGTAGCCAGTGCAAGCCAAGTTCCAACAGGACAGTAGTTTTAACCATTTAAGCAAACTTCACAAAGCAGAGGAAGTACACATTTCCCCCAGACTGCCCACATGCCCGCCTGCTCAGTCACAGCCGGCAGCTCTGACCCGGCAGGACCGCGGTCCTAATGAGCGAGGGTCACTGCAGAGTATCCTCCTGACAGACAGACAGCCCTGCACAGCCACTCACCATGACGGGGGCGGTCTCCTCCATCATCCTGAGGATGAGGCCCTGGGCCTGCTCTCGCACCTGGTCTTTGGAGTCACCCAGCCTGTCCATCAAGGCCGGCAGCACTGCGGAGGCAAGCGACGCACATTTAGTCGGTAAATAACTCATCGAGTGCAATTGAAACGCGGATGTTCAGTTAAAGACTCGCTCCCGCATCCGAGACTCTGCTCTTAAGCTGGCTCTTTCTCGCCAAGCTCGTGATATACGCAACACATCAAATAAGCAAATTCACTCCCTCTGACAGGCTCTGTATTGTGATTATCTGCTGGGGAATCACTTTGCGCTTTGTCTCGTTTCGGAACAGAGTATGGCCACACAGGAAGGCATTCCAATGCACCTGCTGCACCAGGCCAATAAGTCTTGAATCTCCTAAGCGGCCACAGCGTTTGCATCCAGCACCAAGCGAGCACTGCTGTGCAGACTTTAATCCCGTGCTGTTAGTGACATCACTACCCAGGGAGCGGTCAGATCTGTGCCCGATGTGACAGCCACCCTCCCCCCTGCCCATACAGTCCTGGCAGAGCAACGGTAGGAGTCGGAAGGTGCATGAAGAAGCAAAAACCCGCTGACGCAGACCCTCCGAGTCACCGACTCGGGCCCAGAGCAGCTCTGCCCGGCTGTAAAGGTGACCGGAGTGTCATTTTGCTACTTCAGTTTCATTCACAGCTATATCAATGTAGAGTCTGTGGTTACATGACTGTACTGATTTTGTAATTTCAGTCACATGACAGGAACTTTTAAAAGGGATTTTCCTAAAGATTCTGTTCCCGGCCAGACCCAGACATCCCCAGCGAGACGCATCCCCCAGCAAAATGAAACGCCTACAGCACCCAAGAGCACAGAAATGCAGGCTCCAACTGAGGCGCTACAGCGCAAGCTCTGGCCTGATAAGCCAAGCAGCAAGTGTTTTAGCCTATGGAAGGGACAACGGGAAACCTGTCAGACAGGAAGGGCCGGGACATGAAGTGACATTAAAGAAATTACATTAAAGCAACGACAAGCATCCATGGAAGGAGGGGACAGTGGCCACAAGCAGCGGCACGCCAGCAGAACCACGCTGACCGACCCAATCCGCACCCTGCCAGCAGTAAGAGCACAAGAGAGCAAGGGAGGGAGAGGGGGCACGAGAGAGAGGGAGAGGGCGCACGAGAGAGGGGGAGAGAGGGCACTGGGGAGAGGGAGAGAGGGCACTAGAGAGAGGGAGAGAGGGCACTAGAGAGAGGGAGAGAGGGCACTAGAGAGAGGGAGAGAGGGCACAAGAGAGAGGGAGAGAGGGCACAAGAGAGGGAGAGAGGGCAGGAGAGGGAGAGCACGAGAGAGGTAGCAGAAATCGCTTTCTGATCAGCATCAGGGCAAAAAAATCCAGGCGACACCCAACAATACTTTGGAGTATTAAAGACTCAGCAATGAAGTTTGAGGAGGCTGGTGAGACCCGTTTCCCAGAAAAGGAAGATATTATATGGAAGGTTTGGTTTGCTAAGCAGGTACTGTGTTATTAATCAGCAGCACAGTGTGTGAGCCAGTGCCAGCAGCACGTGAGCATTACGCTGGAGGATTCACCCAGCGTCAGGCCATTGTGCAGACTAATCATGCGCTAAAGATTATTACCAACTAATGCAACTAATTAACTGAGGCATATTTACCGGAGAACCAAACATTCTTGGGTTAGGTTAGAATAAACATTGTGAAAATTAAGATGAACTTGCTGTACCTGTACTGAGGCAGCTTAGGTTGCCAGTTCAGACTGTGTGCCATTTGAATAAAACTGTATAATACAAGTGGGCCAATGGAGAAACTTCTGAATTAGCCACCACCGATCCCAGCCTCAGCTGCACTTAGGCCCCAACATATTCTACACTGCGACAGGAGCCACAGGCTCACACATATGGATCATATTTTAATGGCACGGTCACGGGGGGGGTGTTTACGAGATTCTCACAGAAGTGACCCTGACCCGGCCCCCCAGGCTGAAGCGCAGACAGGCTAACTATAGCACGGGCCGTTAGAGCCACGCCACCAGCCGCGTAATGCCATCGCTCATGACGGCCACACCTGGCACTGCAGGAGCCGAGGGGTGGGGTGAGGGCCAGGGCAAGCAGCCGCCCTCAGGAAGGAACAGGGCAGGCAAACAAAAACACAGCGGCTCACGTAGGACGACTCTGCGCGAGATTCCTGGACTCCACTTTACTGTGACTCAGGATACATGGGTTCTGACTCATTATAGCAAGGGAGCGTCTGGGAGTTTCCCCATCAAGAGCCCCGAAACCCAAAAGCTAAACCCTGCACACCAAGGAATAAAGCTGCCCTCCCGTCCTCGCTGAGCAGAAAAGCAGCCTACCGGGTAACATTTACAGCATTACTCTGAGCAAGGCGATGGCCGAGACACGCGCAGCGACCTGCATGTGCCTGCATGCGGGCGCCATCCCTGCTCCTCGCGGCCAGCCAAGAAGCCCTGCCAGGGCATCGGGGCTGACATTACCCAAGGAGCATCTTCACTGCTTTATCCGAAAGGACTGGCACAGGAACCAGGAGCACATTACATGTTCACCCTCGCCAGCCACTAACAGGAAAGGCAGCAGTCAGGCGACAAGCACACACAACATACAGCCACTCGCTCAGGAGAAGAAGTGATCAAACGGGCCTCTTAGAAGAGACGAGCTAAACAGACGCTGCGTTCCAACTAGCCAGCAGGGCGGCGCACTTATCCCTAAACACCCCTAACAACTCCAGGCCAGAACAGGAGGCAGATCGAAACTTACCAGTTCCCAGGTAGCCCCTGAAGCGGTCCGACATGCGGCCCACAAACGCGCCGATGATATCGATTCCCAGCAACGCCACCTGGAGGCAAACAGAGAAACAAGGTCAGTTTGCGAAACACATCACAGTATGTGGCGGTGGGGGCTTTGTGAATTACACCCCCACCCAAAGTCGTACTATGACCCCATTCACCTGTCTGACAATGCAGGGTCTTTTTTTTTTTTTTTTTCCTCAGTCATTTTATTCCCCTGAAGGTCAGCATATTGGCCCCTTTTACATATTTAAAGTTTGTTTCCCCACCATCTTCAATGAAATTAGAACATGTAAAACAAGTAGTATTCTACATAACATGCTCAACTATCTGTGCACTCAAGCTGCATGCCTGGCAAAGGAGAAATGATGCCTCCTGCCAAAGGTTAAAAATAATCTCATGTGGATGAAGTTTGGCATTTGTGTCCCTCGAGGCCCCATTGATATTTTCATGTTTAGTCACAATGAACACATGCGTGGCACATGGCAAGAAGCCACACGCACCGACGGGAGCAGCACTGGCGATAATCCGGACGGAGGGGGACAAAACGGGAGCCGCGTAAACAAGGGAGAGCCGCCATTCGGCAGATGCTCAGATTCATTTGTTTCTATTCTAAAGTACCTCCTGGCAGCAGAGGCACAGACAGCGGCGCCGAACACCAGGGCAGGTCTGGGCACCCACAAGACCACGGACCATGTGACCTCCGTGTCTGGGCCTGCATAAGCCCCAGCAGGACAAAGCGGGCCAGGAGGCCGGTTCTCCAGGCCTGCTGACTAAAGAGCTCACAGGCCGACTTCCCACAGAGGATTCTCCAGGTTTGAACCAACATAGCTCAAGAAAATATGGACCCACCTGTGGGTTCCATCCAGCACAAAAACAAAAAAGCCAAGTTTTACCAGAAGTAGTATCCTGAGGCATTTGTCTGCGGGTGGGTGGGGGGGGGGGGACACGCACGGCTGGCAGAGGCAGCAGGGCCCATATCGTCAGACCCATTGGCGTGAATAACAGCCACACCCCATCACCAGATCTGCCCTTTTATTCAGAGCGATCACCTACAAGCTGCCAGCATTCCCTCCCCTCACAGGCATCCCATCCGACGCCAGAACAGCTGCAGCTTCCACCTCATTCACAAAGCCTGATACTAAGGGGCTGTACCAGTCTAAAGCAGTCCTGTACCCAGGGCCGACAGGGCCAAACAAAACAGACGGTGCATCTTAACCAGCAGCCACGTAATCCACCAGAAGCACCAGTCCAAGTGTCCGATTTCTTTTTCCTCTTGCCACTGTACCCAAAATGACAGAGGAAAAACACAGCCCTAACACCTCGGCTAAACGTGCCAGAGGACCACAGATTTCCAATCATTTGGCCAACTGTGACACCAAATCACTCGACAAGAACTTCAACTACAAAACTGCATCACTGGGCAGTAGCTAGATTCCGCAACTCCCAGAGGCCTCTCAAACTTCACACTGAAGCACCAGCGGAGCTGGCCAGTGAGCCCCATGGCCAGACTCCAGCAGACGGCCCGGTTCCGGTTTGGCTGGCATTCAAGCTCCGAGCAGAGGTTTTTAATTAGGGTCCCTGTCCGGACGCACTGCGTGACACAGCTGCATCACAGACACCGCTGAAGCTAGTGCTTCCACTGACAGAACAATCACAAAATCATACTCAAAAAGGTCAACAGCAGTATTGCATATTATTTCTGGCAGTACAGGGTAAGACTCTGCATTCCAGAAGCATACTGTAAACCATCAGATTGCCAGCACTAAAGGAACCTTTCTACATATGACCAATTTTAGTAAAAGGAGGAGGGGGGGAGTGTTGTGTGGAGAGACAGCAGCAGCAATAAGCTGGACAGACCCATCTGAGGCAACGAAAACTTCATGGTGGTAAAACAATGGAAGAAAAAAAAACCTATTACAATGCAAACAGAGGCAGTGCATTCTTATATAAACAAACATTAACACAGACAGACATAGCAACAAAGCACCAGATTATTCTACACCACACGAAGACACCCTTAATGTGTCAGAAAAATGTGATGCCGACCTGCCTACAGCTAGAATGCACAAAGGCTTCATGCAGCCGTGCATGGCTGCCCACTTCAAGGGCACATAGGGGCGGGGAGATATGGGCAGCATACTAAAGAACAAACCAATCAGGGAGCCAGGGTATTATTGCCAGCCTAATATTCAACACTCACTTGTGGCTCAGCAGCCAGTCCACACTTGTGCCAAGGCAGCTTTGAGAAAACCACAAGGTCCTGATGGCTCTTGGAGCTGCTGAGGTGCCAGGCCCAGCCCTGAGTGCTGACAGGTCTTCAGGATCCACAAACGTCTGAACCTTTGCTCATTTAGCCGACGCTTATAACCAAAAGCAGCGAATGACCTGGCAGGGCCAGCAAGTGCCCAGGGGGATTGGGGGTTAAGGGCCTCGCTCCTCGATGTCAAGTTTGTGCAGCAGGTGACATCCCATAATTCACCTCGCCCACCTGGCCTGGCAGACACGATCACCAAGGGTGGGAGCAGACCACACCCCCCGAAGAACTGCCCTTTGCTGGAGTACCTGCCTTTTCCTTCAGCACCCACAGGATACCCATAAAAACCCCCCAACCCACCCAATAGAGCAGATAATCCAGCATGCTGGCAGTCCGAGTGGCGAGGTCGGGTCGTAGAGTCACAGTTTTAGTGAGGGTCAGACTGATGGGAAAAATGAGCATTGCGGCCCCGGTGCAGAGCCGATCCAACATCCAAACGCATCAGGCTCCCATTCACCAGCATTTATCCAAAAGGGGGCATTTTTGGGATGTAATAATAAAAGAATATCCTTGCTAAAGCAACTGACACCTAGGGGAAATCTACCATTTTAAAACACAGCTGAAAGGGCAAAGCACCCGTTAAACATTTAAGAGAAGGAAGTTGGCCAAAACATGAAAAGCACCTTAGCGAAAGTAACATGAAATATGCAAGGGTGGCGGAGCTGGCAAACTGCTCCTCCGCCCGGAGACAGGAGCAAAGTCCAGGAGCAGCAGGCCGAGCGGCGGCCCGAGGGGGAGCTCAGCACAGTGACATGCGGGACGGCTCCCGCTCTCAAATCCAAACAGCCTCTTAGCAGCAGCAGTGGGAAATTCACCAGAAATCCACCACTGACTGGAGTGTGGAGTCTCTACAAAGGCCACTGGGGCCAGAGAAATTCCAAAAAAAAAAATAAAAAATTATAAATAGTTGCTTTAGCAGAGAGCAGCTGCAAAAATCCCTCCAAATAATTAAAAATGAAGAAATGAAGCACTGGACACCATTCCATTTAGTGGCAGGCCTCAGGAAATAACATCACATACTGCAGCAACAGTCTAACCTGAGCTCAAATGCAGGCCGGGCTTACGTTCAATCACCAAAACATAAAAGTTAAACAAGAGGTCTACACACACAGGAGACTGTACCGCAAGATTCAAGGGCAAATACAAAAATGTATATGAAAGGGAGAAATCCGTTTTATCTGCAATCATTTCACCTGATTAAACTGCGGGCCCACAGGACACAGCCCCCTCGTGCAGTACTCAACACCAGAACATGTATAACCATGCTGTCACCACACAATACTGACTCACTAACCACTCAGAGATACAGTGATACGATATTTTTCAGACTGAGTGATGCTCACTTTCAGGCACTCAATGATACCAAAACCAATTAGGACTGATGTAAAAAAATGCAACATTTTAACTTAAAAATATCATGAAAAGATATTGAAATCACCACCCTCCATTGCAGCACCAAGCCGGGCCAGAAAAAAGGTGAAAGCCTGAACAAAACTGCATACAGACAATCCACTAAGCAGCCGGTGTTAAGACTTGCCACCTGGGAAGTGAAGAGTGCTGATCATAGCGCGCTTTACTCTCAGTGGAAAACTATAAATTATAGATTATATATTTTAGAATGTCAGTGGTTCATGAGCGTTTTGTACTGTGTACCACGTCAAAGTATCCTAGGCATCACCATTACCTCATTGTGCTTGATCGATATTGGCCAAGAGCGGCTGTTGTTTTCACTGCACGAGGGTCATCGTTTGACATTCCTTCTCTCCTTGCTAATGTTTGCTGCACATCTGGTTGATGCAAAGTGTTGCTGCTGGTATCAGTTTCATTATACTTGCTTATGTTTACTTTTTACATGTTTAATTAGATAGTGTTGCAGGAACATGATTTCATACCTCCCCTTGATAGTTTAGTAGAGCAGAGCTTGCACCTGCAATGCTTTGGATTTCACCGTTAATCTCCACAATGTGGATATTTTGTCTTGTTTATTTTGCTTGTATCACTGATGCATGCGTCATTATGTGGCATTGATTATAGGCATCGGCACGTTGTCACGAGTACGAGTATGAGAACATGAGCACGGTATCGGACCCGATATAGATACCAAAATGCCTGGATCTACTGCCTGTAAGTCCCAGTATGACCAGACGGTGCACTCACACTAAACAGTCACGGCTGAACTCACACTTACTGAGGAATGTCATAGTACCTAGATCCATCCCATCAATTACAGACATCTCATCCTCCAGGGTTCTCAGTGGTTACACCAGATTTGCCAACTGGAGAGAAGGTTAAAATTATGGGTGTCAGAGGGGCACTACCTCGCACGAATAAAAGCAACTCCCTGTATTCATTAATGATGTTTCACCCATGACTGGTTGTCAATATTTTGAGTATTATTGTGTTTCTATTCTGTAACCAGAGCAGCACAGCAGAATTCCATAAGAATGTGACAAAGCAGCAGCACACTTGCATGTGCAAATCATTCTGCATTTCTTTTGCAGCAAATACAGTTTTTCCATCTACTCTCCCCTAAAGGTCCCCAGAAGATGCCTAATCGAGACATGAAGTGACACCAGATCCCCTGCCTTGTGCCTTCCTTGGTCTACAGTAGGGGCAGACAACTCCAGTCCTAGAGGGCCAGAATCCAACACAGTTTGCAGATTTCCCTGCATAAACATTCCTATTAAACCTGGTAATTAGCTGATTAAGACGTGTTTGAGCAGGGAAATCTGCAAACTGTGTTGGATTCTGGCCCTCTAGGACTTGAGCTGGGCTGCCCTAGTCTACAGCATAACCTGACGCTGACCAATTAAATGAAAAACTACTGGAAGGGACACATCAGCCAGCAAGAACACAATGAGGAATCTTAGAGAGAGGTCAGCAACATAATACAGCAGCACAGGCTTAGCACCAACCTCAGGGACTTTCATAACCTTACCGGAGGCATTCTTTATAAATTCTTTCTGCTGAAGGGCTTTTCCCACATTAAACAACAGCCTTTTGTAAAGAGTTTCACACAAGGGCACACGGTTTCCCAACACCACATGCACATTGAAATCAAGGTTTTACATTAAGATTTTCATAAATGTTAAACATTTGTCAAGCAATGCGAAAGAATTACATGCTGTCAGATGGAGAACAATATATTCAGCCCTCTAATTTAACCCCTGCTACTCCCACACCCCCACCCTCTAGTCTTCCTATACACTCTCCCCACCTCTCCAAAAAAAGCCCAAATTTGAGCTGCTCATCGCAGTTGAAATAGGTCCCCCAGAGATGTGGCTCTCCTTTCATGTGCCACCAATCAGGCTGTGACAACACACATTCGTCATGCACGGTTCAGTACATCATTTTCGGTTCAGCGCGCATAAAAAAAAAACTGAATACATTTGACAAGAGCAAAACCTAAACTTTTAAACGCTGAAAACATGATGCTACTAATGGCTGAGAGCAGGTTACGGCCAGTTATAATTGGCAGTTCGGAAAAATACACCAGCATTAGAGAGAGTAGCTGATAAGACCAAGACTCTGTCGGCTCTGTTATACCAGACTGATATCTTGCTGAAAAGAATGAATGTATCAGCTCATTGGAAACATCATCATCCAAGTGTGTATAGCCTGAATAAGACAAACACCCTCTACAAGTTAGTCTCCCCATTGCATTCAAAAGTATTTTCCTGGAAATGCTGACCAGGCTAAAAAAAATAATTACAGCTACAGGGGCGTTTATTGCTACAGATATGCAAATATACTCTGTAGTAGAGAACATGTGATTCAGTTCATGATATTATAGTATTGCATTTATTTTTCATAATTGTTTTTACTATGTGCATGTTAATCGTTCTGTTAATCACACACTTCAACAGGCACTTCACCATTGGACTGCGACTGTTCTTTAAATTGTATATGCAGTTTTGATAAGGCAAATCTCAGGATGAAACCAGGTGTAAATCTTTATCCATGTAATGTTTTCGTCATCAGATTTCTGACTTATCCCATTCACAAGGTCAAACGTCATCTGCTAATTACCCATTTCAACTTTTCGGATGACGAGTTTCAAAATATCAGTTCTAGTCCTTCATATACACTTATACACTTCATATACACTCCAAGAATAGCCATCAAATACTTCAAGCTAACATGCTAATGAGAGGCACAAGTGGCTGCAAACCGGTCCTAAACCCACATGCACCTCCTATTCAGGGATACAATTAGACAGTCTGACACCCAGGACTAATCTCAACCCCGCTGACTGTCGCAGCCTTTACGATATGAAAACTGCACGTGCATAAAGGCCAATTCACACTTTTTCATGTGCACCTTCAGTTGCGGACGAGGTGACGCGACAAATTTTGTGATCAGGGGTTGGCTGCAGACGACTGCGGTCAGCGCATGTGCAGCGCAGATTTTTAAGTCTCGCAGAAGCCACGCTTGTCCGCGCAAACCGACTGGACATGTGCAAGATAACCGATTCGATATTTCCAGTAGGTGGCAGCGTGGACTTTCACAGATCAGCGGTCAATGACGAAGGAGTAGAGGAAGAACAGTTGTTTTTGTTGTAGTAGTTATGGTGAGCAGCTGGAGGAGGAGGAGGGTGGGAGGAACCCGCATAATTTTTCATACTGTCCAGACATTAGACCAAAGTATACGGTATTTTGAAAAGCAGCACTATTCCAGCATTTTGTAATCTAGGCGATAAAATGTGCTGTGCTGGGAGGTATGTCGAGTTCTGGGGATATATCGATATGATTCCCCAACGCGACGCGGGATTATCCAGTATCTTTCATATCGATATGGTTTGAGGCCGCACGGGCGCGTTCTGAGCGAAACAGACCACTCCAAGGTAGCACGGAGGAACACGCAGCACCGGTCAACACAGAAAACGCACTGGTCAGTAAAAAGAAAAACAATGGTTCACTTATCTGGAGATGGTTCGGATTTAAAACTTCCGATGAGCAGCAAAAACAGCCCATCTGCAGGGAATGTTATAAATCAGTTGTATAAAAAAGCGGAAGCACGTCAAATCTCTTCCACCACTTACCATACCATAAAGTGAAGTACGATGAGTATTCACAACTTCGTGCTACAACTTCGGGCCACGAAGACTACGCAGCTGCAACCCAAAACATCTGCCCCGAAACAAAGCTCTCTGGAAGCATCTTTTACCCGAAGTCTGCCTTACGAAAAGAAGTCGCGATATAACTAATGCGGTAACCTATCACATTGCTAAAGACATGGTTCCTACACCAACGGTGGAAAAAGAGGGTTTTAAAACACTGCTAAAAACCATTGACCCAAGATACGAGCTACCCAATCGCAAGTACTTTGCATCAGAAGCTCTGCCGCAAATGTACAATGAGGCCAGAGGGAAGCTTTCCGAGCAGCTCATTTCGCACTAACAGCCGATTTATGGTCTAGCAGGACATGCGAGCCATATATGAGTCTGACTACGGTGGCCCTGAGGTGCAAAAAACAAACGCATAAAAAGAAGATACATGAAAACAAAAAAGATACACAAAAACAAAAAGAAAATACACAAAAACAAGAAGAGGATACGCGAAAACAAAACCGAGCGGCCCTGAAGTGCAAATCCA
>JAODKL010000047.1:15804359-15824127 GCA_026780765.1 Petrocephalus schoutedeni
GCGTCCCCCGGGGAAGACAGGGCGCGTCCCCCGGGGAAGACAGGGCGCGTCCCCCGGGGAAGACAGGGCGCGTCCCCCGGGGAAGACAGGGCGCGTCCCCTGAGAAGACAGAGCGCGTCCCCCGGGAAGAGCAAAATCTGGACTGCAGCTATCATACTTCTTAGCTGTGTCATGCCTGACTCTCCCATTCTGCACTGCAATTATATCGATTTGCCAAGACACAGGATCGGCTTGGAACAAAACACAATGGAGTTAGAAGGAAACAGGAAGATGAGGCACACCGTCACGCCTCACAGACACGCACGCCCCAAGCAAGCGAGCAAAAGGCCCCACGCATGTTTGTGCGCTCTCAAAATTAGCAGTGGGCCGGAAATATCTGTCCGGTGATTGGTTTATATAAAGCGGAGCGGGTAGTGTGCAGAGCTTCTTCAGAGCTTCTGGGACTATCATACCTTCCTGCGAACCACCAAGGTTAGAAACACAAACCCAGAAACACCAAAGACGAACAAACCTGAAAATGTAAATCGACGCGTATTCCGCTTTTTGGACCTTCTGGCTGCGCCAAACTTATGACATAACTAATGGCTGCTACACTTGAGAATATTTCATCTGCATCTTACAAACACCAGTACTAGTATTCGGACTGTGGGCCTTTTCATTTGCTATTAAAAGTATGCATCACTACTACTGGCCACTATTACACGGGCCAGCCTATATCGCACCCGTGTCTCTCAGCTCTGCCATGCAGACAGAGCACAGCACCACATGGAAATACCAGGCTGTACCGACCACCCCCATGTCATTTTAGGACCAGTAGCATTCACTTTAAGGCTTACCTAAGCAGTAGTTCCTTTGGCAGCTTTTTGTTAATCGGCGCTTCATCGTTGTTGGAGAAAACCTGGAAAAGAATAAGAGAGATGGAACGGAGAATGGAAAATGCAGCACTCAGCCAACAGCAGCACCGATTCAGTTCAACGAGCGGGACGTCCCCGTGCATTCCTAACCGCTTTACCATCTTAGAATTCCTCACAAGCCAGATCCAGGTATTCGAGACATTTTTCAAGCATATGCATTTGCTTTACACAAGTTTTTTTCCTATTAATTAAAAAAATATTGCACTCTGAACACCCACTGGCACGATGCCCAAGGCCCATGCTCAGATTATGCACAGCGCCTACAGGGTGATTAGTGCCCTATTCTTAGACTGTATATCTACTGCTGATGCACACACATTGCAGGGCCTGTGAGCTGCTGCAGACATCAGGTACCCAGGGAGACTTATGATGTGATTAATGGTCCATTCTGACTGGCTGAAAAGGGGACGGTGCATTCCATATACATCCACTACCAGACAGCATTTTACACCAAATTACAGATCATTCACAGATCAGACTGGCTCAAAAGAGAACAGGACTGTGCATTTCATATACATCAACTACCTGCCTTGTAATTATATATGAATTCATCCAGTAAAATCACACATTTTTCAGGGTAACAAGATGATCTTTTAGTAATTCTTTCCCTGTGAATTTTTGATTAAAAATAATAATACTCACTTGGACGGCAGTTATTAGCAATTTCAAAGTCCTGCTATTTATTAGTCATAGTGCCTGAGTCGCCTATGGTATTCCAAGTATTTGATCTTTGATATCAGTAAATTCTAAAACTGCACTTTTGTATTATTTTTTAGCTTAGTCTGTAGCTAATGAATAATTATATTATGGCCCAACATTCCTTCTTCAGAGCACAGGGCGAGGACTACAGAGTTCAAATCATGTATTCAAAGCTTGCTTTCAATACGCGTTCCCAAGCCCCCCCGCGAGTCCCCCAGGCTGCATCCGCAGGGGTGCGAGTCCCCAGGGCCACGTCTGCAGGGGGCGGAGTCCCCCTGGCCACTCCTGCCACATGTCTGTGAAGGACACTGTTGTGCCTGATCTCCCCACCCTCACAGCCCATCACAGCATCCAGCAAAACTGCCCTATAAAAAGCATGTAGAAAGTATAGATTTAAGTAACACAAGAGTAGTCAACGAAGAGAAAAAGGTGGACTGAACACTAAACTTGAGGCCTGAACACTGAGCCCGTGGCCTGGACGCCGAGCCTGTGGGCTTTCTCCCATAATCCTCATGTCAGCTTGAACATCACTGCGAACCAGAAAGAGGGGAGAAAACTGACGTCACTGATGCATCCTTAGTCATGCAAGAATGTGAGCGTGCCTCTCTCGCTCACCATGGCCGTGAAATCCACCACAAATCGACACAAATAGATGCTTCTCCCTCTCTTCACCCAAAAACAGCTTCAGGATTCAACACAAAACAGGCAGGATACCCACCACCAAAGTAAGCTGTAGTCCTGGGCTGGGCCTGCCTGCGGCGTGTGCATCAGCGAGGGACAAAGGAGGCTGCGGAGGCCAAACGCTACACAGCACGCCGCAGTCGCTCGCGTCATGCACACGTCCTCAGGGACTCCACAGAGATCTGACGTGATCTTCAGGTGTCACCAATTAGCATTACAAACACACGCACAAGCTGCCAGGGTGCGTGCCTACAAATCTTTTTGGACTATTAACAGCCTACAAGCTTATATAGAGTGACATTCATTAAAAAAAGCAGGACAAAAAACAAGCTTTATGAACAAGACATGAGTGTATCAAACCCCTGTAAGGACACTACAAAGCAGTACTGGAAAAGTAAACTTAAAATTAAAGCTGTATGTAAGGGTCTATTCAAAATCATTTAAGTGAAAGAAGCCTCGCCTACTGGCACAATACGAAAAACAGTGGGCCCCCCTGAATAACCCTTAGGGGCCCCGTGTACTTCTGGGGGACACAGTGCGACCTGCCCGCCACACAGGTGGGAAACTAGTAGCCAAGTGGCCAGGGGCGCGCGGAGCAGATAGAGGTGCGCATCAGTGCCTCTCAGATAGCAGGCCTACAATACACATCTATACACACATGGAAAACTCATTACTGTTCAGCAATGGGAGATGAATGGAACCAAATTTAACACGTATTGAAAATGTCCTACTTTTGAAGTAAAAACATATATTCACAATCATTTTAAAGCAACTCACTGTATTTATTTCGCACTGCAGAAACAGTCTGAGATGAGGTAACCCGATTTCATCAGAGGATCTTAACTTAAAAATGAGAGTAATATGCAGTAAATGCTGCGATGGGTCTATTGACAGATTCATTGGTTTCAGGCAGATTTCTTCCTGAATTTGAGCCGGATCAGGGGTTGGATGTGTATCATATACACTAGGATACGAGGATGGGAATGCGGAGCGGGTTCTCATTACACCCCTGCCAGTGGGCGCCAGGCAGAATGTTCTGTTCCCCAGCGCACTAGAAGCAGTATTTGCCATGTGAACACTGATCTATACTCATACGCTGTTTATGGAACAGTGAATCTGTGTTTGCTGCAGCGGTCAGACACACACAATGGATCCGTTCACCTGCATTTCTGTGGCTGTCCGCTCCGTCGGTGATGCACTTCGATGACATCACCCAGCCCTTTCCAAAAGCAAAAAGGACAGGATCCGGATGGGGCTGGAGGCTTAGCATAAAGCCTCTCCCCTTCTGAGCGCTATAAGGAAGGCGCCGTGGTCACGGTGTGGCCGATCCCGCGTGAAACGGGCCGCGTGCTCCTTGAAGGCCAGCCCTGGACTCCGTACCCCGCCAGCGTTCCCAGCAGACTGCCGCACGGGCAGCATTCCGCCCGCTTAAAAGGCGCCCCCCATACAGCAGAGGTGTGCAGTTATACATCGGGGGTCACTACCATTATCCCCGCATATAACACAGAGTCTGGCTGCAGGCAGAAAGTGGGGTGGCCTTGGCAGAAGAGTAGGGGATCGCCAGCCTGAAGGCAGCCAGCCGGAGAGCACAGGCATCAAGGTCCGGACAGCCGGACAGTTCTGCTGCTCCGTGCTGCTATCATAATGACCACAGGGTGACTTGATGGCAACAAATGTACATTGCAGCAAACAGACAAACTGAACAAACAGCTTGGCTTCAGAATCGTCTGACCAGTGACCCCTAAAAATCCAATGTGTTTATCTGTTTCCAATTTATTACTTGGAGCAAACACAGAAGCAGAGTAAAAGGCACTAAATAAGGCTCAACATGTACTATGGCTACAGTCATTACGGCTGAACGCCAAGAGTGTGAGCTGTCTGATCAGCACCATGTATTTCCATGTCTGATTATTGAGACGTTTTTTTGACTATACATGTAACACACCCACTCTCCTGCATCTACCATGTCTCACCTCTAATTATACCCAATGAGAAGATGCCTTATCCACCTCTAATTACCCAATGAGAAGATGCCTTATCCACCTTTAATTACCCAATGAGAAGATGCCTTATCCATTTAACTAGCATTTATGTCTCTGCTAGTTAACGTTGGTATTCATCACGGTGGCTTGTGCGAATTACTTTGTGTGACAAATTTTAACAACTTAATTAACACCATTGCTAATTGTGAATATATTGTTGACACTGACATATTTGCATCGCTGACAGCAAACCACATAAGTCTATATAAAGCATTAAGCCATTCCCTGATGGCTCAGTATAGATAGGTTTCTACTTGTGGTGCTGAGAGAGACTCATTACATCGCTTTAGGTTTGCACTCATCTTTACAGGGACTCCCCATTCATTTCTATGGGCATAACCCTGATCCCAACAATGACAACCTTACCCCCTACCCAGCACTAAGCTTAACCATAAGCAACCAAACAAAACACACATTTATATAAAACTGAGGTTATCCTTGTTGTTACTGGAAAAAAATGTCCCCACAAGGTAAAATGTTATAGGTTTTTAATCACAATTTGGGTACATCAGGCCCATCCATCCATTTTCCAACCCGCTTATCTGTTCAGGGTCTCGGGGACATCAGGCCCCCACAATGTAATAATTGCAAAAACACACACACACACACAAAAACACAGAAAATTCGAGGTAAACACTAATAACACCAAACTTAAGATATGACACAATGTTTCTGCAAGATACGATATGACATAAACGTGGAAGATGACACAGCGAGGAAGCCTGCAACAGACAGCACCCCTAAACATGGGAGCTGGGATGCAGAATTAGGGCAGAGCTCAGGCAGTCTCAGCGGACCTTATGGTGTCACACGGACCAGACACAACAGCACCAGCCCGCTACTGAGCATCAACGATGCAAAGGAGGCCCGACACATTATTGCTTTATGCACATAACTGCCTTCTGATTGGACAGTGTAAATTACAGTGCGGCCAGATTACAGGCTACATTAACCGCAAATCCGCAGTCTCCTTACAGGCAGAGGACAGGCCACCGCGGTGCTTACTGGAGGCGAGCAACATCAAACGAGACTAAAAGCACAGCAGCTCCTGGGGATGCAGATTCCTCGATGGCCCTGAGGCGGAGCAGACAGACTGCGAGCCCTGCCAGCCGGAGAGGGAGGGAGGCAGGGAGCTGCCGTCCATTGTGTGACTGCTCAGCGCCGCCACTGCCGCTCGCACCCGGACATGATGGTGTAGATCCTCACCAGTGAATAAATAAGGAAGCCTGGCCCTGATGAGTCACATGCTGCCTGTGCTGGGTGACTGCCTGAGGACTTTGCCGGCTACTGAGCCAGGAAGCTGAGCACAGGGGAGCTCTCCATCAGTACGTGCCGCTCTGTGCAAACCCGCGCACTGCCGGCTCGCACGGGTCACTGATCCCAGCCTGAGATGTGCTTGCTTAGATAGGGCCCATTAGCTAAAGTTCTGCACTGCATGGACAGAGCAAGCAGGCCTGGCAGATGGTAAGAAAGCCACCGTTCCCCGTCCATGAAGGGGAACCGCTGCAGCAGAGAAGTCCAGGAAAGGCTGGGAGCCACCTGCCAGTGCCACGCGACGACGCACCGGCCTGAAGCGTCACCGGACGTGCCTCGGTGAAGCCCCCGGCCCTGCAGGCCTGCTGACCAGCATCCCGAGCACAGCAGCAACACGCTCCGCCTCTCGGGCAACGCTCCCCCCCCCCCGGCTCAGCCGCTCGCACATCCTTACGATTCAGCAAAAGAAATTCTGCAAGGACCGGGGAACTCCCTCACCATCGGCATCTTTCACTGTACGCCGAGGCTACACACTCACACATATACCAATCTGTCCAGCACGCCTATTCATAATTATGCCCAGATAAACACTGAATATTTAAAGTCAATCACTGTGCTGACAATAATAACAACAGCATAATGTATCACTGTTTATCCATCCATCAATGTTGCAGCCCCCAGGGTCACGGGAAGCACAGGGCGCCTGCCACAGGCCCGCCCCGGACAGGCTGGCAGTCCACAGCACGACACGCTGTCCTTTTGTTTTTGTTGTTAGGGCAAGTTTCAGTTCTTGGTATTTACAAGTTTAATTTGCACAACTTCCTTCCCACTCAGCCTCCAGAGCCATCGGCGCTGAAATGGACTGCCAGGCATTTTCTTCAGTGTTCTGAAGTCAGAGCCCTGGAATCTGAGGCACTGTATGCAGCCGGCTCCACACCAGTGGCAGTCCATCACCGAGAAGCAAATTTCCTCTCATGGAGGGGAAATGGCTGCACAGGTCAGATGCTCACTCCTTGCAAGCAGGGTTCTCCAAAGCAGTAAGACACAGGCACCGAAGGTCATGGATATGTCTACAGTCTCACTATTTGCCGAGGGACTGACAGAGGCACACCGATGTAGAAACTCTGACCAATACCAATAACCGATACATTTTTCTCTATTATCACTGATACCAATAATAATCAGCTAACCTCTGAGCATTTCACCAAGTAGCCAGGGGAGATTACTGTTTAATAATCTATTCAGAATGAAGAAAAAAATACAGGAAAAACAACAATGACAGTGTTGTGTCAATTTCCCACTAATGTATCGCAGAGTCAATCTTTCTGTACCCGAGTTGAAAGGTGAGGGCGTCAGGTGTGGCACAATGGCAAAACAAACACACTGAAAGAGCTGCCTGTAGATGGCTTAAGGCCTCGCCTAATTACTCTTCATTTAAGGGAGACCCTTACATGGCCGCTACCCAATTTAATGTACAAGGAACACAAAACTACAAAACTGTGCCCAAATCAACCTTCAGTGATTTGTAAATGCACAATTTCCTGTTGAAACGACAGGTCAAACATAAAAAAAAATAAAGAATTATCCCAGAGCTGCCAAGACCTGAAATGGATGACCATGGGGTGAAATATCAAAAATATGCACGAGATATTCAGCAGCATTTCTAAAACCACAGTTTTACAAACAGGAGGTGATGGCATGTGGCTTCTGTTTTAAAACCCCAGACAAACAAATCAAAGTGGAACTGGATTTCCAAGAAAATACAGTAGCAGAGAATGGCCGTCCACTAATGCATGGTGGAGCTGTCACAGTGTCGCTTTTATCTGAAGAAACTGGCAGCTTCACCCATGTTGCAGGTTTACATTATACAGGAGCAAAACTGGTTAAGGGTCTCTCTTATGGATAGCATGACAGGTCTGAACATCAATCTAAACATACAGGTAACGGGTCTGCATCTCCAAAACATCTTGTCAGTATGTTACAGTCCTCTCAGATTACATATGATAAAAAGAAATCATTCTATTTGACTGCAAAAGGGGGGGAATTCACTAAGAATGGGATTTCATTGTTTATGCAGTAGCTGGTTTGCTGCCAGGGGCCCAGGAGAAGGTGGAGGCTCCGAGGTGAAGCTTCTACAGAATCAAACATCAGCTATTTCACATCGTGCAGATGGCAGGTCCTCGCCAGTGCACTGAGGCGCAGCCAGAAGCACATGCGCCTTCTTCACATGACGACTGCGGAGTTTTCATTCGGAATGTTTGCATGAAATGTTCAATTAGCAGCCGCTAAGGCACCCCCCCCCCACAGCCTAGAGGGAAAACACGTCAACGGCACGTGACAGCGCTAACACCTTTGTAAGCAGACCTCTGGCTGCAGAAGAGGACAGACATTCATCTCCAAATCACCACAAAGAGGCAGAATACACGCTCAGACGCATGGTGACCCTGCCCGGGCTCCATCGGGGGAAAAAAATCGATCCCAGCTCCACAGCAAAACAACACAGCGCCGACGGTAACCGCTGTCAGGTGGCAGTGATTTAACGTGCAACAAGACAGTCGCGATTTCCATATGCATGTCGATCCTCGGCAACAGCACGCAAAATTAGAACAGCGGGCGATATGGTTGAATGCAAATGTCACACACACAACAACAACAACAACAACAATTGTCTGCGCCCGATTCACAAATGGAGAAAATGATTCATCCTTCCCATTTGCGCCGTGTAAGAAATAAAGACTTACCTCGAATCTGCCTCTGGTGATGCCGTTCATGTCAGCGGCGGCAGATCTGTGTGCACGGGGAGCACTAGTCCAGAACTAGCGCTGCCCGTGGCGGCGTCCTATGGGTATTTAGTGTAGCACAACAAAAAAAATGAACCATGCAGGGATGACACGGAGATGAAGGCCCGGGAAACACGACGGGCTCGCTTTCAATGGCTGTTTCTACCAGGACAAATAACCCCAGACTATTAGAAGTGTTATTAAGGAGTCCGCCAGGGTCCTCGCCTACACCACCACACAGTCAAAATAACAATAATAACATGGAGGCGACGATCCGTCTGTCTGACCTCACTTCCGGCTGCTTTATAATTCGGCGACGCGCCACACGATTGGCTGTCCGGCCGGCCGCTGCTTCGCGTGCTTCCGGGTCTAAGCGACGCGGAGTCGCGGTCAGATCGGCGCTCGGTAGCGGCAGAGCGCCCCGCCGCTTACGGGGACCTCCAGCGGGTCGCTTCCCGGGTCTCTAATGCCGGAGAACGAATCGTGTGCTCCATAATGAATACTCTGTAGCGATGAACAAAATAAGCTTAAAAAGCATGGTTCATTTTTATGCGTGACATACGTTTTGGAGTAAAGGTCGGTGATACTAACAAGCGCAGCCTAAAGAAAACCGGGGCTCTGCGGTTTGCTGTTACAAAGGATGCAGCATCTTCAGAATATTAAAGGAAGATTTTAGTTCTGTCTTAAAGGTTGGGATGTAGCCGGAATGAAAATAAGCAGGCTGAAAGTGGGCGGTTCATAAATTATAAAGTTGGTTTTCTAAAGCAATCAAAATCGCTTACTACGACTATTTTTGTTGTTATTATAATTATTCGTCTCCATTCTTAAATTCGGCGCCAGAGGTCGCACTTATTCGCACAATCATAAAACGGTCGGCACCTGTTCGGTTTTCATTCGCATGCTGCCCTTTACAGACTTTCCTTGGGAGGGGAGGTGACAAGCTTAGTTGTAAACCTGAATTTGTAATTTCAGCTGAAGGCTGAATCTGAGAACTGTGCAGCCACCCTGTCCACACCTGGGCTAAGCCTATGTCAATCTGACAACAACTACCAAATATGGACATAAAAGGGATCCCTCTTGGACGTACACCTGGGTTTCCAATGTAGGTGTTTGTAAGAAATTCTGACACCATTGTGGCAGTCATGATTGGGGCGATGCATAGTAGTATTCATAATTTAGTACTCTCACAATGAATAAGGAAAACAGCCATATTACAGACAGGGTCAGCCCGAGCCTTTATGGGGCCCTAAGCAGAATTTGATTTGGGGGCCCCCCACCACCTACTGTTCATCAGGATATCTTAATATTTCAAGTGCTCGCGGGGGCCCCCTGGTGGCGTGGGGGCCCCAAGCAGCCGCTTAGTTCGCTTATGCCTTGGGCCGGCTCTGTACAGACAGGTCAAGGCCCCTACTAATGATATGGCAACAACAATCGTAATATACTGTAGGGGTAAGGGTAGGAATTTCTCTGTAGTCTTCAGTTTTTATGCATGTGTCACAAAATAGATCAGCAGGTAAAACATTGGTTGGTTTGCTGTGAAGTGGTTAATTTGGTATTCTAATATGATTCATTTACACCAACTGGGGACAAATATAAAATGTATTTGTTGGAAGACTGAGAAGACATGTCACAGGCTTAAGCGAATTTGATGGCTCCAGCTTGGTATGTGGGTGACTTCCCTCTCTGCTGGATATAGTAGCCTAGATCTATGGGAGGGATGAGTACATTAAGGAAAGGCATTCCTTTATGGGAAGCTTTAGACGTTCAAATGAACCCCCCCCCCCCCTGCTTTTCTAGGAAAAAAATCATACCCTAATCAGGATGGCTAAGGCTAAGAACGCTCCGCCCCAAATTTGTTCAATGAAGGTTAACTTAAGCTAGGAGTAATGATCGTCCAATGAGAGTTTAGGTGAGGAGCATTCCTATTGGACTATCATGACTTGTAGCTTATGCTAACCCAGCTCACTGAGAACCCCTGCCTTGTGGAATACATCCCAGCAACCTCATTGTGGTGTGCTTAGAGAGTCACAGCTAGTATGGGAAGTTTAGCAATTCCCCGCATACACGACCAGCTTCCTTTAGCACTGTTTGTGTTGGCAAATATCCCTGTCTAAAGCGATATGTTCGCATATCACCACAACTAGCTGTTAGAAGGCTGTCAGTTCTAAGAAAAGGAAAGATATTTATCTTGGAAATGTTACATACGATTGGAAAAAAAACACCCTAATCAAAAATGTGTGATTTGAGCCGACTGAAAATGACTAAACCTAAATGGCATGGATCACATGTTTTTTTTTCCTCTTTTCTGGGCTGTTCTCTTTGGGCACTGGGGCTGGCTTGTCCGTCTGGGCCTCGGACTAGGGATTTATCACCATAGAAGGACACAGAGGCCGAGATCAGTGTCTGGAAAGTCGAGAGGAGGCTGCCAAAGGGACCGAGCTGGGGGCAGATCAGCTGAATCTCGGGGGGGGGGGGGCTCCTTGCCCGGAATGGGAGTGCTCATCCACACAACGTCGCTCAGTGACGCGTACTCTGGAACGCTCTGGAACACACACAATTTGTTTAGTCATCTTTTCTGAGCCCAGTGTGGATATGACTGGATATGTTTGCCAAAGACGTTTATTTTTATTGTTTATTTATCCGTTACCAATTTTGACATGCCGTTTGCAGTGTTATTTTTGTTGCCTGTTGATGTTATTGAATGTTTACTGAAATTTGAGCATCCTCGTGTAGTGCGTGCCTGGGTAACACGTCTCTTGAAGGACAGCAGAGACAGCTCTCACAGCAGAGAAGTACGGAAGCATGCTGATAAATTACTCCTTTGTCCTTTTGGGTTATGGTGGCTTCCCCACGGGCTCCTGAGGAGCCTCACTCTGCCTCTTAGAGCCCCATCGCTGGGTGTGAATCCCTTGTTAAGCCTCTGCTTACTTCATGCCAGGAGTCTCTGCAGATGAGCAGGGAAGGAAACGGGTACGAGAGATGCTCGATGTTCGGGCTAAGATAAACTTTATTGATCCCTGGGGGAAATAGAAAACAGATCGTTGCGGTCAGACTGAACACTTACATTTAATTTATTTAGTAGACGCATTTGCCCGAAGCACAACAAACAAGCAATAATAAGAGACTATTACAATTCATCTCATGTATGAGCCATGCACCGCCGAGCTGAGGCAGCCATACAGATCATTTGAACTGGGGTTGATGGTTTTGCTCAGGGGCTCGACACCATGAACTTTGAGCATCTCAAACTGTATCTCCTGCAGGACATTCAGGCTTTGCTCACTCTATGACGCCTGCCGAATTGCGCATGATATTAACAGAAGTGCCTGATTGTGATTGGATCTGGAAGACACCCAGAAACAGCAAGAGACTCTTAAAATTTGTCACTGCAAGATGTAAGATAAATATCCATCCATCCATTTTCTGAAACCGCTTGTCTTATCCAGGGTCCAGAGCCTCCCTAAAGCACTCAAATGCTGTAGTCCCATAGCAGTATGGCTACAGTCACAGCTGGACAATGACTGTCCATCCTTCCACAGAAATGCAGACATACAGTAGATCACTCAGACCATGTGACATCTGATGGAGGGGGTCCATTGTGAGAATGGAGACACCCATATTAGACACTCTAAGCAACTCCGATATATAAAATGGTTCTTCTGTCCTGTAGGATGTATTGTGACTGTGCTCAATGCAACCAGCCCTCAGTTAAAAATAGCAGCATAATTATCAAACTCCTTCTGCCCAAAAAGTCCGCCCATAAGCTGCAAAGATATTCAAACAATTAGCTGAGGCACATACCATCAACCATAGCCATTGTTAAAGTATTGAACATGCTAGCATGGAGAAAACCAGGAGAGTTTGCTGTTTAAGTTCTCTAAAGGCCCTTCAGAAAGGTCCTCAGCCTGAATTGTTGCAACAAAATACACAGTAATATAGTAGATGGGTAAAGCGAATCGCTTTGAGTACAGCATCAGCTTTGCAATTAAATGTTTTACAATACTGGATATGTGTCCAATCATAAATCTACTTGTCATCTAAGTCCTATGATTACATTTTTACATAGTGAAAGACCTAATTGAGCCGTGTTGATGATAACGTCACCAATGTCCTCCGGATGGGTCACTGATATGATGCAGCATCTGTATGAATCATTAGCATGAGTAAGGACTGGTCAGGAATCAGCACACAAGGACGAAATTCCAGTCTGCAATGCTGACCTAAGCCATGATGACAAAAGTTGGTGGACACCGACAGACTGAAACATGAGGCCTATATTACGGTACAATGGTATCTATGTTTAAGTATCTATTCAAAAATGCCAATAAATCTGGTTTTAAAAAGCACATCATCCACTTTTCTGCACAATGATATCGTTCATATTGCTGTTATCGGTATCTTTAGAAGACAATACACAAGGAAGCAAAAAAACATTTGGTTACGTCATGTATAGTGGTTTAGTGTAAACTACTATTTATTCGGTATACTGTGATTTCAGTCTTCAGAAATAGCAATTTTCCAAGTTCAAAAAGCAACAAGACCGCTCTCGTATCCGGAACCTGCCGTAAAAATGTTCGATTTTCTAACCAAATATACATCGTTCCTCCGGAAGCGTCACCAAAAGCCCCCGAGAAGCGTCCCAGTATGTATTTATTCATGGATCGGACCTTTTTACGGTTTGCCTGGGGTCGCATCGAGCCGCGCCGCGGATCTCAGCTCTGCAGCAGTTCTCACCTCGGCGCTGTAGCCCCTTCCAGTATGACCCATTACGTATTTACTGACAAACTACTGAGAATTTTCGCACTCTCTCTCCATTTGCACCCCAATGCACTATTTGGATAGATAAAACCTCTCATCGGCGCAGTCCGTCTGAATTGTTCCCCCGTTCTTTCTTGAAAAAGAAAAAAAAATCTTGCTCTCCGAGCAGGTAGTCTGCCCGCACCGTGTCGGCATTTACTCAGACCCGCCGAGGGAGACAACTGGTCTTTCTACGAATTACGGACCTTTCAAAGAGGGACGAGCATACACTTCGGGATATTATTCCAAAGGGAATCGCGTAGCGGAGGATGGCGCGGGGCTGCTGCCGGAGCGCCTCTCTCTGGGGGCTGCTGGGATGCGCGCTGCTGCTGCGCTTCGCCTTGGCTCACGCAGACGGTGAGTCCCGCTGCGCGCCCGGAGCCGCGGCGTCCCGCCGCAAGCGAGCTCATGTGGCCAGCCGCAGGAAGGAGGGAAGCTGCGCCCATTCGCACCTGTAGCTGTCAGCGAAGCGAAATTATCTGGGGATCCCCGAGATTATATTCATATAACCAAAAACCCCAATTACCGAAAAGCGGACATCCTTCGGAAAGTTTTGCCTAGCTGACTAAATTATTATGGTATGCGGCGTTTATACGTATTACTAAATCAAAAGGCTGAACCTCAAATTGTTGGCGTTCATTTCTCCGTGGAGTACGCATAAATTATCCTAATTTTTATTTCTTTCTTGCAACCTGATCAAAACACGACTAATGAAAAAACATATAGGTTGTTTAAATTATACATTAATATTTGATCATTTGCATGACCTACAGGTATGGTGCGTAAGAGGCAACTGGTGTATTTCAATGAACTCGTTTTTATTGCCTCCGGGATGGAAAATTAAGTAACACTTTTTCATGGCTACAATTATTCAAGAATAAAAGGGTGATGGAAGCCAACTAATTAAATAAAACAAACAGCATGTTTTTTTTGCGTTTTCGAGATCTATGGTCTTTCTTGTACGCTTATTGTTGTGCTTGTATATGTGCGTTCAGCTCATAACTCCCTCGTAGCAGCGAGAGCGGTGATGCATACGGGACAGTAAGAGTGCACAGCAGTTCCTTTAAGAGTAATTGCTAGTAACGACTGCAGAGCCGTAATTTGTAATGTTCTGCAATATTCCCGTTGGCTTCATACGTGTTCACAGCGATAGGATACATTAGGGAGCCTCCCTTATTCAACCATGAGACCGTTTCACTAAGACGCTGTGAACGCGCACAAATTAATTTTGAAATGGCTCGAATCTGGGATCAGCGCGTTTACATTACTGCGATAAATAAATTATTGCTTAAAGATTCAATGACATCAGTTTTAAAATATATATTTTAAACTGCGATATGTTCAGTAAGTGAAGGTGGGGAATATTTATTAGTCAAACTTTCTTTCCACTTAAGCCGATTTACAATTCAGAGCAATGGAACGCATTCTGAAATTAACCGTAGCGGTTTATACTGATGAAGAGATTATTGAGTATATATATGGTTCTCCCGCATTCTGGTGGATTCTAAGTGGATGGAGGCTTGTACACACAGCAGGATTTGGTTTGTCCACAGCTTCCCGCCTAGCTGTGAATGTCTCATCCTTCTCCGTGTATAATCTGGGGTATGCGTGCCAGAAATGGCATACAGTATTACAAACCCAGCCACAGCCCAACGTATGGTGATCTGTGATGTAAATGACTGCTCCTTGCTCAAATTTGACAGTTCTCTGGTTCGTGAGGATTTATGAGATAAATGTTTTTTTAGGGGGTGTATTTGCTCATACAATGTACTCAGTGTTTTAAGTTTTCTAAATATGGAAAGACATCAAAGTAAATTGTAATTGTTATTGTGGTATACTATACTCCCCAAATCAGGGGATGCATGGCCTTTAAGCTGAACACAGCTGGTGTTACCTTGCATACATACACAGCAGTTTGGGGCATGGCAGGATTTACATGACAGATATTCTGTCTGAATGTTTATAGGGGTGACTCACATCCACAGGCCCTAACCCCAAACAGGAACATTTTGATTGGCAGTGTGTGTGTACTAAGGGAGGGTGTTATCTCTGCTCATTTTTGTTTAAGAGACTCTTCCTTTTCATTAGCAATAACTGACTGCTTTCAGAAGTGTGTGTGAAGCACGTCAGCGTGTGACTAACGCAGCACAGGGGGGTGACGTGAACTTATTGCTGTGCTTATCTGCTCGTTTGCTTTGGCCTGGCCATGTCGGTATGGTGAAGTGCTGCAGTAGGTGTCACTGTTACCACGACGGGAACTTATTGCTGTGCTTATCTGCTCATTTGCTTTGGCCCGGCGGTGTCGGTATGGTGAGGTGCTGCAGTAGGTGTCACTGTTACCACGACGTGAACTTATTACTGTGCTTATCTGCTCGTTTGCTTTGGGCTGGCGGTGTCGGTATGGTGAGGTGCTGCTGTGGGGTCACTGTTACCACGACGTGAACTTATTGCTGTGCTTATCTGCTCGTTTGCTTTGGCCTGGCGAACATTTGTTGGCTATGTAAATGTTACACTGCATACAGTTTAGTAACTCATAAAAACAGTGATTTCAACTAGTTTCTGTTAACTAAGTGACATGTAAAGCAGCAAGTAGGCACTGGATAGAAACGTCAGACATTACTAGCCAATAGACAACTCAAAAGCCAAATCTTTGGCTAAAAGGTTTTGGCTAAAAGCTGTATTGCTCAGGAATCTGTGAGAGATTACGGTCATTGACCATATGGTGGGCTTCTTCCTCTAGGTCGGCTCTTCCTGCTGGAAGCCCAGGACGGCGGTGCCCTGGCCAGGGGAGCGACGGCGGCGCAGGAAGCGTGCGAGCAGCGCGGGGCGCGGCTGGCCACCGCCACTGAGCTCCGGCGCGCCGTGGTGGAGTGCTCCTTCGCCACCTGCACCCGCGGCTGGCTGGCTGGCCCCAGCATTGGGTAAGAACGCCCTCTGGCCCTTGACATCAGTACTGACACCGGTGATCCCGTTGTATCATGATTGTCATAATTCAATATGTAGCACCTGCTGTCCATTATCATGGGTGCCGACGCTGAATTATGGCCAAGTAATGCAACTCTGCTTCAGTGACCTGGGGCCTGTGTCACAAAGGAGGATTTCCTGCTTAGCTGGATAACTTGCCAGATTTATGGTAGTTTGGGCTAAATGTAAGTGAAGGAAGATAAAGGCCATTCAAACTGGGATATCTTAAATCCAACAAGTTATCCGGCTAAGCAAGGAATCTAACTTTGTGATACAGGCCTTCTTTGCTTGCAAGATTTAAAAGGACAGTGACACATTAACCTTCCCCAGCTTCACCTTCGCAGACAGATGGGAAATAAACTATTTCTGAAGCTCTCTTATTACAATAGACATAGAAATGTACAATTTTGGAATAATTTATATGTTGAAAGAAATAATTGGCTCCTGATCTAATCTTTCTGTATCTCAATTACTTTATTATTTTCTTTAATGACTTGATTTTTCATGCATTCAGTTTTAGACTAGTAGTTTGCAAGTATAGGATTATTAATGTGAAATGGGCTTCTTGTGTTATGTCCACTAGCAATGTGAAACAGGATTTTAAAACGTTTCTATTTTGGGAAGGTACAATACTTCAACTGTAGGGTGAATAAAGAACCATAAATAGTGAACACTTAGTCTTTACCTTTCGTGAAAATATAAATACCTTTAACATTTGCGGCTCCTGCAGCAGCTTGAATGTGGGAGTGAATCCCAAATGTCTTGACCCTAACGAAGAAATGTGCCCTTGAGAGCGGTGCCCTCTGATTGGGCTGTCAAGATGATGGACAGATTCATTCACACCAATCACGTATGATGTGAACATGTGTAAATGGTGCTGTGGCTCCATTGCTGCTGAGTGGCAGGGCCCTGAATAGCAAAGGCCCGCCACCCCATGGCTTCCTTTTTATTTGGTGGATTCAATGATGCTGTTTTTTAGAAGACAATGGACTGCAGCTTGTCAGTTCCAGAATGGCCACGTGGCTGTACCGCTGGGTGAGGGACTGTTTGCTTTCGATCTGGGGTGGCCAATCTTATCCGGAAAGTGCTGCTAGATCACTAATTAGAGGGCTGATTAGCTGAAGACCCCTCACACCTGGGTTAGAACAGCTGACCTAAAGGTTACCCCAAAAACCTGCATACACACTGGCCCTTTGCCAGTAAGATTGGCCACCCCTGCTTTAGATCAACAATTCTCTTTAAAACGCTTCACTATCATCGTAGACATCAGTGAACAAGAAGTGACTTTGTCAGACCTCTGTCACGTGTAATTTTAAATAGGATATTGTTAAAACGATTAATTTCAGGTACCTTGCATCAAGGATGTAACACTGGGACTTGACTTGATTGTGGCTGGTGTTCCTTCGGTTTGGAGGCTCAATGAGACATCAGTTCCAACAGCAGACTCAGAAGGGCGACACTTACACTACATGGACAAAATTATTGGGACACCTAGTCATTACACCCAGAGGAACTTTTATCACATCGCACGTAATTTTGGAGTATGTCTGTGGAAGGCTTTCCACAAGGAAATCTTTGCCCACTCATGCAGAAGAGTGTTTGTGAGGTCAGGCACCGAGACAATTCTATGCGTCCGATTTCGTGGGGAGTTTGGAGAAGGCTCTTTCCTGCTCAGCCCTTTTCTGTTCCCAGTACCTTTGTCCATGTAGCGTATATGAAATGGCCAGGAAGTTCCGGTTCATGATGAGATGCTGACCAAACGTGGATTGGGTGATCTATTACTGAGGACAGTCTTTGTTTCTATATGTGCTTCTGGGACCATTCAGGAAGGTGAGGAAATGGAGTCTTAATGAGCTTCAGGGTCCATGCCTCATGGGCAGTGTGTGTAAAGCGTGGGTTCCCATCTGAAGTGCAGAAGCTTCCTGCCCCCCATCCCAGGCTGAGCGCTGAAGGCAGCCGAGGGGCGAAGAATTCCACAGATTCACATTCCAGGCTCAACCATTCCAGTTTTCAGCCATTTAATGATGTAATTCATTAGGCACAGGGGCTGATCCGGAATTTACCAGAAATATCCAGCAGGATAAATCCTAAAATATCAGCTACTAGCTGATACCTTAGACACTGCCGGCCTCAGTCAACAGGTGCGACCCCACGACCCAAAGGCGCTGCTTTGCGGAGCGGTCGCTGACGTCATCATGTCCTGCTGGGACAGAGTGACATGCGTGCCCCATGTTCCCTGCTTTGCCGGGGAGGTCCCAAGTTCACCGTCACCCCAAACTGGGACAGCGGGTGGGAACATGACTAACCACATAAAGTAATTTTGTCATACTGTAAAATGAATTTTACACTGAAAGATTATTTGAAGGCTTGTTCTGAGAATAAGCAGCTATATAATGATATTCTGATGTAATTTAGGTTTGCCCTAGTCAAAATAGACAGGGTCTCTGACCACTCCTAAACAGTGCGTTGTACAGTGTCTGTCTGTTTGTAGTGCTGTTCGACTTCTCAATGGAAAATCTGAGCCATTACACAGTGCAAAATACCCATAATGCAATGTGTCGTCTGGCCACTCATGATACAAACAGGACTTTTTATTACTAAACTGTGGATTAATTCATCCTTCATTCTGTTTGTTATGGTTGTAATTTGCAATTCACAAAAGTTGCTAGGATATCAATTTAAGGCGTGAAACCTTTGTATTGTTTTTCAGATTCCACATATAGTGAATTACACTGGTTTTATAATAGGGAATAGTGAATGAAGCATTTTGAACACAGCCAGCATCTCGGTCTGCTATGGGCTTGCAGGAAGTGCTGTTTTTCAGGAGCCACATTAGAAGCAGGTCCAGTGTCTCAGGCGTGACATTAACTGCCTTCCGGGCTATTAGCTAAATCCAACGTCCGATTCCCAGTCCATGCAGTTCACATGCACACAGAGTGCATGCAGCGATGTGCCACATCAGTGAATATCCATGTGAGTGCTCATGTTTTGTTATTCCTCCTTTGTGTGTCTGACCAGGCAATAGACCTGGAGGCTCAAAACACCCAATTACAGATGTTCAGTCTGGGATCCTCATCCCAGCTGCCATACTGGTTTTACTGTATAATGAATGACTTAGCCGTAGAGCCAGCTTACGAGTGCCTTGGCCCGCCACTGACGTGCGTGTCACTGATAGTGATGTCATTTCCTGGGCCACAAGAGCAAAGAGCGATTTCCCCCGAAACGCCTGACCTGCTCCCCTCCGTAGCATCACTGTCTGCAGTGAGATGGGCAGCGGCCAGCAGGCGATGAAGGCGGTGGACGTGAAGGTGGAGAATATCACAGCAACCAGCGGCCACCTGGGCACCTTCTGCGTGAAGGAGCGAGGTCAGTGACTGTGATCAGCCATTCGCTTCACCCAGGAGAACCTAACGGCGGCCGGAGGGGGGCAGAGGAAAAGCAGCATTTTATCAAAAGTGAAGGGATGCAGCAGCATTGAGCTTTATTTTTAATGCTGGACCAACAGAGAACTGATCTACGTGTCTCCAAACCAGAGACTTAAAAGACGAGAGGGGTTCCGCACTGCGGGCAGGATTGGCACGCATGCAACAACCCCCCCCCCCCCCCCCCCCCCCCCCCCCCCCGCGCGCACCCCCCC
>JAODKL010000047.1:15874174-15885224 GCA_026780765.1 Petrocephalus schoutedeni
TTAGAACTCTATATGCCCTTTGATGGATCCTATTGCCACTTCAGAAAAGCTTTATATGTTTGAAGATCTACATGAGATATATTGGAGACAAATTGTCCAGATATTTGAAACTGCAAAGGGCTGTTACAGCGAACCTTAGTTTCACTTTCATTTTTGAGTATTTCAGTGTCTGTTCAAAACAATTTAAGACCATGCAAGGCCCGGCCCATTGCTACATGTGTGTGTAATGCTGTACTGAATGATGTCTGCATTCATTTGGCTTTAAATACGGCAGTTAAAATTTATTTTGTAATTTCCATAAAAGAGCGCTGATAAAGGGAGTCTTGCTTTTAAGGTAGTCTTTATGGCTTTCAGAGGAACTACACTGTGTGTGTGTGTGTGTGTGTGTGTGTGTGTGTGTGTGTGTGTGTGTGTTAGCGGTACTTAATGAATCATTCCTGCCTCCTCTTTTTAGATTAGACAAGTTTCCATTTCAGTTGCCTCTCTGTTCCTGAACTGGGGGCAGTGCTGGGAATCTGACTAATGCAAAGCCTACAGTTTATTGGGCGGCGGCTGTGGCTTCAGTGTTGAGGCGTTGATGACACTGTTACCCATGAACTGATAAAGCAGCGCTATCTGCAACAGCACGTGCTCAGTTGTAGCTATCCATACTATTTGAATAAACTTAAGCACATATCTCATGGCACTGTACATACAATAATTAAAAGTTAAAAGTTTAACAAACAAATTTTAATATTGCCTGCGCGTGCCGCAGCCTGTATTGTAGATATTTTAAATGGACTTCTCCCAACTCTCCAAACTGCTCAGTCTGCTGTGGATAAGCACTGTTCATAGGTTTCCTGCGTGGCTCTTCTGCGCCTTACTTAGAATGCAAGGAGCGCAGCTTGTAAAAGGCATCCGAAAAGAAGTGCTGGAAGTGAAGAAGAGAGAACCAGCAGCCAGTAAGAAGGAACGTTCCACTCAATACGAGATTCTTGAAATAACTGCTCGTCCACAACTCACCCGATAAAGAGGCCCGCAAAGGATGGCTTAAGCCTAGAGCAGGAGAAAAAGATGCAAAAAGAGTAATTGGTTGACATGGTAAGTAATTTTCTTAAAAAAAAAAAAAACACCTGTAGCAACACCAATGCACAGTCAGGATATCAGATTTAGAAAGATACTTTATCTTGAGGGAAATTTATTCATGCATAGTGTCCTACATTTTCCAGTATAAAACAGAATGGGGTGTTATAGAAGTGCCAACAGCCACTGCACTGGAGCAGGTGCCCATAGGCAGAAATAAATTTGGGGGGGGTGTCCCTGTGCCTGGCAGCAGGCCTGGCTGGAAGCAAACAAAGTCATATTAATCAGTTTAATCTTCCTGCTTTGGAGGCATTTGGTAAGGCAATGGAAGCTACTGCAGTCACATCTATTGCAGCCTTTAGTGTGTGTAGGGAGACGTGAGTGAGCGGGGGATACCACGTGTGGTATTTCCACCTCCCGTAATGGAAACTTGCTGTTCTGTAAGAATCTTCTTTTTGAAAATGTACCAAAAAGACGAAATGGTGGCTCAAAAGTAGGTTTACGGTTTATTTATAGTTTACTTATACCCACTCTTACCACTCTGCTGCCCTACACACTTCATGTATATTGGGGGTGGGCCAAAACTTTTTATTTTACAAAGTAAGGGTTCCATTTCACAAAGTATTTTACAAAGTTATTTTTACAGTAGGTATATGTTCGGTTCTTATTTTATGGTTTAGTCTCGTAGGTGTTCGGAATGTCCCCCGCCATCGTTGGTACATTCCTGGAGGTGGTCCCTGACACTGTGACACGCTTTAGCAAATTCCGCTTGCGAGATTAACTCCTTTAATTAATCCACTGTCTGGGGCTTCCTCTGTAAAACATTCTCCTTTACTATGCCCCAAAAACAGTCCATGGGTGTCAGGTTGAGTGAACTTGGTGAATACTCATTGCTGCCCCGTCACCCAGTGCAAAGCAGTGGAAAGATGTCAGGGTAGCTCCATGATTTTTTAATGCTTTTTTGCAGGTATTGAGAACACAGGGCAGAGAATCTGAGTGAAGAACAAGGAATATGTACTGTACAATCAGAACCTGCTCTCTGATATGTAGGGAACTGAATATGGTCCACTTGACACTTCAGTATAAAATGCCTATGTAAGGATTATATTTATACTCTGGTAGGTATCCATCCAATTTCATTCAAGCTGGTCAGATATATTAATTTAAATTTTACATATCGTTTTCATTATTTAATAGAAATGAACATACAAAAGATGGCAATTCTGTAAGCACCCTCTACATTTGAAAGGACTTTTCCGATGGTGTTTCATAATGGCTTTACTGAATTACAGCACCACCAGGCCCAAACACTACAGCGGGATCTTACTTGTCACTTGCAGGAATCCACGGATGGTTTTGTAATCATTCTCTTGGCTTCTGTGAAACACTGTGCAGCTGTAGTTTGCTGAATGATCCTTCTTCACGTTTTTAATGACCAAGTACACTTTCCCAGGCTCCTCCTCTAAATCGAATCCCTCGCTAACATTTGTAGTGTTCGAAATCTTGTACACTATCTGTGTGTTGTTTTTCTGCCATGTGATGATGTCAGCCCTTCCCAGGCGGTGATTACACTCCAGTCTGGCCCGTCTGTTAGTGTAAGCATGCCACTGCTCAAACGAGGCTGTGAGAACAGGATTCAAGACATTAAAAAGGTGTACCACATTTGTACCACCGTGCAGTGACATTCACACAAACACAACAGAAGATCCTTAATTGGCAGTACTAACTGAACTGCTCTGCCCCACGCCTAGTCATACTTTCAGTGAGCTTAAGGGGATTTTTAATGTAAACATCACTTTCTTAAACACGGATATAATGTATACATAGTACACATGACAACATGACAATACCTGGTTTTGATATGACATAAGCTTAACACATGGCAGTTAGCCAGTGGCACATCTGTCCTACATTGTCACGTGGCTCTAAGCAGATTAGGTTTAACCTGATTAATCCTTCTCGTGCCTCATTAGCGTGGTGCCATTTGTAGCGCACAGAGCTATGCTGTGCCCGCAACCATGTCAGAACCGCATATACAAAAGTAAGACCGAAATTCACTTGCCTGAGGTGAAAAACCATAGAAAATGGAGAATGACTATACGCTTCAGCAGGATTCTGAAAGACACCAAGACAGTGGAACATCTCAATACCAATCCTGCACTCAAATACACTTTATCTGATCACTAAATTTATACTGTGATTTGCTGTAATATACCCCCAATATGTACAGATATTCACTGAAAACATCAGAGTGAATGCCTATGCAGACAACTTGGGAGGTAAACTATTTCCACTATTAATTTTACATCCGGTCTAGCGGGCAGAAAATCATACTAATGTCTTTCGCAGGGGAACTGGGTACACTGGCATGACATCTAATTAGTGGGTATTTAGTAAGTTAGTGAACTTTCCAATACTTACTGTGATAATTTCATTTTTCTTACAGTAGACAGGATGCTGATTTGCTGTAAGTCTTAGTTTGGTGCTCCTGGGGAATCACATGCTCACTGTAGCCTGAAACACAGCATTAAACCAAACGTGACTTCTGACCATCTCCTACAGCCCAGGAATCAGGAATTCAATTGTAAGTAGTTATGATTAAAATTTTATTACATCTAGTTACAATTCAATTCCCGATATCAGAAACTGGATATTCAACTAGTTAAAATTTCATTCCTGATGCCAATTGGCATTTTGACTAGTTCAAACTGAATTCCTGTTATCAGAAATTGGAATTATAACTAGTTCAAATTCCAGCTCCCACTGAAATAAATGAGAAAATCATTTTGAATCTTACTAGCTAAAATGTCATTTCAGAAATCTGGAATTGGCATTTTAACTAGTTAAAATTGAATTTCTGATATCAATAATTAGTATTCTAACTAATTGGAGCTGCATTTATATCAGAAATACACATTATAACTAGTTACAATTGAATGTCTGATATCAAGAATGTGCATTCAAACTAGTTAGAACTGATGTTGTGATATCCTCTAAAAACGGATTAAAGCGAAAACGGCTTGCCATATGAGGGTGACCCATGACTCATTCTGCCCATGACATAATGCTCGCCGTCCATTTCCTTCTCATTTTATTTTACGGGATAACAGTAGCAATATGAAGGGTTTATAGAGTTGAGGCATCCCTGGTTATGAATTATAAATTAAAAACGCAATGCTTTGTGTGCTTTAGCTAAATTGATTATATAAGTAATCATTATATAAGTATAATGACAGCCTGTTTCACAGTAACATCACATCCGGCCGCTGCTACCCATTTACGCGTAGACAGAAATAACCTTATTATTATTATTATTATTATTATTATTATTATTATTATATCCATTATTATATCCATTATTCTGATACGAACCTTACTCGCAGCGCATCGTTTTAGGCGAGCGAGGACGCGGAGAAACGGGCAAATGGAGCATCTTGCGCCCCACAGACATGAACGTGTCTCGCAAGGGGTTATTATTTTTTCTCAAAAGCTGACGCAGTTTGCTTGCGCTTATTACTCATTTTAAAATGTATACAGCCGACGCCGCTGCAAACCCTGGCGATTTGACGGGTCAGTCGGCCAGCGCGGCACCGTTTTGTTACAGAACGTCTGTTACCTACGAGACGCAGCCCTGGCGAGGGCCACTCCGTCTGTGTTAAGCGGGCGTTATCCCGCACCACGTCCGTACAAAACAAAGGATTCCCGTTCAGGCCAATTTTTTTCCCCGTGTTAAGCGAGGGTCATCAGTGTTATCAGAGTCTGTGCTAACTTAGTTTTACTGTATATATAAAAATATAACGTGTGTATATAAAGATAAGGTGTATATATAAAGCAGATCTAATAGAAATAATGTGGCGCGTCGTGCGCCGTAAAGGGTGGTGCAGTGAAAATATCCATTTTTCTGCACGCACACGCATTAACAAAAACGTCGCATAACGAAGAAATTCAGCCAGATATATCTTTATTTATTCATACATCCACATAAATTACCTTCCACACATCCACACAAACTACATTTTAGATACAAGCATTACAAAAACAAGCTATTCCCTAAATATTTAAGTATAATACTGCACAGTCCTCTCCCATGAGTTTAAATAAGCCTATGGATCTGAACAGCGAGCAGCCAAGCGGATGTTACAGAGGGGTTCATAAAGGATTTTTTTTTACTAAATAAATCTGAAAAATAATCGGTTAATGCAATGCGTACCTTTGCGTCTCCTCCGTCCAGTACCTGGGGCAGACTCTATTTATTCGTAATAAGAGGGGATTCCGCGTGAGTTTAATGTCTCTATCTGTTCTCTAGCTCTTCTAACGTTTGCAGTTGTGCATACTGGATTGGCTTGATAGATCCCTGCCTTGATGGGAGATTAGTAGTTCTTGCTCCTATTGTACTGCGTTCATCGGTAGCTGAGCACCGCCGCAAGACTCACCGCACCTCGCCGACGCGCGGCAACTCCTCCGCACATCCGCATCAGCCAACGTTATAGGAGAGATTCTGAGGCATTTCTGTAAACAGTCCCTAGACGGCGCTGCGGTAGCGCTGCCGCCATTTAGAACTGAAAATCGCCAGCACGATCAGAAACTCGGACCAGACCACACTACAGTGAAAATACATAGAATGAAAACTTAAAATTAATTTAATAGACATAGTGCAAGCCATCAGCTATTTGAAGGCAACTTCAGGCAGCTGGAGGCAACTTTCAAAGTAAGGCAAAGACCTTGCTATATTTAAACAATTAATTTATATTTATAGCATTTAGCTGACACCCTTATCCAAAGTGATTCAAATTACCCAGTTACAATCTCCCTGGAGCAACTTGGGGTTAAGGGTCTTGCTCAGGGTCAGGGTCTTGCTCTATTAGTGGTAGATTGGATTTGGTCCATAACCGGAGCCTCATACCACTACGGTACCACCATCCCCTTTCTATTTAAACTTTATTATACAGAAACCTATTCTAGCTGAACAAGCACTTTGTGACAGTACCATCTTAGCATCTTTGTATTTCCATTTTGCATATGTTCTTTTTGTTGTTGTTGTTGGTGGTGGTGTTGTTACTAGGGCGGTGATGCCATCTTGAAGTCTGACCTGGTAAGGGGCGTCGCAAGCGGGGGTTACAACACCCCCACTTTTGCTGAAACACGTTTCCATCCCCCGCACTTTTATCAGATTAAAACGATACTAAATATGCGCTGCTACGGGTACAAGCTAGAGCAAACTGAACTGCACACTCTTAGAAAAAAACGGTTCTTGGGGGTGCTATATAGAACCACAGGGGTTCTAACCCTAGGAAATAGAACCATTCCCTTCGAAAAGGTTCCATTTCACGCACGTGAGGATATATTAAATGGTTATATATAGAACCTTTTGAGGGTGCCATATATGTACCAAGCTGTAGAACCCTTAAAGGTTCAACATGGAACCTTTTGTCTTAAGAGTGTAGCTCTGATCGGAGAGGGAAAAACACACACGCAAACTTAGGCTATATAGTCCGTTAGTTTGATTGAAGGCCCATTCGGCCAATCACAGCAAGGGTATCAGTTCGCGTCAGTGAGGAGGGAAAGAGAGCTGCTGTAATTCTAAGTGAGTACACTGGCAACGTACTATGGCAAGCCGTTTTAACATTTAATCATGTCCCGCTCCTATCCGTAATTATCTGGATATCTGTAATTGCCATTCTGACTAGTAAGAGCATAATTTTGACTAAGAGAAATGATATTATGTATATCTAAAATGTAATTGTGGATAGTCAATGGATCGTTTTTATGTTAAAAGAAGATGGGAAGGAAGAATGTCATTGTGGATATCTGAAACGCTCTTTTTGACTAGGAATAATTGAATTAGAGATATCTGCAATACATATCCAGTCTAGCGATCAAATGTTAAAACGGCTTGCCATAAACCTACTGTCTGTAACGTCCTGCCCGTTCGATCCTCCTGTGTGCCACGCCCCCTCGTCAGCCTCGTGTGAATTCCTGCATTTGTCAGCTGTGTCTCTCTCGTTCATGTCATTAGTCCTGTGTATTTTAGTCCGCGTTTCAGTATGTTTCCCCAGTCCGGTCATTGGCGTTGTTAGGCTGTTTTGTGGTGTTCCCTGCTCGTCTTCAATAAATCCTCGTTCACCTTACCTCTTGGACTCCCGATCATGCTTCCCTGCTCCGCACCCGTCATGACACTGTCCTGTTGGATTTGGGAAGAAAGTGTGGTGAAGTTCATGTCAGGTGAGGCACTGGCTCTTTCAGAAAAAAAATATATTAATAATACGGAGTGCTATAGTGACCTTAATGTTTTATTTTTAGCTGGCATACCGGCAATGGTAATCTCGTGGGCTCACTTTGAGGCAGAGGTACTGGCTCCCTCACCTCCTACTTTTTCGCTGCGGTTTTGTATCAGATCAGCAAGACTAACTTTTTCTACTCTAGATGGTGGAAACGGGCTCTCATAGAGGGCAGGTCATAGGCGAACATCTAAAAAAATTAGAATGTCGCTCGATCTACCCGCACAACCTTCTACTGGTCGATCACGATCGGCATATTGGGCAGCCATGCTCTAAATTACTCGTGTTTCTATGTGTACTATTATGTATGGAAACAATCTTCGTGGTAAATATCGGCTTAGTTTTCTTAGTATGCTAATGTGCCACTGCATCTTATAATCCCCATTCTGTTCATGGTTGTGGCGAGTGATGCAACCTAAGGTCGGTACAATTAATTTTATTGGTATTCATACCAGGATAATTCATCAGAGGTAATCGGATGTCATAAAAATGTTCAGTTTTTAAAATAGAAATTTGAAATATTATCTTGTCACGTGAGCTTTTTTGTTGTTCAATAACTTTGAATTAAATAATCTGATTATCTATTTGCATTTATTTTGGAAGATTCTGCACATTCTCTTACAATTCAGGGGTGCCAATTTGCAGATGACACCACGGTAGTGAGACTGTTAAGAGAAGATGATGAGACCCACTACAGAAAAGAGGTGCAACATCTGATACAGGGGTGCTCAGACAGCAACCTTGTCTTGAATACATCCAAGACATCGTTATGGAAGTGGAGAGGGTTAACAATATCAAATTCCCGGGGCTCTACATCTTGAAAGACCTGACATGGACTGTTAACACCTCTCACTCGGTGAAGAAAGCTCAGCAGAGACTTTTCTTCTAAAGAAAGCCAGACCTCCCACTCGGCTCCTCGTTCATTTCTACAGTAAGCACAATAGAGAGCATTCTCTACTACCGTGCTGCAGTGTGGTACTCCAGCTGCACTGCAGAGAGTCGGAGAGACTTGGCCCGGATAGTTAAAATTGCGCAGAGGATTGTGGGTACCATGGGCAGAGCCAGAGGGGTGGCCAGGGTAGCACTCAGCCCCCCTGAAATCTGATTGGACACCCCAGGTGCCACCCCAGATGATGACATTTACAGACTCCGATTGCAATTGATTCACACATTTATTGACATAGTGTGTGCACCCCCAGAAATAGTCTTGGCCACCCTCTGGCCACCCCAAGTATAAAAGTCTAGTTCCACCACTGGTGGGTACCAAGTTCCCGGATCCGAACACTGTTTATGCTAGCCACCTATGTAGGAAGGCTAGCAACATCCTCAAAGACCCCACCCACCCGGGATACAAACTACTTGCCCCTCTTCCATCGGTTCCAAGATTCAGAACCATCGAGGCACGAACCAGCAAACTCAGGCATTTTCCCTAGAGCTGTGGCCTCCGTCACACCCCTCCCCACGACAGAGCACTGACCCTTAAGTCACCTCACACCTCTGTATTGCTGCTGATATGCACTTGGTCACTTTAAATTACATTGACTTGTAAATAACTACAATCTGCAAAATAAAACATTTTCATTCACCACACCGTGGACTAGGGAATATATTGTAGCGCCAGGCGGACCGAAACATCGTGAGGGGGGCGAATAACAAGGAGACATAACCATGTCGTTTTCTCGAGATCACGACTTATTTCTCCATGATTACCGGATGATGTTTGAAAGATGTTTGAAAGAGGCAAATGGTAAGAGATATACAGGTGACCCGGGATCCCGCTGGAGTGCAGGAGAGAAGAGGAAGAAGATTGCACAAATGACATTACAGCGTGCCTTACAACTTTGGTTGGCTTTGGTTACTGCGCGTAACGCTCATGCGTCACATGACCCGGCGTAATAACGTCGGAGCTGCGCAAGCGCGAGTTCGCGCGCGAAAATAGCTTTCGGGTCTCGACCGTTTGCCCAGGTACAGATTTGCTCTCGTTATTATAAATATCCTGACTTCGTAAGGTCATCCGAAAAGTTTGGTGGATTCGAAAAATAAAAATGAATCTGTCTCCAGGTAAGGCTATCATTTACCAGTTCGTGTCTGATAAACTATTTTTTATCGCTTTACTGAGGCATTTGGGAAATCCAGGGCTGGGCGATATGGCAAAATATTTTGTCATGATAACTTCTCCTTTCTCAGATATCAGTGATAATCATGATATAACCCAAGGCATTATTTCTTTACTAATGCTCGATTTTTCCATAAAACACCATCAAACTGATTGCAAACAAATCTAATTTTAATAGATAAATACGTAAATAAACTTCTTTTTTTTTGCGCGTAACTCCAGAAAACGCGGACAGTACCTTTTGTTGCTAGGTTTTTTCTCCGTCTGTCTGGCTGTTTGTGACTTTGTTGACGACGGCGGGGTGATATTCCCTAAAATGATATCATTGAATATCATTAAATATCATTATCATTATTATGATATCATTTATCAGTATTTTCAAAGATTATGATCATGGCTATGATGACCAAACAGTTTTACTAATAGTTATGGAGCATGTGACATGTTTTATAAATTATGGCAACAGACTCAACACAAACAAGTGTTTAGGTTATATCACGATACGATATGCAAATTGAAGGCGATATGAATGTTCACAATCACTATAGAATATTTTATCGATTAGTTGCCCAGCCCAAGGGAACTCCTTACACTGAGACAGCAGCTGTAATATTAGACTACATTTTTATTTTATTTTTATTTCCTTTGTATATTTTCTGGGTAATTAATTACAGTACATTATTATTAATTACAATAATTGTCATAAATTGGATAGAAGGAAACATGGTTGAATAGTTTAGTGTGATGTTTTCTTATCTATCATGCAAAAAAAAAAATCGTACATAGGTCATGTAAATGTGTGGAAATTAGAAATGATAGTTATATGTACAGTAATGATGTAATTAGAATTTTTGGTTTCAGTATAGAGGCTGTTTTATTATAATGGGGGTATGGGGCTGGAGACTCAGACAGTGTCGGGTAGACGGCAGGGATCCCAGTCTGTTGCAGTTGTCACTGCTTCACCCTCTTTAAATTATGAGGAAATGTCCACAGAATATGTCAGTGGATCCTCAGTAAAATCTTGTTGCTTGGACTTATTTAATAATTTTAAGTATTGTTTCAGTCTCAGCCTTGGAGAATGGGTTGGAGGAACTAAAGGGAAAACTCAGAAACCTACAGCAAGGTAAACACCCCCCAGAATTACCTAGCCTACAGCCAGTATCAGTAAGAGCATGATCAGTTATGGGGCTCAAAAATGCACCAATTACCTCAGGCTTCCCCCTCCATATGAGTGTGTGCGCATCTATAGTCAGGGTATAACACTACTTATTTGTACATATTGAGGAAATAGTACTAATCAGTATGTTTTTCATACTCAGATCTATTTTATTGTATTATTTTATTTCTGCTTATTATGTTTTTTATGCTCTGTGTTGTCTGTGAGTATATGCACCTACACTCACCTAAAGGATTATTAGGAACACCTGTTCAATTTCTCATTAATCCAATTATCTAATCAACCAATCACATGGCAGTTGCTTCAATGCATTTAGGGGTGTGGTCCTGGTTTATGTGTCCTCCTGAACTCCAAACTGAATGTCAGAATGGGAAAGAAAGGTGATTTAAGCAATTTTGAGCGTGGCATGGTTGTTGG
>JAODKL010000047.1:15923737-15938050 GCA_026780765.1 Petrocephalus schoutedeni
GATCCTTACATGCCATCCCTTTGATAATGCATGCTGATCCTTACATGCCATCCCTTTGATAATGCATGCTGATCCTTACATGCCATCCCTTTGATAATGCATTTGCAGATCCTTACATGCCATCCCTTTGATAATGCATTTGCAGATCCTTACATGCCATCCCTTTGATAATGCATGCAGATCCTTACATGCCATCCCTTTGATAATGCATGCTGATCCTTACATGCCATCCCTTTGATAATGCATGCTGATCCTTACATGCCATCCCTTTGATAATGCATTTGCAGATCCTTACATGCCATCCCTTTGATAATGCATTTGCAGATCCTTACATGCCGTCCCTTTGATAATGCATGTTGATCCTCACATGCCATCCCTTTTGTTTATCCTGAGGAACTCTCTGAAATGGTTGCTAAAATGTTTAAGCCCTTGTAAATGCCTGCGGAACGAATTGTGTTCTTGGTGCTTTTTTAGAATTGGGAGTATCCAGTATCTCTGCCTTTTTCTTTGCACTTGTTTGCTCAAAAGGGACATTAAAGCCATGCTGCTGCTGCTGGTGCTTATTGCCACTTTGACCCTCTCTTTCAGTTGTTAAGTTTAAGTAAGTCAGTTAAAGAAAATTTCACACCGCTGTGGGTCTGAGAGTTTTTGCATCTGTCAGATTCCCATCTGCATATTCTGCAGGTCGGTGCTGCTTTTTGGCGGCGCGTTCGGTGTGACGCGGCCTTTGCTCGGGTCCTTTTCCGTCACTGATGGCTTGCCTTGGTGCTGATTGGCTCCTCTCGCCCACCAGCTCACGGCACGTTCTTGGGTCATATCCGTTTGGAGCCTCACAAACCTCAGCAGGTGCCCATTGACTCCACCATGTCGTTCGGGGCGTCCACACGCGCCTACACCCTGCGAGAGAAGCCGCAGGCCCCCCCCAGCGGCGCGGCGGGGGAGAGCAAAGGGGACGACGAGGAGCTCCGTGGGCTGCTGGGGCTGCCGGAGGAGGAGACGGAGCTGGAGGTGCGTGTGTGTGCGGGCGCGCGTGCGTGTGTGTGTTTGCATCCGCCTGTGTTCGGCTCTTACCCCGCGCGCTCCGTCTGACAGAACCTGACCGAGTTCAACACGGCGCACAACAAGCGGATCTCGACGCTCACCATTGAGGAGGGCAACCTGGACCTGCCCAGGCACAAGCGGAAAAGGAGGAGCTCCAGAGTAACCTTCAGCGAGGAGGAGGAGATCATAAACCCGGGTACAGGCCCCCCTCTCTGCAGCACTGCCGCATCCACAGGCACACTCGTGCTGCTAACATACACACGGCTGCAGTGGTGCGCCAAAGCGCCCCTGCAATGAATCCCTTCCGGCACAAACATTTCCACAGCGTCAGATACAGGTTTGCCCGATACAGGATGCGCGTTCTGATGGCTGCCCTTTATGCCTTGTCCCACAGAGGATGTGGACCCGTCGGTTGGGCGCTTCAGAAACATGGTCCAGACCGCAGTAGTTCCCCTGAAGGTAAACACTTTTGTTGTAAGTAATCGCTTTGGTTGTGGACGAGGCAGATAGGTAAGCAGGTAGTGGCTGCATGATCCAATTAAAAATAAACTGGCTGCATATAGCTTTTGAGGCATTGTGATTTTTAAAGCTTGAAAGACGTCCTAATGTAGAGTAACCGCCAGCTATGTGTCTGCCCCGCCCAGAGGAAGAGGGCCGACATCCGGAGCGGGCTGGGCCTGGAGGAGGCGATGGCTCGCCGCGCGCACAATTTCTCCTTAAGCGGGGGCCTTTATGGAGACCTGCCACCCACCAGCCACGAAACGGGCCCCCACCCGGCTGCTGCCCAGAGCGGAGCCACCATCCTGGGGGGTCTGCCACTGCCCTTCCCCAACCCTGCTCCGGAGGTGGATCTGGCCCCTGCTGCTGCCCAGCCGCCCGTCACTTTGCACCCTGCCCCTGCGCCCAGACCCTATGTCGCAGAGACGCCCAACGAGCCTCGCAAGAAGAAGTATGCCAAGGAGGCGTGGCCTGGAAAGAAGCCCACGCCTTCCCTGCTTATCTAGCCCTGCCTCCTGGGGAAGGGGCGGAGTCACTGCTCAGTGGGCGGGCTGATAGGTGTGTCTGTGCAGCATTAGCTAAAAGGTGGACTTTGGGACAAAAGGGGGGTGAAGACAAAAGGGCTTTCATTTGTTGCGCCGTTTTGTGTTTTTTATTCTTATTAAATCCTGAGGTCACACCGGTTGAATTCATATGGACTATTAGAAAGTAACATGTCACTTTTCTGGGCATGGTCAGTAGAAGCTGAGAACTAGGCTCACTGATGGGGACTGGTGCTGGAACTCCCTGCTGCTACAGGGGTTGATGGCTGGCTCTGAGGCACCCGAGCTGCCATGTGTCAGAGAAGCACGCTGTCGGGAGCTTCGCTGACTTCAAGGAATTCCACCTCTGATCATGTGAGGATGCTTTTGTTCAGCGACTTCATTTTCCTCTGTTGACGTGTGTGTGTGTGTGTGTGTGTGTGAGAGAGAGATGGACTTCCCATGACGTGAGAGGATGGTAGAGGGCATCGTCAAGATGCACAGGTTAGTCTGACCCCTGAGCTTCTCCATGATTGGAGGTTACTCATTTCCTGACCTTGTGGGTGTTGCTGTGATTTGGCCCAGTTTTGATGGACCCATCACTGTCAGCAAGAGTTTTTTTTTTTTTGGGTTGTTATTCCAGAGGTGGACATGATTTTATATTTTTATATTTAACGTGAGCAGCGGTGGGTTTTCAGCTAAACCTCATTGTGAAAGGTCTTTCTGTGTGTTTGGGTACTCCTGATGTAATAAACATTCACACACCTGCATCCAGTGTTTTGATGACTGCAGTACTGGCAGTTCGCCAGGTCCCTAGCTTCATCTCGTATTACATCTCTCAGAGCCTGGTACTGTATCTAAATTTTGACTGGGATTACAATTACAAAGTTTATTGCTTATTGCAAAGCTTATATGAAATGAGCATTGGCCTCGGTAAGTAATCTGCTGGTGGCATAGAGCCCTTATTCCGGCCTGGCTGGTGGATGTGAAGGAGCAGGCCTGTGGACGAGCATGACCTAGGGGGTCCAGTGATGGGCCCAGCCTCTGTGAGCCTGTGCTCTCCGCCAAGCCTGCGTAGCCCAGAGGTGTCATGGAGCTGAGCCCTCTGTACCTGGAGATCAGGTGAGTGTTGTGCTGATTCCTGTGTGTCTGTAGGAGGGTGTTTTCCAACCTGTGACAAGTTGTGACAACTGCTCTTAGCTTGAATTTAGTCCTTAACTGCCCACTTTCACATTGGCGCAGCAGATGCAGGGGTTTGTGGTTGATTTCCCTGTATCACCTTCATTCTTTTCTGGGTCTCCGTGTAAGTTTGGCGCATGCTCTCTGTCCTTTGGCGTCTCAGGCGTCTCTTCAGCTCTCAGGCCGACACCTTAATTGCTAAGGGATCTTAAAACTCCATTAAGATTTTTTTGTCGAAATGTGTGCCCCCCGCAGTGGCCACAGATGAACAGAACGTAATTTGATTCTAAAATATGGTAATCTTCAAGTTCATAAAATATCGTTTTTGCTAGCGTGCCGGACAAACGCTGTATTGCACAGTACCTGTCCTGTCCAGTAGAGGTCTCCCAAGATCTTTGTATAGCTGATTTTCCATTGCAAATTGCTAATGCCTTATTTGCAATGTTGCTATGGTAACATTTAAAAGTACCTCGTTATATTCCATTTTTCACAGGAAAAAAATCGAATCCTTTATAAATTACTTCTTAGCAGAACCTCTGACTGTAATATGAAACCTGTTTTTTCTCTTTCCCTGTGAGCTTATGTATCAGACCTGGCTCAAACAATGAATGAGACGTTACGAACTTGATATGCCCCTCTGATAGAAATACTAACTGTAAGAGGACTTCACTGGGTGAGACAGTGAACGTGGGTGTCAAAGTTAACCTCCTTGGCTGTCAGCACCGGGCCGTTTGCGGAGTGATCTGTGTATGTGTGTGTGTGTGTGTGTGTGCGTGCGCGCGCTGCTGCTGGTTGATTAACCCTTTATTCCATGACCAGCCCTTAGTCTGCATGACTGAGGCTCATACTGAGCACCATGAAAATATGTTTGGGCGCTATGGGGCGTCCCGTTCTTGTGTGTTCTAACCAGGTTCTGCACATGTAAGTCCCTTACCTGTATATGTGCACTTCAAGCTACCATCTCCCTAGAAGACTCTGCACTCTCAGCCCTTGCTTTGAACCCCTAGGCTGCTTTTGTGTGCGTGTTTTCATTTTGCTGCTTAAATGATATATGGCTACGGCTGTCACCTCTGTATAGCATCAGGCTGCATCGAGGTCTATTTGCCCCAAAAATCATCATTTTGGTTTGTTGTTTTCAAAACACTAATCCAATTTTTTTTGCTTTTTATATTTGTGCAATTTAATACTCTACCAGTTCAATAATTACCTAATCATTTTGTGGGGCTGGTCATTTGATTCTTGCATACAATAATCCCTGTAAGTATTATATTCCAGTTACAGACCTACGTTTCCTCTTGATATGTACTGAATTACACCCCATCGGCAAGATGAAAAATATATTAGGTTCTTAATTTTAGTATGGTTCTGAAATGTTCTACTTAAATGGTGATTAGTTCAATTTCTGATTCTCATACAGTTTATACATTAAGAGACTTAACCTGTAACAGATCTATGGAGTTGGTCGCATCTTTCAACCCTGCATGGCTACCAAGAAAGATGTTATGAAATGCTATCTATGCGTATTCTCAGATGTTTCAACCAGTATATCTAAGCATGTGGCGTTTCGCTCATGTATTAGTTGACGATGTATTTTAATAGCATTGATCTATAATGGTCACAGTAGTTATTAGTGTGTACTTGACATATTGGGACAGCAGAATGATTCCCTCTTTCGTGCTCCAGCCGTTTTCGTTCCTGAGGCTGAGCTTTTTACCGCATTGTTGTCACAACTTTACTGCGGTGCCTAAAATTCCGTTCTTCCGAACCACGGCTCCATCTGTTTCGAATTATCCCCGTTATTTACTACGTCGTTCTTGGTGCCTTTTTAAAAATGTTAATAAGCAAAACACCCCTTAGAATGGCATTTGAAGTTACGAAGTCAGTAGGCAGCAATGTCACCGCCGGGGGCTTTTCCCTTAGAACGGGAGCGCGGTGCTGGCCGGGGTCTCCGCTCCGTCCATTAATAAAAGCGGCTGCTGTTAGACAATGAGAAGTCGTTGGCCGGCTCCCCGTTCCGGCCCGCCCGGCCATCAGAGCGGCTCCAATCAGGAGGCTCCGCCGCCTGCGGAGCGCGTCCGGGATCCCCTCCGTCAGCGAGAGCCGCCGCCCCGTCACGGAGGGCGGCCGCCGCGGCGTGACCGGCCCGGGTCACACCACCATGTGCGCCCCGTCCGCCCCGAGCGATGCGCCGCGCAAATACGAAGCATGAAGCGCGTCCCTCAGTAATATCACTGTGAGCAGCGGTCCGGCAAGCCGGCTATAGGCGATTCAGCGCTCGCCGGCAGATTTGCTGCAGCTTAAATGATTACATATTAAAATGGTGAAATTATGAAATGCAGAAAGGAAGAGGGCTGCAGGGATCAGGGGCACCGTGAGAGAGCGAAGGCGCAGCTTGGCGTGCAGGCACCGACGGGGCACATGTCCCCGAATTACCGGGCGTCTGGACCTGACCTGTCGTCTGCTATACAGACAGCGACAGCGTGCAGTGAAAAAACTGCCGGGGATCAGCTTTCCTGTAACTCCACAGCAGAGCATGAAGCAGTTAACGGCGCATTTCGCCGTCCTGCTCTCTGCCGTGACTACGAGTTCGGCCTTACAAAGAAACGCACGCATGTGGTATTTGGCATTATTGGCGGAGTCTTTAATTGGTTTGTTGATCGGTAGGCTAATCTGGTATAGTTTCTCGTTTTGTCCCCCCTATGCGACACCTGTTTTGGTGGCAGTGACTTATAATACGGGTTCTGTCGGACTACTCCATAGCCTGAAAGAATCGATCCCAGCCCATGGATCGGAGAGATCGGGAAAGTGGAATAAATCATAAAAAAAGACAGCGAAGTCCTTCAGCCGTCTGGCTAGACGACGGCAACTGCAGGAAAGCGAGAGTGGAGGGGGCGCCGCCGGAGCTCTTAGGCGCATCTCGTCTGCGATTCTGCCGCTTTATACATTATTCATGCGACCTGATTTTTTGGAGTGTAATTGCCCTCGCGGCGGGAGGTAATCGGTATTGTGCGCGCGCTCGCTGCGAGAGGGAGCGCGCGCCGGTCACCGATCTGCGGAGAGGGCACGAGACCCCCGCGCGCCGGGGACTGCAAACGGAGCGCTTTGGGGGAGAATGCGCGTCTGGCGATCCGGCTCTCCTGTCGGCTGACACATCTACGTCAGCCATCCCTACAAGTCCGAGATCAGAACGGGCATCTGTTGCTGCTGCCGCCGCCGCCGCGAATTCCCGGGAAATAAGATTCACAAGTAGTTCTTTAGGACAGTCTCGGATTTAATCCGGGCATGGATTCCACATAATTTCGAGATTGGTGAGCATATTTTATACTTCCACGACTATTAAGTCATTGGTACTGAAGTCGAAACAAAATGGAAAAACGACTGTTGCCAGTACTGTTGCCATTGTCTTGCCATGTTCAAACACCGAAGGAAAGGTGTGCGAAATTCTGCTATGGACGACTGACAGCTTTCTGAAATACGTTTGGTTTCTGCACAACCTGTGAAATGCATCGATCAAGACGTGTGCATTTGTGACGGTAGAAATCAGAAGCAATACTCGGCGGATGTTTAAGATTTGTCATTGCCTCTTGACACAGACCTGTAACTGAAGACAAATGCTGATGATGGGAGATGTTAGTGCGACTGATTTGGATTTTGAGCCTCACGGTCGACCCCGCTCGTGCACCTGGCCTCTGCCTTGTCCGGAGGATTTTCCCGGAGACGATGAGAATCTAGGTTTCCCCTTGCCTACAATAAAGGTGGAGCCCGACTGCGTCCCTGCATGCAGAGGCGAGAGAAATGGAGGTGCTCCGAGGGAGCTGAAAGAGCGAGCCGGCGTGCTGGCTCCGGCGAGCGGCGCCCTGTCATGCCTGGGCGGCGGGGCGCTGGACGCGGCCGGCCAGCTGCGCAAAGCCAAGTCCTCGCGGCGGAACGCGTGGGGGAACCAGTCGTACGCGGAGCTGATCACGCGAGCCATCGAGAGCAGCCCGGAGCGGCGCCTGACGCTGGCGCAGATCTACGACTGGATGGTGCGCTACGTGCCTTACTTCAAGGATAAGGGCGACAGCAACAGCTCGGCCGGCTGGAAGGTAACGCGCTGCATGCAAAAGCCCGATTCATTTTACGGTGACTTAAAATGGAAATGATTAACCAGTCGCGGATGCTGATGTTTGTTGCATTAATTTGATTGCAAACGTAAATCGGGTTGATCGTCCATGTATTTCAGTCTGAAGTTTTTACGAAAATGCTTCGCCTGGACGAATGGGTGTGCACTTTAATTTTTATTTTTTTAATTTTTTCTTTTTAGTTGTGAAGAAAGTTCTGTACACTTTTCTTGACTTATTTTGACTGCAGTTGCCGCAACGTTGATGTAACTTGGACCAATTTCGGCGTAAGATCTGACATCTTTGCAGCAAGGAAAGTACTACATTTGAGCATAAGATTGCAGTGCGTTTACCAAAGTCGAATTCCTCGTAGTGAATATTTAATTATGAGCAGCCAAAATAATTTGAGAGAAAGCCAGTCTGATTGTAATATTGGACTCGTAAGCTTTTTTTTCGGTGTGATTCCTGTAGAAATTTTATGGTTGCAGCTAAGGAACGCTGCTATTAAACCCTGCAGTTTACTCTGAAATTAGACCTTTGTGGGCTTGGAGTTATTGATCCTGTTGCTTTACTCTCTGCAGTGTGCAACAAGGACTTTTCTCGCCCCTCTGCTTAACACTTGCTTGTTTGTCTCTCGGGAATACACCAACTTTGACCCATCAACCCATCACAAGTCAGCTACTGGTAGGAGGGTCATTTGTTTAAAGGAGCTGGATGCTTTAAGGACTGGCTAAGTAGTGCAGTCTATCAGTAACTTGGAAGAAAAAGGCCAAGGAGAAGGTTGCAGCTTGGCGTTTGGGCAGATCTCCCTGAGAGCCTCTGGGCTATGTTTATAGATGCCCATTACAGCTGCATTGTCCCGGGGGGCTGTTTTTGGGCGTGGAGGGCCCTGTCCTGGGCCCATGTGTTTCTGACACTTTTTAGATGGGCAGCAGCAGTAACATCTATGTAACTTTCTTATTTTTTGCTATTAACTTCACCAATATATCATTTACTGGAAACTTGGCTGTGAGTCTCATTATCAGAACTGCCATTTTTGATGCACGTCTGCCGTGACCTTGGTGTGTCTTAGCGAAGCTGGGAATTACTGGGAATTGTCAGCTGCACAGAGCATTGGCCTTCATAAGGAGACCAATCAAGAGGATTACCACCAGTCCCAGAAGAATTAAATGAGTTCATAAATTCTATGACTTAGGATCTCTGCCCTGCTCTAGGATACTCAGCTTTGGTTTGGATTTCTTTTGTGATCTCAGATTTTAGGTGGTCGTGAAGAAGTTATGCTTGCATTTAGAGTTTTTAGTTCTGTCAAGAAGGAGGCTGTTGTCTCCCCAGTGACTCTGCTGCCCAAGGAGCTGCTGCCCCGTAGGAGCGGCCATGCGCCCGCACCTGGGCGGCTGTAGGGGCGGCCGTAGGAGCGGCCATGCACCCGCACCTGGGCGGCTGTAGGGGCGGCCGTAGGAGCGGCCATGCGCCTGCACCTGGGCGGCCGTAGGAGCGGCCATGCGCCCGCACCCGCACCCAGGCGGGCCGTAGGCATGGCTATAGGGGCAGCGGGGTTACGGGAGGCCGTTTCCTTGCTCTAAGGAGCATTGGGAGCACAGGCACATGCATGCTGCAGAGGCACATTTGCATTAGTGCAGCACCTTGTAGTCGAATTGTTTTAAGCCAACTTTGGCACTGGGATGCATCTGACACACACATTTTCCTGTAGTCTTGCCCAGTGTAAAATATTGCATGGGCTGATTGATTTCCTGGTTTGACCCAGCTGTCTATTTCCTGCTGGTTTCAGTCTTGAGTATTCGCCTTATAGACTCACCCCCTCCCTTAGAGTACCTGTAGGTGTGTATGGCTGTGTCAGAGAGAACAACTGCACGCCTGGCCTCTTAACATTCGCTGTGGCCCCGTGGGTGTGTACAGGTTTTGCTATACTTGTGAGGGGCAAAGGTTAAGGTTGTCGTGATTGGGATTACTCTTTTCCCATTGAAATGAATGGATGGTCCTCACAAAGATAGAAATACGAAAGTGTTTGTGTGTGTGAGAGAGACTCGGTTTAGTTTTATTGGTTTTCAGTGATAATTCAGGCCAGGCTTATTTCCAGAGCACTTCAGATATCTTGATTCCACCTTAATTATGATTCATGGTGCCGGCTTGTCTGCACAGACTAAATGGAGTCCGCACATCATTTCATAGGGATTTGTATGTGAAATTTAGGCATTGAATACAGGTCAGTATGAAGTTTACATGTCCTTTGAAATCAATAAATCTGTTTCATTGAAATGACCAACAAAGCCGAAGGTCAACACATGATAAATGAGGATAAAATTAATTTGAATGAGTGAGATTTCACTTGCTTAAGCATACACCCCCTCAGAAGAGCCATTATTAAAAATTTTCATTCCAGGAATGATGGACTGGCTTCCATTCCCTGTTTCAGTAACATGACGATCGTTAGGATTCAACTGTGTTCAGTTGTAGTGATTATAATTAGCCCTGAGTAGATGCTTCCTTTATGATGTGGTGCATTTCAAAGTAGAGATTCTAAAAAGATCTTCAGAGTAAAGCTGTGAAGAGCTGTAGATCAGGAGATGGGTGCAAAGTGATTTCAGAAGATTTAAATAGCCCTTGGAACTCTGTCAAGAGAAGCATTATGGAGCGGCATGCCCATGGTACCATGAAAACCTCTCCTCGAGGGCGTCGTCTTGCTAAAATGAAGATAGGCCGGGGAAGACTCTCCAGAGAAGAATCCAATGGCTGCTTGGAAAGAGCTGCAGGCCTTTCTGTTAAAGTGTGGTCAGTTACCACAATATCACAAGCTCCATGCAATTCTGGTGTCATGACAAAGGGCCAAGGGGAGAACCTGTACTGGGGGAAAAAAAACTCACACTGAGACATGCAGACGTGGCACACTGGGATCCTGAAACCGCGTGGAGAGGGGTTTTGTGGTCCGATTAAAACCGTGATAGAACTGCTTGGCCTGAAGGCAGGATGTCATGTCTGGCTAAACCAAACGCAGTGCACCACCCGGTAAGCGCGATTTTCCAATGCTGGGAGTTTCTCCTCTTCCGCTGCTCGCGCTCTCGGGGAGAGGCGGATGCCCAGATAGACATCTACATTTGGCAGTGAGGAGAGTCTTCTGCCCTCTGCAAGAGAAGGGGAAATGAGGACCAATGTGAAGGTGCACCGCCACAGCAGCAGTCATTGTGGTTTGCTGGGGCAGTCGGGCATTTACCCAGGGGCTCGGTCTCTTACACAGCCTCTTTGTTTGGTTATTCATTTCTGGCTTTTGAAATTTGATTTAAAAAATTTATCTCTTCTTCGGCTGAGGTTGGGGGTCAAATTTTGCCTTTGCTTTATCAGCATGGAGTCCGGCACGTTCTCCTCGCTCTGTGCCGTTAGCCCAACTGGTATCGCTGAAGTGCGTTTGTGTGTGTTACAATCCAACTGGGCAGAAGCCCCAGAACCCTACTCTGAGGTTCTGGGGGTTAAGCACATTTTACACTCATCTTTTAATCATTTGCATTTCATCTGAGTTGCTCTTGGGTTCAGTTCCAGTTCTCTCAGCCTCGAGTGCTGCGTAGTCATGTGTTTGGTTTCACCGGACCGCAGTCTGAGCGATGAGCACGCCAGGATGCCGGCATGGGGGAATGCCGTCACCGGGTGCATAGAATGGACCGCTGACGTGTACCTGGTAGTCATGGAAATGGAGATGAGGGTGAAATGGGGCCTTTTCAACTGGAACACCTGTGTTGTTTTTTCCTTTTTAAGTTTGTCTTTTGTACAATGTGCCTGCCGTCGAGCGTCTGATTCCTGGGCACGGCACACTGACGATAGGGTAAGTCTCTGTGTTTCATTGGGCTGGAGCTCAGTGAAAGTGGGTCAGCAGTCCGGGATGCCTGGCTGCGTGTCGCCCCGAAAGACGCACACTTCACACGTTCACCTGTACACCCCCCTAGCCCGTACCCACCACTGTGTTTACTGACTCTGTTGTTGCTCATCCCTATCGTTCTTATACCCCGTTCCGTTTTGGGCTTTGGTTGACATGGGTATGGAGCAGCAGATGGGGTTTTGAACCTGCTGTATTGTTGATCTGTCACTTGTCAAAGTTACTGCAGTCTGATTCTTAGACTGAGTTTTAGGTTAGAGCTGATTGGAAGAGTGACTAGCTGGCCCTGGGTAGTCATGTGATCTGGTCATGTGAACATGTGAGTGTGAGGTGATTTGAGCGTGAGGTGGCTGACGTTTATGGAGATCGGTATTGTGTGTGTGTCAGCTGTTGTGTGAGAACTCTCAATATTGAAACAGTCAATCGTGTGACGACCGTATTTGCAATTCATGAAGACTTTGATTAAGGCTGAGAATCGCTGAAGCCGCAGCTGGAGACGTGCAAAATGTCTCTCTTTCTCCTCATTGTCCTGCAGGGCAGTGTTCCCCAACCCCATCCTTGGGGAGGCTGGGACAGTTCACGTTTTTGCTCCCTCCTAGCTCCCAGGCAATCAGGAACACCGAATAGCTGATACAGGTGTGCTGAAAGCTGAGAGGAAGCAAAAACGTGGACTGGGTTCCTGGGTTGGGAAACATACCCCCCCCCATGCTATCCCAGTGTCTGTTACCCATGTGTAACTCCAGAGGTTGGGTTGTAATCTCCAGCTGGTCATTAACAGCCTAGTTATAAACTCCAGATATGCAGAAACTGAATCACTGAGTGTCTGAATTGTGCAGTGCCCTTAATGGCTAAAGAGTGAGATTGGGATCTTTAGGGGTCTCTTGATTAGGATGCACCACCACCACCATGACTCTTCAGTCCAGCTGAAACTCTGGATGGGGGAATTCATTGGGGGGGGGGTGGAGGAGAACTGGAATGGGCGAGAGATGGTGCCAAAAACCCTACAGGCTGCAAAATGGCAGTTGGGTGCCAAAGTATGATTGTGGTTTTTGGACAGAGCTCCTTCTGATGGCTCCAGTCGGTATTGTGGTGCTATGCGCCTTCGTCCCTCCATAGAGCTCGCATCCCCCTTCCTCTGCTCTCATTGTGAATCCTTTCGTCAGCCTGGTGATGCTCTGTCCTTCATGACTCCCATCGCCTGCACATTTCCAGCTCTCGTGTGGCTGCTCTCCGTCTTCCTCTTTGTCTCTTTTGCTACTTTCTGTTTCTACTCTGGCTTGGGTCTCTTGGGGAAGGATAGTAGACAGGAAAAGAGGCTTGCTTCCATGGCAACAAGAACCCTCCCTCTCTATTCTGTTTCCTTAGCAACCGATAGCTTGACATTGTGGTGATGAGCATGCCCAGTACAGCAAGCTGATAGAGCAATGAATGTGTGCATTCGAATGTGTGGCTTTTCTTTCCTACAGCACTTCTGCATTTTATGTATATAAAAGGCGTATGAACAAGGTTAGAGATAAGAATTCTAGGTTTATTTTTTGACAATGTCTTGCACCTTGTTGGAATATGTACTGGGGGTTTCCAGGCACCCACACATAAAGCCCACTAGGTAGTTCCTATATTATCTTAAACAGAGCTGTAACTGTGCAGAATACGTGGCTGAACCTGCAGAAGGACGTTTGCAGTCCCATTGGGGTTAGTGTCACTTTAAGGGTTCATGGCTTGCTGACTGAGGTGACACTTCTGCATAGGAAGTACCAGTTTGGTGCTCGTACCATGCTGGCCAAGGGTGTTCTTTGTCATCTTGACCAACTTGCGAATGCTAGTCCTCCCAGCACTTCTGAAATCGGGCAGCCAGGCAGCACGGGCTTGCTGGCCGCCTAACAGGCACTGAAACGCCGGTGTCCGCCTTAACAAAGCCCAGCAGCTCCAGCTGGCCTCCTGTCTGCCTGTCTACAGTTAAAGCAAGAGTCCCACACGGGAGCCGACGGGATCAAGTTCGCTCTTATTGTCTTTTAGACGAAAACCTCACAACATCTTAATAGCTTTTCAAAATTCCAAAGCATTCCACGATTAACGCGGCGTGAAAGCAACCAAACAACACTGAAATGTTCCCAGAATCGGCCTAACAAAGGAAGAGTCATTTAACAAAAGAATTTCAAACAAAACTGTCAAGAGGCAGAGAATGACAGCTACACACACAAGGGGCATGTGTAAGAGACACAAGTGCGGGCAGCAGTGGGAGCAGTGGGGGAGTAAGTGGAGAGGGAGGCTTTGGGGCATTACCATTCCGGGGCCCATTATCAGCCCATCATTCTGGGCCACTCAAAGCTTGGCTCAGCTCTACTGGTTGGGTGCCAGACCTGCACTGTGGTCGCAGTATTTCTGAAGGCAGGTGCCGTGACAGGCAGGCGTTCCTGTAATCTACGCGGCGCTCATCGGCCAGCCTCTCCCGGCCTGGCCAGACAGGCGTGCTGCTTCTAATCAGCTCGCCTTTTTTCTGCTGGTTTTTGTATGAGCTTGCGGCTGGTATAGGTTGAGGTTGCTTCATTTATTTCTAAGTGCAGGATTCACAACTTCAGTGCTTGGCTTGCATGCAAGGTTTAGTATTTTATGGGTGATGACAGATAATGATACTTTTGCTTGCCATTTGTATGGGTTTGAGCACCAGGTATTTGAGGAGCAGCAATTGATATCTGTGTTGATGATTTTCTGGCGGTGTTGGGGACAGCCGCCCATCTCGTCCTGCCTGGTGCCGGTTATTCGTGGCGTTGGGGACAGCCACCCATCTCGTCCTGCCTGGTGCCGGTTATTCGTGGCGTTGGGGACAGCCACCCATCTCGTCCTGCCGGGTGCTGGTTATTCGTGGTGTTGGAGACAGCCACCCATCTCGTCCTGCCGGGTGCTGGTTATTCGTGGTGTTGGAGACAGCCACCCATCTCGTCCTGCTAGGTGCTGGTTATTCCTGGCGTTGGAGACAGCCGCCCATCTCGTCCTGCCGGGTGCTGGTTATTCATGGCGTTGGGGACAGCCGCCCATCTCGTCCTGCCGGGTGCTGGTTATTCGCGGCGTTGGGGACAGCCGCCCATCTCGT
>JAODKL010000047.1:15942134-15962543 GCA_026780765.1 Petrocephalus schoutedeni
TAGCGGATCATGAACAAAAGGTTCATTATTGCCAAACCTCGCTTGCAGCACGTTGTGGGGGGGGGGGGGGGGGCTTCCCCCCCCCCCCCCCCCCCCCATTAGCAAGGCGCTTACAAACCAGTGGTGTGTCAATGGGGACGAAGGTGCATTAGATAAAGGTTTCAGTTAAGCAGCTAAATGTAAAAAGGAACAGCTAGCTGCTAATAGCAGGATGATGCTATGCTGGCTCTCTGACATGGCCCTTCACACCTTTCTTTTTCTTTTCCATGATTTTATTTTGTTAGTCTATGTGGATTCTATCACTCCCAGTAAAGAAGCTCATTCCCACATGCATTAGATTCAGCTTCACTGGCACCAAAGCCCCCAGCAGGCTGCAGAGATCAGCGGCAGCCACGCACAAAGTGGAGCTTACACATGGCACTACTACTCAGACATAGACTCTGGAAGTTCTGCCCTGGATTACGCATCTTGTTCCAGTTATCTCCAGCACTGCTCTGATGCCAGACTACAATGTGAACGGCTCACTGATGCGCGATTTTAAAACGGAAAATTCCAGCAGTAGACTAATTGCAAATTATTGAATTACACTGAAAGTCTTTTAAAATATATTGCATTCTAATTCCTATCAAGAAAAGGGATTTCTAAATTGCGAAGGTGTAAGATCCTTTCTTGGACAATTGGCATCCAGAATAATCTGCTTTCTGCACCTTCATGCTTTTTCAGGTGCCCGTGTGTGTAGGCACACTGATGTCTGGGGATACAAACGGGCTGTTTGCCACCCTTTACAGGTTTTGGCTCTCTGGGGTTCTGAATCAGCCTGAAAGTCGGGCACTGTGCTGGCTGATTACTGCCCATGACTTAGGTGAGACGGCATTTAAACGCAGATCATGGAGATTAATCCTGTAACCCTGGGCCTGGTCCGAGCCCCTTTTTCATTTCTTGCATTTTGTTTTTTCTGGAGATTTGACGAATTTCATTGCGACCCTGGAAGGTTGGGTTTTAATCACCTGATGTCCCATGCCTGCTTGCGTTGCTGTACATTGTACAAAGAGTTCTGGAATACTTTAAGTCTGTGTTTGCAAAGCGATGTGTACATAACCCTTTCATATCCATTCTGCTAAACAATGCTTTGCTGCAGTTATACTTTTGTTCTTTGGCCTTTCAGGCCCAATTCCTGTCAGCTTCTGTTCTCCTACGTCTCAATTAACTTTTATTTTATAAAAAATATATAGAGAAAATATTGTATAATTTCAAACATACAAATATTCTCTGTTGGTTGTTTTTTAGAATGTATTTGGTCATATGGTGAATTAAATAAAAGAAAAGAAACGTTGTCCTTTGCAGAGTTGGTGTGTGTGTGTGGGGGGGGGGGGGGTAATGCATATATTACATTGTGGGGACCAAATGTCCTCACACTGTGATAAAAAAAACTCCACATGGGGAAACTCAATTTTATAAAGGTATGTATTTTGTTTGATTACTTGTAGTAACTTAGTAGTAGTAGTAGTAGTAAGCTTTGGCCTGGGTAGGGGTTAACGTTGTCAGTTGGGATTATGGTTATGCAGATGCAAATAAATGGAGAGTCCCCATTGAGATATAGATATTGAATCTGTGTGTGTGTGCGCGGTTGCTATGGTAATGGCTCCTGCTGCCCCTGGGGGCCTGGCTGTCCCCACCTACTTACTGTGTCCCACTAAGACTCTCCCAGGGGATGCAGGCGGACAGCTCAGCAGCACCAGAGTCTCAAGGTAAGGGCTGCAATATGGTGGAGAATCGCTAAAAGGCATTTTTCCCTTTGCCGTTTTTTTGTTTTTGCTTTTACGGCCCTTAGATTCAAATATCAAGCAGTAACATATGAATGGCTTATTTCTTTCTGAAGTGTAAAAACAACCAGGTATTTGGTGAGCATAGAGATTAGACGCTGAGGTCTAAGCAAGTCATTCAAAACATTCCGTTGATTTGACATAGTTAGCTGCTTTTCTACAGGAACGTTTTATTCTGCTTCTGAATCATTGCTTTGCCTCCACCTTAAAGTGCCGATATGGTGTGGCAGGGCCCCTGGCCCCTAGGGGCCGGTGCAGGGCAGTGGCTGGGCAGGCGAGCCGAGCGCTAAGTGAAACGTCAGCCTGCCACATGGTGACGATCGGGCTGCGTGCGGCTGGCAGGGCCTCCCAGCTGACAGGGCCCCCGGCCGACAGGGCCCCCGGCTGGCAGGGCTCCCGGCTGACAGGGCCCCCGGCTGGCAGGGCTCCCGTCTGGCAGGGCTGCCTTCCATTCCCTGGGCAGCTCGCTTGGCAGAAACCCACTGCTGCCGATGTGCTGCCTCGCGTGCTCCTCCTCAGCTTCCCGGGGGGGTGTGACTCTCCTCAGATGACCTCATAGACCCTCCCATGAGCTCCCCCTCCTGGTCAATTGTAGCCCTTACATGTTAAAAAGCAGGAGGGAGCTGGCTGTGCGGTGACCAGGGAAATGACACCAAAAGTCACCGATCCTGATGTGTGTGACTTTCTTTCTGTTCCTCTCTCCATTCTGACTCTTAAAGCCATGGGCAAAGTCAGCATTTACAAAGGGGTGCATGGGAAGGCAGCGTTTCATGATGTTTTTATTTGGCAGACGAGGGGCAGCCGGCCCGCGCGGCGAGTGGAGTTAAGGCTGGTAGCTCTGGGTTTTGAATCGGCGACCTCCCAATCCAAGGCACAGAGTTCATACCCAGAGGCAGATTGGGCCAGGCGGACTGGGTGACCCGACAGAGCACTTCGATAATGATATCTGACCCTCCGTCCCCCACTGCTTATCTGGGTCATGCCCCCGTCGACCGCCAGACTTCATCGCAGCTCATGTTCGCTTGTCCCCAACTCATGCCTTGTACGTACTCATCACCATGTCTTTGTATTTAAAAGACAGTATTATTTATATATAATTAGATATAATTTTTAAATATGTGTTTTTTTCCCTCTGTCTAAATGTTTTGGTGCTTTGGCAGTTAGAAAGGTTGTACTAATGTATCTAGTGAGCCATATCCTTTGACCGTCTCCTTCGTCGATTCCTTGTTCAGTGGTCACTGTAGAGCTTCCACACCGCAATGGCACCTCAAACCCGCTTACCTGTTATGGGTGTAGCACTCGACGAAAGTACTGAAAATGTCCAGCCATCTCTCTTTACCACAGTGACATTGCTGAATGCTGGTTTATCCATCTACCACCCCCTGTGGGGGTGGGGGGCAGTATTTTGCATGCCATATAATCAGGGAGCGGCAATGATGTAAGTAGGTATGTGGCTTTGGTCTGCATATGCGGATGTCTGTGTGGGTAAGAACCTCATTGCTGAGTTGATCTGTTGGTGTGACCATGAAGAGCCACGCATGAGGGCCAGGAAGCATCTTCCAGTGTAACTATTCAAATGTGCATCCTTGTGCGTGAACACGGTAGCTCCATTTCACCACTCATCCATTAGCTACGTATGGCATCTGCCATCAGAGAGGATTCTGGGTATTTTGCTTATCTATGTAATGAGATTAGGAAGGACAGGGGCAGGGAGGCTTCCTCGTGAGCAGCGCCCCCGAAAGAGAGGGCTGCTGCACAAGCCCGGCCCGCCCCTGAAAGCCATGTCAGGTTATTGATGTTGCGAACCAGCAGAGCCGAGTGTTAATGAAACGCAGCTTTGAAGAAGCAGCGTTTGAAGTTATGCATGAGTTTCCCTTCTTTGTGCCATTTTCTCTCTCTCTCTCTCTTTTTTTTTTTAAACAGCACTTTCTGTCTAACTGTAGCCGTTTGTTTGAAGTGGCTGGGATTCCTGGGGCATCTGCCAGCGCCCCTGCAGTTAAAACAAGCGTTTTTGGGTTCGAGTCATAATTGTTTTTGAGCCAAGAGTGAAATCTGGCAGTAACACTGGCTGCTTGCTTTCTCTGTGTTACTGAACACATCAGCTTAGTCATGATGATTGCAAGGTGTGATTTTTGTTTGCATGTTTGTTCGTTCGCTAGCTAATGTGTGTGTTTGTTCGCTTGCTAGCTAGCATGTGATTGTTTGCTTGCTTGGTAGCGTGTGTTTGCCTGCTAGCTAATGTGTATGTGTGTTTGCTTGCTTGCTTGCTTGCTAGCTAGCATGTATGTTTGTTTGCCTGCTAGCTAGCATGTATGTTTGTTTGCCTGCTAGCTAGCATGTATGTTTGTTTGCCTGCTAGCTAGCTACTTACCTGGTCCCTGGCAGACAGGGCTTTTGAACAAGTGGGCCCTCAGGAATTCTATACATTGTATAAATGATGGGCTTAAATAGTCACTGTGTCAGACTCATAAACCACAATGGCATAATAAAATATATACACTGTCTTTATATTTCTTAAAAATTACTTTATTTAAAGTTCTATTTTTTTTAGTTTTGCATCAGAATGCATGTATACATTTAATGAGAGTAAATGGTGGTATCTCCTGCAAACACTGGTCTTGTTTAATAGTTTTGGTCTTGCATGGGACTGATTAATTCCCAGAGCGTTTGGCCTCATTCTGGGTGAACGGCTCAATTGGCGGAGCGGCAGGAAGCTGCCTTAAGCGTCCTCTGGAGTTTTAATTAGGAGCCACAGTGACCTGTAGACCAGCGAGGCCGCAGCAGTTACACAGACACATCACAGGTGTGTACAGATACTGTCCAGGACACCTCTAGCCAACGGCTAAGCAGCTCCTCCTGGAGGTTTAATGCTGTGAGTCATGGCTGTTCTGAACAGAGGACATGCAAGGCAGAACATCAGGCTGATTGGCTGCCAGCTAAGACTTCCTGTGGAAACACAGCCATGTGGGTCTTTCAGTAGGAGTCAGGGTCCGGCCGCTTGCTGGTCCCTGCCTTGTGCGGATTACCCAGCAGGGTGGCACGGTCGGTGTGCTCTCGGGGGTATTTTTAGGCTCCTGGATCGGTCAGATTACCTTGGTGTGACCCCCCCCCCCCCGCCCCACACACACGCATACCTGCAGATGTACTGAGAGGTGTTGTGCCAATTCAGGCTGTAACTGGTTAGCTTCACGCTGAAGTTAGCATTAGCGTTTCCTGTGCACTGTCAGTAATGACAGCCGCTTTAACCATGAGGACCTCTGGCACACATACAGTTTAATCCCCCAACAGCCTTTTAATCTGCTTTTCTTCTGGTTCATGAATTAGGAGCATCCAAAGGGTCGTTTCCTGCTTCTGCAGACACTGCTGCATAAAGTCTGCTCTTTGCACACTTCCACTCACCCTCGGGTGAGATCAGAGCTGTTCTGCCCCCTGTCTTCCTGGGATGTACTCACTGACCCAACCGTGATCTCAGATCTGCTGGATGGAACCATGCCACCCACTGGCCTGAGAGCTCAGCACCGGGCGACCCCACGGCTTCACCTCCTGGCCGAGCGCAGCTCCTCCCATCAGCCACCGTGCGTCTCTAGCCCCTCCCTTCCTTCAGTCCTGTGCTGAAGTTTGCTGGCGGCTATGACAGCTACAGAACGGCTCTCTGTTCGTACCCATTCAACCCCAAATGCCATGTAAATACAGAGATTCCAGCTGCTTGGTGATTAGGCCCATCCACGAAGAAGCCATCCCACACCAGCTTGGTTGGCGTCACCCCCTTTTGTGAAAGCTTCCGCCATCACTGACCGCCTGCCTCCAGCTTAGTGCTCACTCCTGCCCAGTACTCTCACTGCTCTGCCCGTCTTTAGCCCCTAACCCTAGAGGCATCTCTGGATCAGTGTTTCCCAATTCAGTCCTCGGGGACCCACAGACTGTCCATGTTTTTGCTCCCTCCTAGCTCCCAGTAGGGAGCAAAAATATGCACTGTCTTTGGGTCCTTGAGGACCAGATTGGAAAACACTGCTCTAGATCAATCTTGATGAAGGCCTGAATGAACCCCTACCCGGCATGAAAAGCTGCTCAGTGCCTGTATCCCTTCTATAGGCGTGCTCTGCTAATCTCGTCAGGCTCTGCTCCAGTCCTTCCTCATCCTCGTGCGAGAATGGCCGCTGATTAAAAGCTCACTCGGTCCCCCTTCATCTCTCTCACGCCCAGACTTCTTTAGTCGCACTGCTGGCACATCTGCATGCGACGGCTCGGCTCACAAAGACTGCGATCCGGCAGTCGTGCACAAATACTAATTATGACATGAAATAACAAAAGACACGAAGAGGCCATCTGTGGTGGCGCTGGCGACGGGGAAGGCGCGCTTGGCGGCCCGCTGGCTCGGTGCTGATCTCAGGAACGTCGCTCGTTATTTTATTATTTCTTAAAGAGGGAACTGGGAGCGAGCCCTGGAAGCTGCTGCCGGAGACGCAGGCGGGTTCATCTCAGTTCATGATTCCAATGCTAAAAACAGATGCGTGAAACGAGCTTTTGCTGCCAGAGGCTCTGAAAGACATGAGATGCTAAATGGTGGCCCTGGTGCTTGCTGGCAGGGAAATCGAGGGGCGCCACTCTGCCCCGCCTGCTGACAAAGGAGTCATGTTGGACCTGATGCTTTGGGCTTTCAGAACCATGGAGGGGGGTTGTCCTTTCCTCTCCTTAGCTCTCCTCACTCCTTCTCCCTCCTTCTAGCTCCTTCCATCTCCTTTCCTCATTCCTTCTCTTTTTCTATCCTTCCCTCTTCTTCTCGCTCCTTCTCCCTCTTCTTGCCTTCTCTCGTTCTCTCTCCTTCAGTCTCCTTCTCACTCCTTCTCTCCTTCTCTCTCTGGTTGAGCATGCTGACATCTCCTCTGGCCGCAGTATGGCCATGAATAATGTGCAGTGGACGCTTTTGCCCAGGGAATGTTCCCAGAGCTCGAACTTCCAGCTGAAACTGTTTATTAGGGGGTCCGGGATGTTAGGCAGGCGATGTTAATAAAGGCAGCAAACCAGACTAGAACAGCCTACTTGGTGAGGCCAGCACTGAGCACCCATAGCAACTAAAAATGGAGCTGGGGGCCGGTTGCTAGGTGGGAACGTGGAGAGATGGGCTGGGCATGGAAGCCTGGACAGATGTACACATGGAGAATGAGTTTCCCAGTCACAGCCCAGTTTGCCTCCTTAATCTCAGTCATCTTCAGAAACCCTCTCCTCTCTCTCTTTCTCTCTGCTTCCCTCTCTCCACCCACTTTCTCATTAAAAACAGGAGACTTGGCTTCTAATTAAATCCCACTTGAAAGTCTTAAAAGTCAGACTGTGACTCAATTTGCATTTCTGAATATGGAACATGGCTTAAAAAGGTTTAATGAACTGCCTGAAAACATCTCTTCCTGAGTGACGCTGTTGCGACAACACTCAGAAGAGCTCGCATGCAAGCATGCTCAACAGAACACAAAGACGCGCATGCACGTGCGTGCAAAGATGGCCATGCACAAAGACGCCCATGCACAAAGACACGCATGCATGTGCGCGCAAAGACGCCAATGCACCAGTGCGCAAAGACGTGCATGCATGTGCACACACATGTGCGTCAATAGAAATGGACAGCAGCTCTTTTACTTGTGCGTGTGGGAGTGGCATGCTGCCTGGGCGTACACACTGGAAGGCGTTTCAGGAAAATCCTCTGCAGCCTGACAATGCTGCCCGTTTCATGCCGCATAACCTGATACCAAAAAGAAAATGCAGGACAGTAAAATCTCTTCTAAGGGAGACCCTCACTTAGGCACAAGTAGCAGCGGTGGTACGGTTGTACCCACAGGTTGGAAGATCAGAGTAAGACTGTGCAATGAAGGCTGGCATTTATATGGGACAGTTGGTCTACAAATACAGGAATCTAATCTCACTCTTTGTTTTCCCTTTCTTTTAGTGACTATATTCAATCACAGATACAACACAATCGGAGGATTGACAAAACTGAAAAATTTCATCAGCAGTAATCAAAGTCGTGCCAGAATGAAAAGAAGATCTCTTTATTGTGCAACAGTGGCACCTACTGCTCAGTTCTGTCAATGCACGTTTGAAGCAGCCAGGATCGCAAAAATCTATGGTGACAATTCCCGATTTTGGATTCATCCAGGGGTGCTTACCTGCAGGGTGAGGCTCTATCACATATCTCGTATCTCATATGGCTCAGGGACCTCTGACCGTGCCAATCTGCCTCTGGATTACTCCAAGTTCTTTTGACTATTGCAAAATCAATGGCGATGATTTAGATTCGCTGGTCCTACCTCAGTCCATATGATACTGCACATGTAAACGTGTGCCGCCGATGCTCCGCACTTCCCTCTTGTGATTATAGGTTAGCTGTATTACCACTAACTTTATATTGTTATACTGTATTTACTCATAGTACTGTATTGGGTAGTTGGTCAAAGAGCTAAACTGGGAATCGAATGGTTACTTGGTTCCGAATGCCAAGAATAGTTATTTTGTACCATTTTACACCGAGCACCCTAAATACAAATACGCTTATACCCCGTTATTCATAGTCCTGGTATTCGAAGTCCTGCCTTAATGAGCGGTATATATTAATATCCATATCTGCTAAGGTTTCCTCCTAGTGTAGAAGTGTGTCCTGTGCCCTGTGATGGACTGGCATCTTGTCCATGGTGTCCTGTCCCTAACCCTAGCTGAAATCACATGCAATTTTCTAAACCACTTTTTAAATATGAAAATCAAAAAATAGAGTCACTGCGTACCAACCAGTAAATCTATAATTTAAAGATGAGCTAGCGTGTATGTGTGATTAGAGATTAAATTAAAGATTTTTTGTGTGAGTGTAGATTTTACTCCACATTAACTTGCACCACCACCACGACTAACTAAATCAATTCTATATTGCGGTTTATTTTGTATGGCAATTCCAGGTAAATTATTTTGTATTGCAATTCTACAGTAACGTCACGAGCATGTAACATGAAATTGTAAATGGTTACTCAGATGTCACCATAAAATCTTCATAAGATTTAACTTAATTTTCAGCTATAGAAGTTATATTTTCCGGTAGAAAATTCAGGGCGAAAACCTCCCATAGTAGTAATAGTAAAGCAACCGAGCCGTTCTGCAGAGATCACATACGGAGGGCGTCACGGAAACAGCTGCGCTCCCCGGCGGGGTGACGGCTCAGAGGGTGTCTGAGGTCTGCTGGCTGCAACGTGAACGACTCGGCTTCCCGGCGTGCATTGCGCTCGCCTCCCCTTCTCGCGCCTTTCCCTCTCGCGTCACCCTAGGACCCGTCGTTGTTGTGGTGAAGTTAGCTAACAATGGCGGCGGCGGGTTGCGGATTAGCCGCCGGAGCGTCAGCGGGAGGACCAACCTGTACGACCACGGCCCGAGGTCGCTTCCCAGGTCGGCCATGGACATCGCGTAGCCGCCTTCGGCTGGAGAGACGCTCGCAGCTTGGTCGCCTGGGAGTTTCAGAGGGAGAGGCGGCTGCCGGAGGCCCGCGGCCCACTGTCTCTGGGCTGAGTCTCGGCGAGGATCCGTCGCTCCTGAGTTTACTTGGTATAGCAGAGAACCACAAACGGCAGGGAGCGGCGGGCTACAGCTCGAGTGGCAGCGAGGAGGTAAGCCGCTAAGCGATTACGTGTCATGCACACTAGTTTCGAGGACTACTTTGTATAGCTCAAAGTAGAAGAACAGGCGGGGTGCTTTTGCTAAATTTAAAAATGGCCAACCGAAGTGCAATGGCAGAGTATTTCGGCGCCTCCGGTGCCAGTCTAACCTAGAAACATTCTAGCTGAGTGCAGGGCGCTTCATTGGCGCAACGTTTAAAAATGCGACGGTGCGTTTGCTGAGCGGGTAAGGTTCCCCCATTTCGCTTTCACGTAAGGGCACACGGAGTGAAACGGACGGAACGTCTGACAGGCGGTTTTGTGGAAGATGTGCAGCTTAGCGGCTAATTCAGAAACATATGCTGCTTCGTTAAGCTCTGACGTCAGCGGTCGGTGCGGCCTCCTGTCCGCCGCGCCGACCTGCGGAGCGCACGGTCGTGGCCGACCGCCGATCCGTCATTAACTCACTGATACTAGGATCTGCCGCTTGCTTAACGCTGAAAGGCAACATCGCGGATCCTATTTCCGCGGACCTTTGTGGTGGTTAAGTTTTTTTTTTTTTTTTTTTTTTTTTTAATCCATTCAGCCCGAAAGGAGCTGACAGCGTGGGTGATTGTGTCATGGTGACTTTCTCTATGGGCCGATTTATCAGTATCACGCTCTGTATGTCACGTGAAAAAAGAAACATAATTAAGCGCAAGTTGAATTTGGCCATAGCATGAAAAAGCAGTCCTGAGCTTTCCGTGGAGCTATAGCTGAGCCATGTGCCTGTAGTAGTTAAAAATGTTACTGCTCACAAGAGAACCCCCTGATTTTATTTTCTGATACGCGGGGTGTTGATAAGGGACCTTATTTCAAAGGCTCATTTAAAAAAAGAAATAAACTAAAACATTTCAGTTCTAGAAGGTATGTGTAATTCATTTGTCAAATTTCATCAAAATCAAAAATCGTGATGCAAAGGAGTGAATTAAAAAGGAATGCCCCGTATATTGTATGAAGTCTTTTTTCCCCAGTGTTAAAGGTCTTCTTGGCTTACACTTTTCCTCATAGATTATACAAGACAGAATTTCCTTAAGGACTCTTAAGTGATGTGGTCTCTCACAGGAGAGTTTCCGCAATGGGAATCAAATGACAATTGAGGAATGTGAAATTGATGCTTGCCACTGGTAAATATGTACATTTTCTAAATCAGAATTCCTATAATATCGTGTATATTAGGAGCTTATGCACAGCCAAAACACCTAGTGACCTGATTTTGTTCCAATAACTGCAATAAAGAAATGTTAAGCTTTAATTTCACACTTTACATTGTATTTTTAACATACTATTTTCAGTATGTATAGCGCTGTCTTAGGCCTTGTCCACACATACATGGGTATTTTTAAAAACTGTGTTTTTCCTCCTCTGTTATTAAAAAAAAAAAGTCTCTATCCACATGTAAACACTTAAATGCGCTGTCGGGAGCATGCCAAGCCAATAGGCGGTGATATTAACTCTTAACTGTAAATCCATGTTGGCCAATCAGAAGCCTTATTACCAGTTCTGCTAAGCTAAAAACGGCTAATGTAAACAGTGAATGATGTACGCTTATACATCAAACAAAGCAGACAACAGCACACACTGTGACATTACCAACCAGAAACTGTTTTCCCTCTTGTCCTTGCTGTTGGACTCACTCATGGACCTTGTGGTGCATTTGTGAGAAATTACACATGACGAGGAGAAAAGCGAACAGGAACTCGTCATGAAAAGCCGTTCAGCTTCCACTATATGGGCATGTTTTGTGTTCCATAGAGTTGATATTGAGCAGATGCAAGTGATTTTGTCAGCACTGCTTTGTGTCAGTACCAAATTATTTTACACATACTGTTGGTAGATATTAAGTTGTTTTAGTATTTAGTTGATTTTCAACTCCTAAATATAGCAAAAACAATGTTGCAATCTGAACTTTTTCCAGTAACATTTAGCCCTAATAAACAATAGTCACAAAAAATGATTAGTATTGGTAATATGTACAGTATTATGTAAAATGATGCGACTGAACTGTAGGGCTAACCTTTGCTTTAGAAGCAATTATTTTGACCTACAAGAATTGTAGAAAGTTAATTAAGCAAATTAATATGTTAACGTGGTTACGGAGATAGACTAAACTACTCTGCGAGGCAAAAATGGCACATATCTTTGGCTGACTTTGCTTTATTGCGCGAGTCTGTCAAACCCGAATGTCTTCTCTTAAGATATATTTGCATTGCATTCGTTCTGTGATGATATTGAAGTTCTGCTTTGCAATGCTTAGTGAAGACTGCGTTCTCATTGACTTATGTTAAGTGCTTCCGCTCTTCCTCTCTGGCCCTCATCCGCTATGCGCAGTCTTCCTTCCACCATATTGCCAAGTAATCGAGAAGGAAATTTTTAATCAATGCTTTTTAATAATCGAATAATTTACTGCTCTATACTTATTATAACTCCGTTTGCTGTGAGAATTTGTGTAGACGACATGTAATGTCCTTCCTTTAAGAACTAGCAGTTTCTGTTTCTTGTAGGAAAAAATAAAATTCTTTTGAATTTCCTACGATTGAGAGTGTGTGCAGGTCTGAAGAAGGTGGCTGATATGATGAGACATTATGAAGGTGTAAGGTGCCTTTTTTATGGGGTGGGGGCTTACTTTTTATGGTACAAGAGCCCTCTTCTGCATGGGATGAGACTACCATGGAAACATATTTGAGGAATGGGTTGTGTAAAAGATGGCACTTTTGTGCAGCTGAACTCATTGATCACAAGGTGTGTACCAGGACAGGTTGTCTGGGTCTTCTTGGTTACACTCCTTGACTTTATGTGCGTACCATCAGGACCTCCGAGTTACTACACTCAGTTTTGTGCATATGATTTTGTGTGTCTTGTGTTGCTGTGCTCTTAATTGAAACCGAGAGATAAATTTTATCAGCTTTCAGTAAAAGCCCCGCTTTTCATAGCTGCATTCTGTATGTAGTCAGAAGTAGTCGGTTGTACATTCTGAGTAATTTGTTTTTGGTCTTGGGTCTTTATGATATGCCTGGTAATGAAGAAGCAGGCACTCAGTTTGGACACAAGTTTTTACTGCACCCTCTGACCTCATACCTGTGCTGCATGATATGTAATGAGAATGAACAAAGTGAATGGGATAGTAGGGCTGTCACTGTCGATTTTTTTTTTATTTCAATAATCAAGTAGTCTACTAATCTAATCATTCAAGTAATCGTTTAAATGTAATGTAATATGATATGAACACTTGTCGCAAGGCAGGAACCAACCAACCATCGTAGGGTGCATGTTGCATGTTTTTGTACAGTGGACAGAAATCGGAAGATCTGGTGAAAAGCTGCACACACACACACATAAGTTGAATATGCAAACTCCACACACACAAATGGATGGTGTGTGGCGACGGTGCTACAAGGCCATCGTCCATACATTTCAATAAATTCATAAAGAAATAAATTAAAAAGAAATAAAATAAATTAATTCATCCTCCTCCGATTGTTGTGCGCCTTATCGTTATTAAAAATGCATGTGAGGGGGCGGAGCCCTGTGCCTAGGGGGGAGAGGAGGATGTGATTCGTTATATGGATGTTGAGAGGGCACTGCCTTGACTAGTTAAAAAAAAAAAAAAAAAAAAAAAACCTGCCGGCATGCAAAACTAATGTATTTCTGTCATGATCAAACTCCTCACCATTACTCTCCACTATCATAAAAATAACACGGGAAGAACACATGTGAGGGTTACAGAAGTTTCTTCAGCTTTCTTCCATTCATCAAATGTACATATAAAAAAAAAAACTTCCTTTCCAGCGCACAGTGCTTGATTTAGCTGCTTCAAACACAGCATAGCGTAACTTGTAGGTACCGACAATGGTTTGTTGATGATAACATGACCTATTTGTTTGCTATTAGACCTTACTGTTGTAAAAGATCTCTTACATAAATCACTGACTTGAAGCTAGTGATATCATATTTAACTAGCTGACATTTCAGTAGCCTCACGTCTTCTGATGCAGACCACTTACAGCTTCCTTGTAACTCTATGCCATTTGACATAGGGTAATTGAGTACGTATTAATCCTATGTTTCTGTTAGTGGGTAGTGTTAGTGATATGTATATGTGTATATGCATGCACACAGCATTAGCAATGTAAGAAATGTAACACCGAACAGCTTTCAAACATGCATACAGTCCCGCTGAACCTTTTGTTCTGATGTCCTGTGCAACGCTAGTACAAACCACCTTTTTGTTTTGTGATAATTTGAAGTATAACTATGTAGTGATATTGAAGGAATTTCATTAATTAAAAAAATATAATGAGTTGATTAAAAATATTGTTCTACTGTCCATTTCCACACTCTGAATATAGTTGCTGATTGTTGGCATGGTGTTAAATGTCAAGCTTTCTGAATGCTTCCCCTGACTAGTTTCTGTTAATTCATGGTTATATGTAGATTTCCTGCTGGAATAGTACGGGAGCAGCTCACTGCTACTGCTGTTCCTGTTAACAGTGATTGTCCTGTTATCCAGTACAGTAATGGGAACAGTTTCAATTTTGAATTCATCGCGATTATCGCATTTTTTTTATGTGCTGCCAAGGGGGAGCGTTTGGTGCTTCTGTGTAAGCTGATTATACGAAAGTATTAAAGTGCTATTCAGAATTTTGGGTTAGTGTTTGAATGAGTAATTCCAGTTCAGTAAACTAATTACAGCTAAAGCTAATAGCCGTGATGCTGGGCAAATTAAAACCCAAAACAGTGCTAATAAAGCAGTGCAAGAAATAACTAATTTTTAGGTCAAAGGAAATGCCAGTTCCTGCGAAGTCCGACAAGTTGCATGATTGTATGAAGGTATATGAAACGGCACTGTCACATTCCCATCTGCAAGAAATACTAAACATAAACGTCATCTTCTCTTAATGGTAATACCCTATAAGAAATGGTTTTACTACAATTGAAAAAAATCCCACAAGCAAACGTGACCCATTTTCGGTATGAGCACAAGTCGGTGAAGTTCCTCTGCTATGGGTTCTCTGCCCCAGCGTCACCGGAAAGGTCTTCTTGTTTTTGCAGCATTTTCGTTTTCTTTGTTGGCACACATTATCTGTTTTCCTATCTGCCCCCTCTTCCTGTGTACAGTTCGTCACGAGGTGCAAAGCAGCACTGTCATGCGTTGTTACGGCTTATGGCGAAAAAGGGAGCTTTGCTTGGTGTGACTGATCTCCCCAGTAACACGATCATGGCGGAACTGTCACATAACAATGGGAAAATTGTGATTCAAAACCTATTCATTGTTTCATGACGGTCCTAGCATGTGCTGTATGTTTCTCTGTTTTTTATCCTTATATGTTTTTATTATTTCAGGGAGAAGATTTTAAGGGGTTTATAATTGAGACTGAGAAAATCCCAAGTCCACTACGCTCAGGTCATCGTTTTTCTAAAAGTAAGTATTGAATACCCATACTATGCTCATATTTTTAATCTAATATACCAAGCTATAACAATTTGTCCTAAGATGAGTGGTGAAAGACCTAAGCGAGCGTTTTTTCTTTCGCTTGCAGTTACACTAATGCCAGGCTGTGCATGTTGAAATGTCAGTCTTCTAGCTCCCAGCTGCACACAGCACAGGTGAACGTGCATATGGGCTTCCCGGTCTGTAAGACTGAAACATTGGAAAAGCATGTTTTGTAGGGATGCACCAATCGCAATTTTCTTGGCCGATCATGATTATTTTTTTGTGAGTGTGATCGTTCGGTGCTAATTTTTCTGATGCTGTTTTTTTCCTGAAAACATCAAATTTCAAATGAAAAGATTTCATTATGAAAATAGTTATTAAACTTAACACATTCAAATGGAATTAAGTAAATAAATATACAACCCGAAATACAACTGAAGTTTAATATATTCTTTCAAGTACTAATAGGTGTAGTAAGTAAAAAAAATATATATATATATATATAACAATGCTCATTTTTTGTCTTGGCAACATGTAAATATAATGGGAAAACAATCAGCCTTACAGCCAGGTACCAAAATAAGTTTCTAGTAGATTTTTGGGTAATTATATTGGATAAAAGCAGATGCACGTTCACTCTGTTATACATGTTCACTGGGTTGATGAGTTTTTAAAGGTCAAATTTAATTTGTTGTATTAAATGTCTTTGTATTGGTTCCCCGACGGTGTTCCTGGACCTTCCACTTATCGCAGCGAATTTTGTGTCCATTTCGCTCATACTGAAGAATATCCAAATGACGGACATTTTAGCACGTCTGTGCGCATGACTGGGATGTGGCTGGGCGCGCTGCTGTGTGTATGACGTATTGCGCATGCGTAAGATTGGTTTGAAAGCGGAAATACGTGTGACTGATCGACCGATCACTGATATGCTGGCTGATCGATGGGTGCATCCCTAATGTTTTGTATTATTATTTTACTGAGGCCTGGCATTCACATTTTGGACAATGTACTGTAATGTATGTGTATGTATTAGAGTACCTGATGGCATTTATTTTAGAGTCAGATCAAATTCAATGCCCATCTTTTTTTTATTTCACCCGAAGCTGTGTTTTTCCACTGAATCAGAAATAGATCTGAATCAAATTTAAATTGATGGCTCAGACATGAAAAAAAGCACATTGTTGCTCTGCATTCTGGCCAAATTTTGTTTAGTCTCAAAATGGCGTTCATTGATAATGTAATTGATAACCTTTGACTGGCTTTGAAATAGGGATGGCAGAATATGATGTGTTTTTACCAAGACAAATATGCCAGTAAAATATAGCTGTGTAATGGTCGTGCTTTGCCCCCCACTCCTTCCCTATTTCAGGCCATTCTCAGAAAAAAAAAGTCTTCAAGCGAACACAGCAGAAGCCTCCTCCAGCACCAGACTTGGAAACCAGCACCGAGACGCGGGCTCCCAAAAAGGGATCGAAGCCATCACAGGAGCCAAAGCAGGTTTCATTAACAATTAAGCCTCAGAACAACCGCAGGAACTCAACAAAAAGTAATAACCCTAAACGGACGAAGATCAAAGGTATGAGGCTTGGAGCTTGTTCTGCTCAGGGTTTACAAATAGTGCAGTCAACATCCAAGATTACTGTGAACCTGGCTGCAAAGAAGGCCTGTAAGAAGGTTAGCCATGGTCAGAAACGTTCGAAAAAGTCTGAGGACCAGGTCGGGGGGAGCGCGATTTTAACGAGAAAAGATGCTGTGGGAGGAAAACCTTCAAAAGATAAAGACTGTATTGAACTAGCATCCCCAAAAACTAAGCTGGGCGGTGGATTAACAAGTAAGGAAACTAAACTTAACAGTGGCAGGAGAGGGTCCAAAATAGAGTCTGACGACCAGAAATGTAAAGGCTCATTACAGAAATTTGCACCCAAAAACAAACGCACTGTATCCAAAGCTAAAAATAAAACTAGAAAAGAAACTAAAAAGCTGAACACTGAAGATGTTGGTCCAGACAAGCAGACACAATGTCTGCGGTCTGCCTCAGGTTTAGAGCTCAATCAGCATTTAACAGAAGTGCAGGAAGGTGAGAACACAGAAGAAAGCAAGGAGGAAGTTGCAGAAGATTCTGAATTGGGTATCAGAACAGGAAATGGAAATCAAGGAAGTATGAAGCAGTCCCGTAAAACTCTTACTACCCACGAAGCGGACAGTGTGACTGCTGCTGTGAAGCCAGATGCATCAGTTCCTGGACTGAAACTGAAGAGGGTGAGAAATCCTAAAGCACTTTACTCAAGTCCAGTTAGACCCAGCCTGAGGAGCAGTAGTTTGAAAGGATTTTCACGGAAGAAGCAAAGCAAATTTGTATGGACTTTGACATTAATGAAGGGTAAAAAGAAAGCCTTGAGGGTGCAAGAATCTAGGAACTGTGGTAAAGCTGGGCAGAAGGAAGATGAGGAGAAAACCGAAGATGCAGCTCTCCATACAGAGCAGACTGCTCATAAGGATGCCTCTCTGGGCCTCTCTCAGAGGGGAATAACACTGTGTCCGGAAGATGCTGGTACAGACTCCATCGGGCTTGAAATGGAGGAGATGATGGAGGCGTGTTCCGAGGCAAATTTTGTAGTAGGAAAGGTTGTTGTTTCGCCACTGAAGCTCAAAGTGGTTTCTTCATCAGATAAACAGAGCTTACAGCCCTCACTCTTGATCCAGCAGGTAGGCACTGCTATAATGGATAAAGACCTGGTGATGAAAAATATCAGTGAAGAGACACAGAACTGGTCAGCCTTCTCTGAAGTGACTCGGCCGAATCTTCCTAAAGCTGCTCCTAAAGTAGCCACAAGAAATCTTCCTTCTCTACGAAGAAAGCCGAGACATAAGGGGCGGACGCAAAAAAGACCAAAGCGGAAGCAAGATGTCATTCGTGACACTGTGCATTTACCATGTCCTCAAGGTCTGATAAAGGAATCGTCTCAACCTGATGATAGAAAGGGTGAAGTTTCAGGTGATAAAACCCCCTTACCTGAGATTAAGAGTGAAATATCAAAGCCGACAGATTCTGCTGAATATGCATCCTCTGTTACAGGGACCGAACCTAAGATGGATTCGGAGATTCCGGCTGCGGGGGAGAGGGGAATTCTAGCATTGCATTCAGCATTAACTGAGCAAGCTCTTGAAAAGTCTGTCAAACAGAAGCGACGCAAGTCAGTATTTGGGTATCGGAGAAAGCTGGGTATTAACAAGGTTCCTGCCGAGGATCCCAGCCAAAAGGTGAAGCGCAATAGACGCAGACAAGTCACATTTACCTCTGTGGATCTGGATGCACCTGAAGAAGTAATGAAAGAAGTGGGAGTGGAGCAGCTGGAGCAGGATCAGCAGATGCTGTCCAGAGAGGTCCAGCCGGGCGGGTGTCCGAAGAGCAGCCGGCACTTCATCATGCCGGTGGTCAGTGCGCGGTCCTCCCGAGTGATCAAGACGCCGAAGAGGTTTATGGACGATGATGACATGTCTGTACTGCCTCCCAGGACCTATCCAAAAAAAGCCCCTCCCTTCCTGCAAGCCCCATCGGCCGCACTTGACACTTCTGCTGCTGAGGACTTATTTCCTGACCTGGCTCAGCAGGAGGATTTTTTAAAGGAATCCTCGTTTGATTCTGAAGATGCAGAAATTTCCCATGTGAAAGATTCTGACTGTGACCCAACATCTCCTGGAAGCCCAGCCACGAGCAGCCTGCCGAGGAAGCGGAGGTCCGTGCTACGGGAGCCAAATTTCACATGGCTGGACCTGGAAGAATCGGCTGGAGAGGTGTACGCCTTAAACCAGCGGAAAGGTCATGACGGCAGAACATCCTTCTTCTCTGAAGATTTGTTTCAGGACCCAGATCCTACTGTTCCAAAAGATATTGCCTCCAGTCAAGGTGTAATGCTTTCAAAAGTCTCTGAGAAGCGAAAGAAGCTAACCCAGGGTCAGAAGAAGGTGAACGACACGTTTTACGAAACGTGCGGGGCGGATTCAACGCTGGCGGCACCAAATGATGAGGACGCCAATGATTCCAGTCCGAAGGAACCCTCCTCACTGAAAAAGAAGAGAGCCAAGCTGAAGATGGAGGATGTGGATTCCCCAGGGGTTGTGCGGAAAGTAGCTGTGCACCTGCGTCGTGCCCAGTGCCAGCCTTCCTGGCTGGAATACAGGGCGGCGCTGGAGCCCCATGACACGAGCGTACAGGAATACTCCGCATGGCAGACCGTGAAGGGTAAGCATTCTGAAGCCCATGTGGGTTTACGTTTCTCTGCATCTGCTCTCTTGGTCGACCTGAGGTTTTATACTTAAGCTTGTCTGCTTTTTCCCCGAAGTAACATGGGATGCTTCTCTTTTTAGGAGAATTAAATGCGCTGAGTGTGTCTTCGGACCCAGAACTAAATCGGAGTTTGAAAGCTGAGCAAGCGAAGAAGAACAAAAGCCCTTCCCACAGGTCGGGTCTTACTGGTGCCAACAAGAAGATGCTGCATTTGCTCAGAAAAGCCAAGGTCCAGCTAATGAAGATCGACCAGCAGAAGCATCTGAAATGCTCTCAGGTGGTGAGTATTATTACAGTCACTGTTTCTTACCATTGGATTGAGCTCAGCACTTCAGGCATATTAAAGTGATTTCAGGTTTCCTTAACAGTTAACAGAAATCCCTTGGTTGAATTTCACAGCATTACTAGTATACAGTATTTATTTTACAATGTATTATGTTTTCTTAAAGTAACTGTATATATAAATATATAAGGATCTATAACAATGTATCCAAAAGTGTGCACCAATGTAAAATTGTAGATATTTTGTGGAAAAGCTTGTTTCCTCCTGGTGTGGTGACTTCCAAAGCATTTTCTTTTTTGCATCATTTACCGAAATGTTTAGCAAATGTGATGAATTGGCGAGGCTTTCATGAGCCGGTATGTGGGTGCTGAGTCTGCTGTGGTCTCTCAGCAGCTCCTTGCTCGATCTGCGAGTGTCGAGAACCATGATAAGGGGCCAGCCGACCTGAAGAGCGGAGAGGTGAAAACCTCTCACACGCAGCTGTCTACTGAGGTACGGAGAAGTGTGCGTCTAACTAGGCCTGTCACAATAAACGATAAATCAATTAATTAGAATGAGGTCAATAATTTTTCCGGCCGCGATAATATTCATTTGCATGTTTGTTTTCCTCGTCTCTCTATACCATATGGGAATATCGGCTCTTTTTAGTGAACCGGCTAATTTGGCTCAACTCACCAAGAAGAGCCGGCTCTTTTGGCACCTAAACGGCTCTTTTTAAAAAGCCCGCCCCTCTCTTCGTTTAATCTGATGCGGATTAGCGTGACCTGATTTGAGCTTGTTAAAAATAAGACGCCGTCTCGTGGGTGGGGTTTTTCGGAAGACAACGTGTTCCGGCCAGTCGTCCTTAATGTTTAGGCAGCTCAAAAACCCGGACAATTCTATAAACATTGATAAAACGGCTTTTGAACAGGAGC
>JAODKL010000047.1:15974209-15985425 GCA_026780765.1 Petrocephalus schoutedeni
ATATCTCTGTAATTTTTAGATTGCGTGGGTGGGGGGGGGGTGCCCCAGTAAAGCTTTACCTCTAGCAACACCCCTGGAGCGAGCGTGGAGCAATTTGGCTGGAGCGGGAAAGAAATTTTAGCGGAGCGGTATTGAGCGGTATTCTCACCGCACGGCTCACATGCTCTGATTCAAATATATTCCCCAATGAGACGTGATTTAATTATCGTTCACAAATGTAAAGTTCCATCATTCTCACATTCTTAGCATATTCATTTTATGTATTAATTCTAGCATAAATTCAGTTTATAGTTTGAGTGATTGTTTTGCTTTTATTCATCGCATATAAGTATTTTTATGTATGTTTCAGTCTGAGTAAAGCATTTGTGCTCCCAAGTTAATTTTTATGTTTATTACATACAAAAATACTTGTTCATTTGCAGAGCAAAGGCATTTTTCCTCCCCTTTCTCTGTCACTCTTCTGCCTCTTGTCTTCCGCTAGGTGCTCGCGTTGGTACTGGAGCACGGTGGATCCTCGTCGTCGATGCAGGTACACCTTCACCGTGAAAGAGGTGCGGCCTCCTCTGCAGGAGAAACTCGTGGAGGACACCGGTGACCAGGGAGAGAATCAGACTATCGTACACGGTTCCTGTAACCCTTTAGGTTAGTGCTCATGAAGCATGCTTCATTTTTCTGTACTATCCCGTGACTTCTTTTCAGTGTTTCTGCATATTTTAGTGCTCGTTCTGCTTAACGTTCTTTTTAAAAGAGGGTACTGTGTTGTACTCAAATGAGTAATCAGTAGGAAGTTTGTATTCCTGTAAGATTTGGCTTCCATATCTTGGAGATGAATATCTTCGCTCATAGGTAGCCTCACTGCAGATCTGGTGGATGAACGGCAGTGTAGAATTTACGTTAAGTTCAGCTGTTCTTTTCCCCCCTGAAATGTGAAGGTTCCGGTGAAGCACTGATTCCCCCAAAGAGTGAAGCCCCTCCTAACAGCCCAGGCACTCTGCCGAAAGCCGGAGCTCTGCACAAGCCCCCTGCATATCCCCAGACCAGAAGGTCAGCAGGGGGGGTGCCCCGGTGCTTACCCTTCCCAGGTACCCGCAGTACTCTGTACTCTTTAGTAAAGCGCTCTTCCTGTGAACGTTGTTTAAAGCTGCAGCAGATGGTCAGTGTAACAGTTTGTGTGACCATAAGTAATTCTTAGCATTTTGTTTTCGGCCTTCAGGGAACTCCTCCACAAAGAGTCACCACATGCTGGCCGTCAGCGATGTCGAGGAGGCGCGCCGGATGCGTCGCCATTGCGGCCTCTCCCGCGGCGCACAAAGCCGGTTCGAGTCCCCTTCCTCGGGGTCCCGCACGGGGGGCCACCTGCCCTCCAACCTTAGTGCTAGTGCTTCTCTTGATGAGTCTCAGAGCAAGCTGACCTCTGTTCAGTGTTCCGATAGAGGGGCCTCACTTAATAGTGTTGTAGGTGAAGCTTTGCGAGCTCCTTCTGGGCTTTTCCCCCAACCTCCATGTCCAGGTATTCTCTCGTCACCCAGCACTGGTCGCTCTTATCTCTCGTGTCCCCAGAAAATGGGTGAGCTAGATACTCCAGAAGTTCCTCATGGCTTCCTAACTTTGTCCAATAGAGGAGACATTACAGAAGGAAATGGAACCTTCTTATCCCCAGGGAAGAGTGCTTTGGGTGATGAAGACATCTCCCAGCTGCCCTTTGACTCCGAGATGCCTGCAGCTTCAATGTTTAGTGCTAACTTAGACTTTGATGATGTACTGCAATGTGACAGTCATCTTCTGGCGGGTAGGCAGAGGGAACTGAGCTCAGGGTGGCTCCAGGATGGTGAAAACACCGCTAATGAGAAACCAGCAGATGTCAAGGTCTCGCCCCTCCCCGTGCCCTCTGCCAGAGCGCAGGGTGAAAATGCCACGTTTGATGAAGATCAGCACACGTATAGTACTTTGCTCCGCACCGAGATCACGTACGCATCTTCCCGGGATCCAGATGTCGCTCACCCTTCCTCTGGATCGATACCACAGCTGGATGGTGTAGATGATGGAAGTGAAAGCGATACAAGTAATGATGAAAATCAAAGCTTAAAGAGCACAACGCAGCCACAGATTCAGCTTCCCACACAACCGTCTGCAGGTATTTTAGAGCGCAAGGAGAACAGCAGCGCGGACTCCACCCCTGCAAACGCTGCCAATTTTGTTTGCCAGGAAATCATGTCCGTGCCTGACGCAGAGTCCCGATTTTCAGAAACTCTCTCTCAGGACCTCCTTACTGTGACCCTTGAAAAAGATGAGTCCACCATATCGCACGGTTCTATTTTACTACCCACAGTCGGAACTCCAAATTCAACTACTGAGGCCATTTTATTGACTGAATGTAGCTCTGAACATCACATATCACCGCAACAGTTGTCTGTAGGCAACAGTGTCAAGGGTTATGCTGCTGCTGACCCGACTTTACCTAAAGAGCAGCAGATGCTTATTGAAACTTATCGACAACCAGAGGAGACCATTGTGAAGAGTTCTGTGGTCCAGGAAACATGGTTTATGAATGAGCCAGGAGTGACCCCCGGGCCTGCTGCTGTCCTTGAAAGGCACTCAGAAAATTCATCTCCTACTAAAGTGGTCACAGTATGTGACAAGGTTTCAAAAGGCACTCAATTCACAGAAGTACATGGTAATATTGTATTGGATCCTAGCAGTGGGCCTTTTGTGTCTGCTGATGACAGCACTGTGGTCCGTCTCTCAGCGAACTTGGGGGTTGATGCCGTAACAGGCTCAACACAAAGAGGGCACATGGAGCACGGCAGTGTGAATGTGCCCTCAGGCCCCAGTCTGGCACTCTTAAGCACCAGCACACCGTTGCCAATTTCCACAGCCTCTTCCAAATTCACGTCTATCCCTTACATTGCACTTGATTCGACTTCTGGGTTAGTTGTGCCTGCGTTTCAGTCCACACTGAAACAATCCAGAGAACAGCCTAGCCTGGCCTCTCCCGTTGGAAGACCGCCTTCCGTGTCTGCTAGCTGCTCAGCTCAGGCGAGGCCATTAAAAGTGCAGTTTAACACTTACGGGTCATTGGCTGCACCGCCACCTGGCTCATCTGTCTCAACCGTCACTATCCTGTCACCTTCCCACTCCATAACTACCAGTACTTTTGCAAGACTGGGAACCACATTTTCTTTGCCTGCTGTCATTAATGGGCATAACTCTGCACCAGGGCAAGGGCAAGTTTCAAATGTCGCGGCCTCTAGGGCCGTAGCAGAAGCTCAGCCTCCACTGGTTACTCCGGCAGTCCCTGGTCGCACCATCCTTGGAGTTCGGAACACGGGAAGAAGCTTTGTTGGCACTAATCCGCTTCTGCTAGTCAATAGTGTTAGTCAAATTTTTCTCAAGGAACCAGAAAATGGCACTTTTCAGGCATCTGGTGTCAGCTCCCCACCACGTAGCTGCACTAGTCGGGTGTCACTCTCAGCCACGGCCAGCCCACCCTCAGCCAGCTATATTGTCACTTACAGCAGCCCTGGACCCTCGAGGGCACAGTCCTCAGAAGTGTTAGTGTCTAAAGACAAGAAGCCAAGGAGAAAAAGAACTGAAATAACTCCTGGAAGTTTGACAGCTAGCAGGTCAGACAGGCACGAATCCACCTCTCACGCCGGCGGTCTCTCATCCGTTACCCATAATCCCTCCCCGGCTCATATCCTTAGCCCCTCTCAGATTCACATTAATCCTGTCCAGAGCAAGGGTCTGGCACTAGGCTGTGTGCCGCTTTCACCGGCCCTTCTCAAGGAGTGGAAGCCAGCAGCGGTCGTGCCGCGTCCCCACGCTCGCGTCAAACGGGTGTCTTCTCTGTCCGACCGCGCCGGTAGTAAGAAGCCAAAGTCTGACTTGAAGCTAGAGCACAGTAATGTACCGGAGTTGGGGAACGCCAGCGGCGTTGGCAGGTGAGGCAGTGTGGGAGGCAGGGCATCGCATTCTCACGCCTGCCACGTCTGCAGCCGACTGCTTCATGCGTAAATGTCGCTGCCTCCCTCGCAGGTCCAGCGGAGTTCGGATGAAAGCGCCGACTGTGAAGAACCTGCCGGAGAAGGACAGCCTCAGCAGTTCGGAGGATAAAAGGTGAGCTGATGTTGCTAAGATCTCTCTCTACATCCCCGTGGCCCTGGGATAGGCTCCAAGCCCCACAGAGAACCTGTGCAAGATAAACCAGTGTTCTCCACCTGGTTTTTACACTCTTTACACAGTTTTCCAGGGTTGCCATTTTGCATATTTCAGTGCATGCGTGGTACACCGGCTCAGAGTAGATAGGATAGGTGAAATGCTCCGGCGGCTCGCTCCTTGAAGGATTTAAGCATTAAGCTTAATGCAGGCAACGGACAGAAAAACCTGATTCCAATAGTGATGTTGAATGTGAATGTTCATTTCTGTTTGTTGTACTTGCATAGAGATCTTGCAGGAACTGATTCTAGGGCTTCCTGTTTGAACAGTGACTATTAGCATTTGATGGGAGCTCCATGTTTTCAAGGATCAGTAGGTTATCAAAATTCTGACCTCGGGGATGCCCACTGCAGAGTGTAAAGTAACCTGTCTATGTGTCTTTTGACGCTACTTTTGACAGCTTCGCATGTAACTGTGGTGAAAGGTTGGAGGTGCAGCATAGTTTAGAGTTTTCTTCTGTGTATGTTGTAGAGTGGAACCTGGCGATCATGCGTCCAGTTCCATCCAGGGAAGCCACAGCAGCCAAGCCAAAGCAGCATCGCTGGACTGCTCCCGGCGCTCTGGTCCTATCGACTGGGGCAGTTACTCCGGTGGGTCTGAGCTGCCTTTGATCTCCTCTCTCCCCAAAGAGCTTCTTTCGGCTGGACTGACCATCTGACCATGCCAGAGTTGGATGGTTTCGATGATGAAAGTGAAAGTGGCGCCGGCGATACGAGTAACGATAGAACTCAAAACTTAGAGCTCAAAGCGAGCCCATGCCGGCATGTGGCTGGTGGGCAGGTGGCGCTGTGGGGTGACCCCCCCCCACCCCCAGTCGGCAAATCGCCTGTGCGGCCCCAGGACCCAAGATTTAAAAAGGGGAAACCCCCAAAATGGAAACTCATTCAGTCGGTTTGTGATGGCTTGTCTCTTATTTTTTTTTTTTTTTATAGGATGCAACATATACACCCAAGCAGTTGGTTTTAAATGCAACCAAAGAACTTTAAATATTATTTACTATATTTTACTATAGAATTTCATTTTCAGTTAATGCGTTATTAGAACGATAGAATGTTTTTGATTTGTTTTCTGAAAGAAATAATTTACCTGAAAGGAAGGAGCATTTGGTTGAACATAATTCACTACTCCAGTCATTCATGGACACGATGGGTTTTTAGTGTCGGCGAAACTCAGCAGCTGCCTTGTGCAGGGTGTGCTGACACAGGCGCTCTCTCCTGAAGGTGCGGCATCCAGTTCTGATGAAGCAACATCTGAGCTGGAAGAGCAACAGCTCAACAGCCAGGAGAAGCCGCACCTTCGCTTCCAGATCACGAGTGAAGACGGCTTCAGTGTGGAAGCCGATACCATTGAAGGTTGGTAACCTGTCGTTTCAGGCGCCATCTGAAGCCAGTGCCAGATAATGGCCCCGGGGGCCCGAGCGGTAAGCCACATTTTTAGGAGAAGTCTGTGGAGCTGACCTCCCAGGCTCAGGCGGCAGGTCTGCTTTCTCAGTCCTCAGTGCTTTTGGGTTGGGGTCCCGCCTCCACCCTCTGCATGGCGAGTCTATATGTTCTCTTGATTGTGGGTCAAGAAAACATTCCCCCATCGTTACCAGCATCAGTGCTCACCTCAGCTGCTGGAGTCCTGCTATTTATGCCAGATTCGGACCCTGCCATCTGGATGTAGCTGCAGGTATTAAGAAGGTGATATGCTGTCGCGTTTGTAGATCCAGCAATCAGCAATCCGCGTAGTACATGTGTCAGAGCCTGGAATTTCAAGCATGGATGTGAGCTTCCGCCGGCCGCTGCTCACAAGCCCTGATTCGCACAGCCTTCCTGCCTGCGCTGCTGTCTTGTTGCAGTTTGGCTGTAATTTCGCTTTGGCCTCAGGTGTTTTCTCCACCCACGGGTCTTGTTCTAATGCACTCTTTGCTCTGGGAGGAGTTTTGTGAGTTTGTAGTGATTTGGCTGTGGGTACGTGTGCCTCTTTGTCTGCAGTGGCGTGGAAGGCCGTGATCGAGGGCGTGCTGGAGGCCCGCGCCGGCTGCCTGCTCCCGCAGCTCTCCTTCATGGGCAGGAACGGGGCTCGCATGCTCGGCGTCATTCACGACGCCGTCATCTTCCTGGTGGAGCAGCTCCAGGGCGCCTCTCGCTGCCGAAAGCACACTTTCCGCTTCCACAAGCAGGAGAACCAGGAGGAGGAGCTTCCCATCAACCCTACAGGCTGTGCCCGCTCCGAGGTCTACCTGCGGTAAGCTGCTGGGCTGGGCTCCCAGGGATACCATAACATCAATTTAGCCGCCAGATGTATGATAAATGGGTTGTTCACCTCTTTTGCTTTGTGCTTATAGAAAGTCATCTTTTGATATGTTCAACTTCCTGGCCTCCCAACACCGGCAGCTCCCAGACACGGGGCCCTACGATGAGGAAGAGGACGAGGTCCTGCTCAAGTCCACCAGGTTGTTTTCAGGATATGGAGAGCATCTTCATCTCAGGCATCTCAGGGGGGCAGTCTTATCCAGGAAGGGCCGTTGTGTACGCGGGATTTCACTGCAACGCCCTAACTAGGTTACTAATTAGAGGATTGATTGGCTAAAGAGGCCTCACACTGGGGTTGGAACAGCTGACCTAAAGGTTATCCCGAGAACCTGCATACACACCAGCCCTTTGTGGGTTAGACTGGCCACCCCTGCTCTAAGGCAACATCTGTCATCACGGCTCATTATACTTTATAATGCATTATAATGCTCATTATACCTGCCACTCGCTTCCTACCTTTAGGCATATATACAAAATGGAGTGTTTTGGATCTTGTTGTTGTGAATCTGTTATTTGAATCTTTCGTGAGGAAACCACCTTTAAATGTATCTATTATTATTATTATTATTATTATTATTATTATTATTATTATTATTATTGTTGTTGTCGTCGCCGTCAGTAGCATTATTGCGTAGCATTAGCATGAGCGAGACCTTTGCCCCGCTGGTGTCCGCAGGCGTGCCACCAGCCTGGAGCTGCCCATGGCTATGCGTTTCCGGCACCTGGAGAGGACGTCCAAGGAGGCCGTCGGGGTGTACAGGTGCACAGATCTGCTTTTGTGTCCTAATGTGACATCCGCAAACAATGGCGATGATATCCTGAGAGTCTCTTTAGAGAATGCGTTAGAGCATTAGTGCAGACAGGAAATCAACTGTCACATCCTCAGCTATCAAATACGAACCTTTTGGAAATGCATTTTATTGGTACAGTAGTACTGCCTTGTCAGGATCTTTACCAAGCAGACAGGCTCACTATAATGCAGGCTTCCCTGAGTGCGCCTGGTGAGAATGAGACATGGAAGTAGCTGATTGTCTCTTGCTTTATGTGACTTGATGTTGTTCCCCCCTCCATCAGATCTGCTATTCATGGTAGAGGTTTGTTCTGCAAGAGGAACATCGATGCAGGAGAAATGGTCATCGAGTATTCTGGCACCGTCATCCGCGCCGCGCTGACAGACAAGCGCGAGAAGTTCTATGAGAGCAAGGTGAGCCGGCACCGCGGGCCGCCTTTCCGCGGGACGTGACCGTCTTTGAATTGAGGTTGAATGCGTATTTCTGAGTACGTGTCAGTAATTAGAGAACACACGCACGGCCCTTATTGTGCCCTGTAACCCTGCAAATGGTCCTGGTCCCTGCAGGGCATCGGCTGTTACATGTTCCGCATGGATGACTTCGAGGTGGTGGACGCCACCATGCACGGCAACGCGGCGCGATTCATCAACCACTCCTGTGAGCCCAACTGCTACTCGCGCATCATCAACGTCGAGGGCCAGAAGCACATCGTCATCTTCGCGCTGCGCAAGATCTACCGCGGCGAGGAGCTGACTTACGACTACAAGTTCCCCATCGAGGATGCCAGCAACAAGTTGCGCTGTAACTGCGGTGCGAAGCGATGCAGGCATTTCCTCAACTAGGGCCCCGGCCAGGCTGAATGGATTTGCACCGAGAGGAGAAGACCAGGGAGGCGAAAAGGGACTGTTAGCGGGACGGGGCCACGCCCTCCAGAACGAGGGCCCCTGAGCTGTTCAGACTGCACCTTGGGGAGGATGTCTCAGCCGAGCACATGGCGTAAGCTTCCAGGGCGTGAGCAGTCAAATGCTGCCCCTGCACTAAGGCCCCTCTAAGCAGGACTGTGTGGCATGTAGCTTTTCCTGCTCTTTGTGATCTTCCACTCTGTTCTTTCATTCGGACATAAACTCAAAGTGCATCTGCGAAACGTCAGCCAACAGCACAAGTCTAATCTTTTTTTGCATGACAGTCTGTCCTCTTACATTTTGGCAGATGTATCTTGGTTCAGCGTTCCTTCTGTGTGGTAAATTCCGACACAGCACTAGCTATTAGCACTAGACTGGGCAGAAAGTTCACTGCTGGACTCCCACCATGCGTGGACCTCCACTATTGTTATCCCTACTTTTAAAATTTTTATTACAAACGTCTGTCAGGGGTACAAGGGATCAATCAGAATTTAACCATGCATTAGCTGCAGTATATTCTTAAAATCCCGTGGTTATTAGGATATTTTGGGCTTCTAGGATTGTGTAGCTGAAATGTATGAAAGCTTACCAACACTTGTTTGCACTGCTTAATATTCATATTTGCTCAGTTCTATAGGCAGTTAAGAGCCCCCCCCCCCAGTGTTGTGATGAGTGTGAGCTTTAGCAGGGCTGGGGTTACTTTCAATGGACCGAGAGATGAGGCTGAGTGCTGGCCTCAGCAACGGGGTGTCACGGGTGTGTGGGCCTCTTCCCTCTGGGCCATACCTTCTCTCCATGGTATCATTTTACTTGCTCTGGCAATATTATCAAAGTCAAGTTATTTCAAAAGCCTAATGCCATTGGAAACCTGTGCATTGTGCGACATTTATCTGCAAGAGCTCAGGCTTACCTAATTGAAGTACTAGGAATAAAGAAATTGTAAGGAAAGTCGTTTTTAAAGAGCACCTTATTTATGGAAAGCACTGACCTTGAATCTCTAGTGAATGCAGGGCAGAGAGGGCCAGAAGGCTGGGCCCCGTGGACCCCAAAAATGGGGTGCAGGTGGCCCCAGCCCTGACTCCCTGGAGGCCGCGCCATCCCTCACAGGGTCACATTGAGCTGTGGCATCGAGCGCTTTACTGCTGTTTTCAGTGTCCAGAAGCAAATTCTCATTTTAGGCTTTAAACAGCTTGTTTATATCATAAAGCATTGTTGTACCTTGCATTTAAAATCAAGTATTTGAAAAACCAATGAGATGTGAGTGTTCCCCCCCCTCTCAGCTCGGCACAGGGTGAGGGCTGGTAGGATAAGCAGTCGGAGAAGCCGAGGAAGCATCCACCTTACATTTTCCTTTTTTTACTTTTGTATAGCAATATCCGGTGATTCCCACGTTTTCTTTAGCTCATACATAACACAATATTGTGTAATTCACCCTATAGAAATGTTACAGCTAGTGTGTTTTTGGTCATAAATGTAACCTAGACCATTGGTCCTTTTGTTCTTTTCTCAGCCGTTTTCTGCTGTGATAGTTTCCTGGTTTCTTGTGTCTTGACGCTGAACGCACAACTGCCACAATGAGCGTGCAGGTAGGAGGGGCCAGCCTTGGGGCGGCCTTCTCCCGTTTCCCAGTCGGTGCGTGAGCCTCTTCTGGGCTGTTCCGTCCGCTGGGCTTCTCTCGATCTGCTGCAGGGACTCTACCTCAGTAGGAGATAGCTGCAAAGTCTCCTCTATCTGTCTCGACTGATCTTAGTGCAGTGAAGATGGGTAATCAGTGTAACTTGCATTCTGGGGAAAGTCTTAGTACTGTCAGTAAACTTGTGTACCAGTGAAGACTTATTTTAATACAAAGTCTTAAGTGAAACTAGGTTTAGTCGCCTTGTATAAAGAAACTTTGTCTGTATATAGTTGTATACAAAATTTCTAAACCTGTTAAATTTTTCTATGCACTTTTTTATTTATGACGTTCTATGCTTAATAAAGATGTGGTTTGAAGAAAGTTTTAAGAAAGGTTGATTTCTTCTGGGTTTTTAATACTTTCCGGATATTGATTTCAAGGTATTGAGCAAAAATATGTTACCTAAAGTGTATCATGTAACACTGCACACACTGAAAATAAAAAAGGTACTCGGCAGTGCCCCCTACAGCAAAGGGAAAAAATTAGCATGCTATGTGTGTTTATGTATGTATGTGTGTTTGCACTGATCACATTTGGGGACCAAAATGTAATCAAAAAAGTAGAAGGACCAAAGGTCAAGTATTTTTTTTTGGTTACTCATGGTTAGTGTTTGGGCTGGGTAGGGGTTAATGGTGATTGGGATTAGGGTTTTTCCCATAGAAATGAATGGACGGTCCCCATTTACATAAAAACACCAGTGTATGTGTGTTTATACTGTGTCTATGGGTGGCATGGTGGCTTAGGACACCTGTGACAGTGTAGCCACAAGCCCAAAGAACTGGGGTGCAGTTTCGGCCTTAATGTTCATTCCATTCCATTATTTCTAATCCTCTCCTTCCCTCCTTCAGACACTCATGTCTCCACTAAGATCTCTGCATGTTTGGCAGACATCTCGTCTTGGATGACCGCTCATCAACTAAAACTCAACCCTAGTAAAACGGAACTGCGTTTCATCCCAGCTGACTCATCCCCCCACCAGGACCTTGCGATCTCCCTTGACAACTCCCTGATCCGTCCTTCGGTTACTGCTCGCAACCTTGGGGTTACCATGGACAATTGTCTTTTTCCTCACATATCGCTAACCTTTATTGTCGGTTTCTCCTGTTTAATATCAGATGGATACGTCCATTTCTTTCCACACAGGCTACCCTGATATTCAGTCCCTCATCATCTCTCGCCTTGACCACTGCAACTCGCTTCTAGCGGGTTTACCACTGAGTGTCATTTGTCCCCTCCAATTGATTCAGAATGCAGCTGCCCGACTTGTTTTCAACCTTCCCAAGTTCTCCCACACCACTCCTTTGCTGTGCTCTCTACACTGGCTTCCTGTGGCTGC
>JAODKL010000047.1:15985525-15995703 GCA_026780765.1 Petrocephalus schoutedeni
CCTGCATCAGATTCAAAACACTGATGCTCGCATACAAAGCCAAAAATGGTCTGGCACCATCCTACCTAAAAGATCTCCTCACACCCCGCACTGCACCATGATCTCTCCGATCCTCCAGCACTGCTCGACTGGTCCCACCACCCCTTAAGGCACAAGGAAGACACACCTCTCGGCTCTTCTGTGTTCTGGCACCTAGTTGGTGGAATGAACTCCCCCTAGCTGTCCGAACAGCTGAGTCATTTAATGTCTTCAAATGACAGCTTAAAACATACCCTTTTCAGAAATGTCTGAATTAGCACTTCTGGTATCTTACTCTGAGCTCTTTTCCGGAATTAAAAAAAAAACAATTTTCCCAACAGAGTATTAGACAGATGGTATTCATAGCCTGGGTTTTATTGAGCTAGTATCGGGAAAATTTCATTATTTAGTCTTAAAGCACTTATGTAAGTCGCTCTGGCTAAGGGCGTCTGCCAAATGCTGTAAATGTCAATGTGTCACTGATGTGAGTGTGAAACAGCTGGATGAGTCTTTCAGTCAAGGAAACAAACCAATCAAAGTGCAAGAAGAACTATTTAGCCAAGCACAGTCGCTCAAAGCGTCCGGGATGACATGGATTATCTGGTCACCCTAAACTTTAACCTTATTCATTACAGTAAATCTCTTAAGTGCAAGGTCCTCAATTAAAATGAAAGCACATCAAGCAATCTCTATTAAAGCCATTTAATTCTTTGTAAGTGGTCACCCTTTGTATTTTGTAGCGTGTAGAGTCGGGTTTAAAGGCGTAACATTTTCTACTGATTAGGGCGGCAATGAGTGACCTTCAGCCAAAATTTACAGTTACAACCGAACCTCTCCGATGCCACGCCCCCTGTCCAATGAGAAGCCACCAGTTGAAGTTCCATTCATCCATCCGTCAATCCATCCATCTATGTAAACAACTCGCGTAAGGCAGGACAACTCCTAATGTCCAATGCCATTGAATAATATTTTTTTCTGAGCGGAGTTATTCTATATAGACGCGTGGTCCTTACCCACTTGCCTCTCGTTCTCGAGGAAATCGAGGCGTTGTTGAAGATTGACCGGCATTAAGCGAACCGCAGTGAGGTTTCTGTGTAGTGGGCGGGTGCTAACGGCCGCACGCGGTTTTGATTGACACGCGTTTAGCCAACCGCAGTGAGGTTTCCGGTGACGTGAGCTGGCGCAGTTTTGATTGACAGGATTTAACCCAACCGCAGTGAGGCTTCGGGTGAAGTGGGCGGGCGCAAAAGTCGGCATGCGGTTTCATTTCCGTCTGCGCGGTGCTGCGTCTCCGTCCTCTGAGCAGAAGCGTGAGTATCTGCGGCACGGGGCTTTGAATGAAAGCTAAGCGCCGAATAGGCAGCATTGTCCCTAAAATGTACAGCTAAGCTGTTAGGGTTATAAATGTTGGCAGCGTAAGAAGGGTGTCTCAATAGCGAACGTATGCTTTGTAAGTCAATGACGCACGCGAGGCTGCGGTTCTGCGCAGTTGCGCTGTTGCCGCAGTCGTGTCTATAAATGTGGCTGTGTTCCTTCCCAAGTTGTAGTTGCCGTGTAATCAGTACCGTGTCTGGTGAACATATGGTGTTATTAGAGTGTCCTCCTGTGATTGTGGAAATAGCTACTGTGGTGATCCGTGTCACTCTAAGTGATGTGCCCCCGCTAAGGGCGCAGTCTTACGCAGATGACGGATGTGGAGGGGAATAGTCGCCTTATCACGGCAGGTGTCGTTTAGCACGGTATGCCTTTGCCTGGCCCTGTGGCGTTAGGTTAGCGGGCCAGAAACACCTCATTTTCGGGGAAGAACATTTTGAAAACGTACTAATTACCTTCTTATTACCTGGTCGATATGTGATTTTCCTCATGAATCGAGTGGTTGATATTTTAGAAATATAATGATTTGATAATATAGAAATATGTGGCGTGAATTTCTAAAATTCCAATCAGGAATCGTGCTCGTAATACACTACGAAACCAAACCCCTTAATTTCACCCCTTAAAATTACCTTAATTTTGACCTTAATCCCCCCATTAACGGAATGAAGGAAAATTTAAGGGAAAGTGTGTGCAGGCTGAGGCAGATTAAGGGGTAAAACTACTGAATTTTCCGCTTACTTTTTCAAATTTCCCCCTTAAATTTACACTTAAATTAAAATTAAGGGGTTTGGTGTATTTTCAGGGGTAAATTAAAGTAGGATTAAGCATATTTTAAGTACACTGTTTTGTAGTGAATACCCCGTTGTCTTCTGACATGCATGCACAAATTTGGGTGACCCACGCGTCCTTTTTGTCCCCGGACTTGTCCTCTTTTTTGGGGGTTTCACTTTGCTTCATGTTGATATTTCCTTTATATAGTCAGAATTCTGTTTAGAGATACTTTTTATAAGTGGTATTATAATGAACATAAGTCATTATGATAACTTATGATATAGTGACATAAGTCATTATGATAACTTATGATATAGTGACATAAGTCATTATGATAAGCGCCATGTGTTCCTGATGTGATTCAGTATACGTTCACATTAACTGTGTGTGATCTTTCTGCCCCATGTCTTGTGTAGGCTTTTGCTGAGCAACGCCTCTCCAGCGAAGTTTGTGGCAGTCAGTGGCAAAGGCTTTAAGGTTATCTTTTTTTCCCCTTTGCCCAGCTTTGTCTTTTCTGCATTTAAGATTTTTTCCAGAACTGCCAGCTTGGTTAATATAGACAAATATAGTTTATAGTATGTGTTGTTTTATTCAAGAAAAAAATCCAAATGATGCTGGAGGCCAGGTCCATTGTAGCAGTATGTGTGCGCGGCCACCGGCCCTCAGAGGGAACCCTGTCTGCTCTCCCTCTCTCTCAGCATGGGCAGCGTGCTGGCTGCCAGCTCTCCCCCCCCAGCTCCGAGGGGGCCTGGGCAGCTCTCCGTGCCCCCCGGCTTCACCATGCCCCCTGTCTCGTCCCTGCCCACCTCCCCAAATGCTGGTGGGGAGGCAGGAGAGGTGGAGAGTCCCCTAACCAACCCAGGCGCCTTTGAGGAGTGTCATCGCAAATGCAAAGGTGGGACTGCTGCATTTCCTGAGTCACGTTTCGGCCCCTGTGTTGATCTGGTGTTATCAGGGGAAGGAGGGGAAACTGAGTAACTTTCATTGCGTTTATAATGACAGATCGGCATTTGAAGTTGTGGTTGTGATAACACTCCATGCTAACGCCTTGCTCTTTTCTCCTTTCGGCCCTCCTGTTTCAGAGGTCTTCCCTATGGAAATGGAAGGTGTGCGATTGGTGGTTAACAAGGGCCTAAGCAATCATTTCCAGGTCAGTAACCTTGTTACGCTATCGTGCTTGATTGAACTCAAATTCAATTCAGGAAAACTTTTTGTCACCAAGAGGCAATTAAGGGCACACAGGGCAGTTGTACATAATGACACAATGGCAATACAATACAAAACGGTACAATGCAAGACAATACAGTTCCACAATATTCACAAGTATTTATAAATAAGGTTATGATAGCTGGTCGGATGACACCTTTATCCAAAGAGACCTATTTTTTGAGAAAGAGGGCAGGCAGGACGTCACGGGCTGGATGGCGGGCAGGACGTTACAGGCAGGATGTGATGGGCAGGGCGCGGCGGGCAGGGCGTTGCGGGCAGGAGGGAAGTGGGCAGGGCGTTGCGGGCAGGTGGGCGTCGGGCACCCGCTTTGTGTTAAAAGGCCATAATTCAGTTTCGGCTTTTTGTATAAAAGACCCTTGCTGCTGTTTTCCCTGTGTTACTTTGGTTGTTCTTTCCCCTCTTGGCACAGGTGAATCACACGCTGTCTCTCAGCACCCTGGGTGACTCCAGCTATAGGTTTGGGGCCACCTACGTCGGCTGCAAGCAGACTGGACCGGCAGAGGTGCCTGCAGCCACTTGCTTGTGATTTGCACGTCAATGATGACTTTCCACAAGAGCTGTAAATTAGCTGTTTGTGCATTTCATTAGTCTGACATTAGCTGCTCTGTACTATTACACTTATAGCGCATCGTCCTGTCAGTGCATGTGGAATTCACACTGTCCACAGGTTGAAAGCTGAAGTCAGATTGGTATGCATCAGCAGTATTTGTGATGTCGTAATGCATGCCTCCACAGTCTTTTCCGGTGATGGTTGGGGACATGGACAACAGCGGCAGCCTCAACGCCCAGGTCATCCACCAGCTGACGGGGAGGCTGCGCTCCAAAATGGCTTTCCAGGTGCAAGGGTGGACATGTGCCACTTGCTATCCATGCACCATCAGAGTAGTGATTCACATCACAGTGATTCACGCAGAACTATATACAGCACCAGTCACACCAAGCTGCCTAGAAAGGAGAGCGGTAGTGTCGCATGACGTAGCCTGGTCACCTGACCTAAACCCAGTAGAGATGCTTTGGAGGAGTTTGACCAGAGAGTGAAGGAAAAGCAGCCAGTGACTGTATGTATGTGGGACCTCCTTCAGGACAGCTGGGAAAACATCCAAGGAGGCCACCTTGTGAAACTGGAGTAGAGGAGATGGTAGGGTTAGCCAGTCCCTCAAGCTGCTGGGGTTTAGGGCCTTGCTTAAGGGCCCGATGGTGGGATCACTCTGCTGACCATGAGATTTGAACTCACGATTTTTTGAATCCCAGTCCACAGGGCGCCAAACCCCCCCCTCCCCAACAAATTATTTTTTTGTTTTATCCTGTTTTAGACAGTGCATAATCCATACATGTTATTTTATAGTTTTGATGTCTTTATAATTATACTGACGTAGATAATAGTACATAAAAACCTTGCTAACTTTTGACTGGTGCTGTATATGAATATGAGGTGAAAGTGGAATGTTGTTTGAAGTGTTACCACGTGAATATACTCCTTCAGCATGTACTCTACACATTAGACAAATTAGCAAGGAAGGAAATTTGGATTTATTTATTTTTTTGTTGAATCATATTGTGTTTTATTAAAAGCTCATCTGTTATCTATGTGAAAAATTCACGTGATTATTTTTTTCCTCCTTGAATTACGGATATTCTGAGTGACATGCCAGGCGTTTTCCTCTCATTGTCCCTTTGTGTGTGTGTTTCTGAAGGCATGACTTGTTTCTGAAATGTGCTGGCCGTGGTTCTCTGGCTTTCTCGCCTCGGTAGACGCAGCAGCAGAAGTTCGTGAACTGGCAGTGTGATGCTGAGTATCGTGGTGATGACTTCACCGCTGCCGTCACCCTCGGAAACCCAGACCTCCTCGTTGGCTCTGGTAGTCTCACGATTCCGAGCTTGGGCAGCCTGCATTTGGAGAGTATCCGCCCATCCTGACTTTCCTGCTCTCTCTCATAGGTATTGTGGTGGCACACTACCTGCAGTCTGTCAGCCCTTCGTTGGCGCTGGGCGGGGAGCTTGTGTACCACTGCAGGCCCGGGGAGCAGGGCTCTGTGCTCTCCCTGGCTGCCAGGTACACAGGTGAGGAGAATCATTGGTATTAACGTTACATAAGCTATTTGCTCTTCCCTTATCAGCAGCCGTGCTTTTTTAAAAATCGTCTTTCGCTGTTTGTGCAGACCAGTGCTTTGTGTTTTTGAACCTTCTAAGCTGCAACATTTAGTGTGTATTTTCTCTTAAAATCTGGAAGTGGCTCTGGATACATGTGCATTAAAAAGGCTGTGCTCTCTGTTTCAGGAAGTAATTACATCGCCACAGTAACCGTTGGGGGTGTGGGGGCCCACGCGTCGTATTACCACAGAGCCAATGAGCAGGTAGAGTGCCACTTGATGCCTCAGCGCTAGGCAGCACTAGTCGATCAGCGAGTCCCATCAGTCTGAAATGGGCTTCTAGCTGCACATAAGCTCATAAGCCCCCTAGGGGTGAAGCTTGACAGTCATCAGAAATATGGCCCATCAATAGCAAATGCCTGCTAGCCATTACCGCATCCCTCTGATTTACACTCAAGACGCCAACGTCTGTTTCTGGCTTAAATTGGACTGAACTTGCCCCTCTCCTGGTGTTGCAGTTGCAGGTGGGGGTAGAATTCGAGGCCAGCACTCGAATGCAGGACACCAGCGTATCCTTAGGTTACCAGCTGGATGTGCCCAAAACCAACCTGCTCTTCAAAGGTATGGCAGACCATAATGAGTGACGTGCAGTATGCAAGCCCCTCTTGCACTGAGACATGTACCATTGTCCACAGAGTCCCTCTTACACCGAGTTGCGTGTCATTGTCCACAGAGTCCCTCTTACACTGAGTTGCGTGTCATCGTCCACAGAGTCCCTCTTACACAGAGTTGCGTGTCATCGTCCACAGAGTCCCTCTTACACTGAGTTGCGTGTCATCGTCCACAGAGTCCCTCTTACACCGAGTTGCGTGTCATCGCCCCGGAGTCCCTCTTACACCGTAGTGTACCATCGCCCCTGAGTCCCTCTTACACCATAGTGTACCATCGCCACGGAGTCCCTCTTACACCATAGTGTACCATCCCCACAGAGTCCCTCTTACACCGAAACACATACCATCCCCACGGAGTCCCTATTGCACCCAGACGCGTACCATCACCATGGAGTCCCTCTTTCACCGAAGTCATGTTTACCATTTCATGATGCGTATGATTTACGAAATTGGGCATTAGTGAATCAAAGATTTTAATGAACTTTTATATATGCATTCTGCTTCTTGACAAAAAAATTTATTTGAGATGAGCTGTAACCAAAAATGTTTGGAGTAGGTTTAAGAGCATGACAGCAAGCTACCACATTTCATATGATACGGCCTGCTTGTTTGGTCTCTTGTGGTTAGGGGTAGGGTTGGGTAGGGGTTCAGGCTGTCATAGTTGGGATGGCACTGATGTCTTTATGGAGAGTCCCTGCAGACGCACTTGGCCTGCTGGCTCACTGTCAGCGCCGCCCTTGTCCTCAGGCTCGATCGACAGTAACTGGGTGGTGGGAGCCGCGCTGGAGAAGAAGCTGCTCCCACTGCCACTCTCGCTGGCCCTGGGGGCCTTCCTCAACCACCGCAAGAACAAGTTCCAGTGCGGCTTCGGCATCACCGTCGGCTGAGGGGGGCGGGCCGGCTGCGGCGGCGGGTGCAGGAGACGGCCGTACCAGCGCAGACGCACCAGCTGCTCCTGCGCTGCGCTGTACGAGAGAAACGAGAAGCCAGTGTCGGCTGGAGCTGCTCACTGGGTGGAGTGACCGTTATTTTGACTTTCCTTTGGCTATTCTTATGTATAAAGTGTGAGTCATTGTCACGTGGATGTACGTCACGAAAGGAAATTTTCTAATAAAAAGGCGCGCGATCTATGTAGCTGCGCAGTGGATAATGAAAGGGTAATAAAACAAGAATGTATGCATAATACGTAGAATCTACAGGTCAATCTATTATAAGCAGTGCCAAATAACAGCAAGGCCTTGGATTGTTATTGGCGGTGCGCTGTCCTTTATGGCTTCTGTGACACTGCTGGCTGCTGGCCTGGGTTTTCCCCGCCTGGCTTCTGGGGGACTAAAAGGGCTTATAGTTGAGAGGTTTGAAAAGCCCATCCAGTTTGGGCTACTTTTCACTAACAAGGCCGCAAGCTTCTCCTTTGCTTGGTCCCTCAACTGAAAAACATCTGACTGATCTGAATTTTTCGGTGGCCACAGGCTTTATTTGATGGTCTGTCACGGACAGAGACCTGCACAATTTCACAAGGTCTAGGGACCTCTTACAATCCACAGACATACAGTAAGGTGAACTAATCTCCCTAATGTGAAGTTCACTCTGCCCGACTTTTAAAGTGGTCAGATCCCTGTTCTGTTCACACTGCATCCCACACAGGCGCTTCCTCTGGTCTGTGCCCTGTGATGGACTGGCATCCCAGACACGCTGTTCCTCTGGCCTGTCCCCTGTGATGGACTGGCATCCCACACAGGCTGTTCCCCTGGTTCGTTCCCTGGTTAGGTTAGGTTAGGTAGTACTTTATTGTCCCTAAGAGGCATTTTGTGGAACGGCAAACAGCAATGCAACAATAAAACCAAGATAAACAAATATATAGCACACATGGTAACAACATACCCATGATAATTTGTTTAAAAGGCCTGCAGCAACAGTAGCAAACAAATTTTTCAGTCTGTTTGTCCTACATGCAGGCAATCTATATCTGTGGCCCGTCAGAAGCAGCTTAAACTGTCATACCAGAGGGTGGCTGGGGTCCCTGAGGATTGACTGGACCTTACTTCTGATTCAGAAGACCATACCAGCTTATGAAGGTAAAAGTCAGGACTGATTCAATAAAACAAGAGTAAAACATTTTCAGAAAAGTTTAGTCCATCTTAAATAACTTTAAACCATAACACAGCTCATTCAGCTCACTTATCACACACGCTGCTGCTGCGTGTCGCCATATTACCAGCGCCATGAAGGACTGGCATCCCACATGGGTTGTTCCTCTGGCCTGTCCCCTGTGATGGACTGGCATCCCACACGGGCTGTTTCTCTGGCCCGTCCTCTGTGATGGACTGACATCCCACATGGGCTGTTCCACTGGCCCGTGAACTGTGATGTACTGGCATCCCACACAGGTTGTTCCTCTGGCCAGTCCCTTGTGATGGACAGGCATCCCACACGGTCTGTGCCCCTGACAAATGCCCTGTGATGGATTGGTGTCCATCACAGGCTGTTCCTCTGGCCCATGCCCTGTTATGGACTGGCATCCCACACAAGCTGTTCCTCTGTCCCGTCCCCTGTGATGGACTGGCATCCCACACAGGCTGTTCCTCTGACCCGTGCCCTGTGATTGACTGGCATCCCACACAGGCTGTTCCTCTGACCCGTGCCCTGTGATGGACTGGCATCCCACATGGGCTGTTCCCTGACTCTGTACTGTGTCAACAGCATGGAAGATGAGTAATGGACAGACTGCTGGATGATAGGATGAATGTATTTATTGTGTTTTTCAGTACAATACGGAAACCAGACTGTTGCTGTGCTTGTAATAACAAAGTCAGAGTTTTGTTTTGCTTTATACTAGCATATGCTTTTAATTCCAAAGGCAAACAATATGCCCACCTCTTACATTTGGTCATACAAGATTCTTCAATGAAGCATTTTATTGCTTATAAGATGTTAACCACTGCAAACAACGTACAACCACTCCATGCTATTGTCTGTCAGCTAGCGTTTTCCAGTTGTATTTAACTCCGAAAAAGTCCTTGATAAATCCCAGTCTGGATTCAGCACTAATGTGGACACAGAAAGACAATGTTCAGTTATAACATGTATGTATCACGTTCCTTTAAGTTCACGCGCTGCATTTGACTGTGTAACACACTTATCCTGAGCTGCTGGAATGAAAAAGATCAGATGGGCAATATTTAGATGTTTTTACAGAAATGTTAGGGTCATCGACCCCTAATAACATCAAGTGCAAAATTACTCTGAGTCTTGGATTCAGGACTAATGAAGTCTCTGAGTCTTGGATTTCACAGCTACACAATAACTAATCTCTGAAGCACATAACTATATACCAGAAGAACTCAAAACACATTGCTTACTATCACTCATACCATTTACTTCATCACCAAATAAAGTTGAAAATGACACAACGTCTCAGATTTTATTTCCAGTTTCTTTCTATTGTTCTCAGCATTTCTGACTGAGAAGAGAAAAAGTGACGGCAGCTTAAGTCTCAGAGAGGGACGTTTTTCGGAGAGACTGGCCCCCCTGCGGCAGAGGCTGGAGTCCTGGCTACTTCATTTACATTCCAAAGCATCAAAAGAACGAAAAGAACACGACAACTGCGGACATGCAGCTTCTAGATCGCAATACCATTGGTGTGACATTGGCAGCAAATAGAGACACTTGGGCCCATTTTACACAAAAATTAAGATTTCATTCATAGTTTAAAATAATTTAAATATTTACATACAACTCTTTAATATTAAAAAATAAGTCAACATTTAATTACATCAATAAATATTTAAATATATAGTTCAAATAAACCTACATTTAATTACCTAGATTAGGTTAATTAAAAGGAATGTCTGCAGGAATGTCCCTTCCACCCGCCAATCCTGTCTCCCTTCCACCCGCCAGTCCTGTCTCCCTTCCACCCGCCAGTCCTGTCTCCCTTCCACCCCCCAGTCCTGTCTCCCTTCCACCCGCCAGTCCTGTCTCCCTTCCACCCCCCAGTCCTGTCTCCCTTCCACCCGCCAGT
>JAODKL010000047.1:16019270-16037508 GCA_026780765.1 Petrocephalus schoutedeni
TCCCCAGCAGTGCATTAATATTTGCTGTCAGTGGAAAAGGTAAAGCGAATTAGCTGATTCCCTTGATTCACTGAGCCCAGGGCAATTTTCCTAGACATAACTACAGTCTGGACAATGAAGAACTAAATAATACCTCTAATTCTAGTGACGCTATAGCAGCTTTATGAAACTGCAGTGTTTTATGAAAATGACCTTTGACCTGATGTAAACGCGGGGTCCAGGTGCGGTGTTTTCCATCGAGCTGCATTGCGTCTTGCACACTTGAGAGCTTTGTGTATATTCACCTTTTGATTTTGCTGTGTGCTCTTCCTCCTGTTATTTCCTGCTAAGGGAGGAGTCTAGGATGACAGAGAAAGGTCACAGAAGCATTGTATTGTTACTGTTATTGTAATGGACAGCGATATGCCCGAATGCCCCAGAAGCTGTGCTGCGCTGTTACCTCGCCCGAATGCCGTGTTTGAATGCATCGCCACATGTTTTCAGTTGTCTTGTTGAAATATCATACCCAACACTTCGAGCCTAGAACCCAGTTTAATCACCCTGCCTGAAATCGCGGTGAGAATGCTCTGCCTGGAATGCTGTGTCCGATTTATTTTTTTGGGATGCCATGCCTGAATACCTCTTGACTTGCTTTGTTGGAATGGGGTTTAATGGAGCGGAGCATTGCCCTGTTAGATCAGTGTCGCGTCTGTATATACCCAAAGGAGAGCTGCAGCTACCTGTGGCCCTTTGGTTTCTTGCAGACAAATATGACATCACAAGGAACACAAGAAAGAAATGTGTAATTTTAGCATTTATTTCAATTTAGCCAAATGTCAAACTGACAAAAAATACATTTCTGCATAGAATATGGTGACTGCAGACATCTTGAAATAGGATTCTGATATCAGATTTTTTTCCTTATGAACTTTTTGCTCATATTATACTTTAAAACCTTTTTATATTGTTATATTTTTGGGGCGTAAAACTCATTCATACCTGCAATAGCCATACTGTGCAGAATCTGGGCACTGATTCTCAGCTATCAGAGTGGTGGCTGCCTGCTATTATTAAACACAGCTGATGTTTTCTATCTAATACAGTCTCATTTTGAAGTAGCTGGTCCCTGGGTCCCGTTCCCAGGCTTTGAGTGTGTCTGACCGGGCTGGTAACAGCCTCCTGTCTCTCTGCCCTGGCTCAGCACTCGTGAAGCTGCGCGGCTGCGGCGACGTCAGCGAGGACATGCAGGAGATGAAGGAGGAGAGCATGAAGATGGCTATGGAGAAGAAGGTGACCATCCCCGAGCTGTTCCGCTCGCCGCTGTACAGGCAGCCAATCGTCATCGCCATCATGCTGCAGCTGTCTCAGCAGCTCTCCGGAATCAATGCCGTAAGCACGCCTCCACCGCCTCAGCCGGAAGACAAACCACGCTTCAGACGTTTAGCTGTACACCTGAGACGAATTTAGTTTGAATGCAAGTACATTTTTACCAGAAATTAGGCAGACGGAATGATGGGTAAAATAGGTCGCCCGTTTCTTTTTGCCAATATTTCTGCTTCTTTCTGTCCTGCCCTCCCTCAATCCCCCACCTTTCAGGTGTTCTATTACTCCACTGGCATTTTTGAGTCTGCCGGAGTGACCAAACCCATCTACGCCACCATCGGAGCTGGGGTGGTCAACACCGTGTTCACCGTTGTATCTGTACGCATGCTTTGAGCGCCCGGTTCCATGCACTGCAGAATCCCTCAAAATCATTTCTGATGCGGCTAAACGTGCCACGTGATGGCATTGACCTTGTCTTGGGATGTTTTTCTTTGTCTCTCCTTTGTGTGCCAGCTTTTTCTGGTGGAGAGGGCAGGGCGCAGAACCCTTCACCTCATTGGCTTGGCTGGCATGGCAGTCAGCGCCCTGCTTTTGACTATTGCATTACTATTGGTGGGTTCATCTTCCTCTTTTACTACACTGTCATATATTTTCTCTTCGCTGTTGTTATTTTTAATGCAGCACACTGACCTTTGACCTTTAGGAGTGAGTTGGCTGCGGCCGCATGTCTTCAGCAGTAACAGTGCTGCTTTGTTTGAGCAGAAGGACTTCCAGTCACTGAGCTACCTCAGCATTGCTGCAGTGTTCGCCTTCGTGGCCATGTTCGAGATGGGCCCGGGTCCTATTCCCTGGTTCATCGTGGCTGAGCTCTTCTCCCAGGGGCCACGGCCAGCGGCCATGGCTGTAGCTGGCTGCTCCAACTGGACGTCCAACTTCCTTGTGGGAATCAGCTTTCCCAAGCTGGTGGTGAGTCATACGCGTTAGGTGTCATAGTCCATCTGAAAGTTATTTTGCTTAACCAGAATTTTTTGTGTCTTTAACCCATTTCATTTCAATCTGTTCCTTTCTCTTTATGGCTTTCTTTTAGGAATGGTGTGGCCCCTACGTCTTCATCATCTTCATGATCTTCCTCATTATCTTCTTTGTCTTCACCTTCTTCCGAGTTCCCGAGACTAAAGGACGGACCTTCGAAGACATCGCCCGTGGATTTAGTGGCTCCGCCAACCCCGCCTCCAGCCTGGCCCAGCCCCTCCCACAGCAGGAAGACTCCACCCTCTCTGCCTCCCCCACCAAGGAGAAGGTTCCCTTAGAGAATGTGCCAGCAGAGGACGTGACAGAAGCACCTCAGAAGCCCAGCAGTGATACTTAGGAAAGCCAGTCTGCTGTTAACAGAGAATGGAGATGTGTTTTTTTTTTATTATTATTTTTTAAAATTTGAATGTTAAACATACATGAATGGAAAAGAAAAAAGGGGTCCAGCTCTTAAAATGTTTTAAAGATGAATATGTATAGCTATATTTTGTGTCTACATATACTTTGAGTTTTGTTCATTTAAAGGTTTAAATTAATTTAAATAATAAGTTCATCAGAGCATTTTATGCATTAGCAACACCAAAATACGAAACGGTTCATTATCTTTGTTTTCTGCACACTACTTAAAACTAAAACTGTTCTTTCACATTTCACATACCATACAAAGGCATTAAAAATGAATCGAGATGTAGTTTAACCTTTCGGATGACATAGCAATTTGGTGGCTGTTTTTAGCGAGACTTGGCATGAATTTGCAGTATACTGATGAACTACCTACCCGGAGTATTTTGTACACGCAACACAAAATGTGAATTATTTTAGGAGCACTCCATCTGATCTATCGTCCAATCCAATTATTTTAAGTAATGAAAGTAATACTGGGCATTGCTGATGCCTGATTTACTGCCTCAGTATATATTTGCAAAGCACCTTTGCAAACATTTAAGCTTTTCTGAGAGATTAATGTTTGGTGACCTTCTTATAGTGTGAGTAGCAGTGACTTTCCTATGTATTTAATTTTAATATTTAATCAGATAGTTTAACCACCCAAAGCCAGTAATGCATGTATGGAGGTTTCTTATCACATTAGGAGGAACTGCATTCAATCCATTCAGACTCAGCTGAGTTTTACGCAGTGATGTTCACTTATTTACCATATAGATTTAATTCTCAGAGGGTTATGTAATGGGACTTAAAGCAATGCTCCAATATTAGAGAGCAACATAGATTTTAGACTAAAATACATAAGCAGATACCTTTCCCTTGCACTTTAGTACCATAATGTATTTAAAATCGCAGCTGAGGCTCTGCCCAGACATAGGCGCTCCCAGATTCAGAATAGGCAGCACTTTGTATCCATCAGCTGAACCGAATCATACCAAAAGATAGGATTTTATTAAATGACCAGCGGTGCTTTAATGCATAGAACCTTTAGAGGCCAAAAGGCCAAAAGGGAATTTTATGAAAAAATATATATTTGATGTTTTTTGTTTGACAGAATCATTTAATATATTACCTGTATTAACCTGAAATAATTAATATTTTTGTTAAAAGTTAGTCTCTGTATTATTAGTGCGAATTAGAATTTCTATAATATATTTTATTTATTTAGTCTGACAAAATATAGATAATACATAGTAAACATGAAATTAAAATACAATTTATGCCAATAAAGAAGGTGGCAGTGGCAGGGAATGGGGTGGTGTTGCTATGCTGTTGGGTTGCTGTACATGCCCTACGTCACAACGTCTGGTGTGAACTCATGTAAAGTTTTGTAATTGTGACACTGTGTAACATTGCTGTGTTTTCTGTATTTTGGTGTATATTTTAGTAGATGGTCACACACTGGTAAGTACTTCCCGGCTTGGAAAATGATTAAGGGTACTTGCTCCGCAAATGTCTGGGTGTTTCACTGGAGTAATTGTATGGTAAAGTTAATGTATGGGGTCTCCTGCTTTGAAGGGCCTGCCTCACTTGAGTGCACCCCTTAATAAAGCACAAATGGATATAGTGCTGCTGTGTAGCTGTGCACTGTACCGGTGGGCACTGTACTACGTTCTGCTTTATCCTCATGACTTCAGTACATGTTTATGTGCTGTTTATTTACATGGAGAAAATAAACCTTTTAAAACCTCAGCATGTCGTGTGCACCTTCTCGCATTTGCCTCGGTTCTCACTTAAAAATATACAAAGATCCAAAGACAAAGAAACAGTGACACATCCATCCGTCTCTCCAGCAGCCGGTCATGGGGGATACCATCCATTGTAGAGCATCACTTTCATTATTGCAAGTAATAAATAGCTCTAAATAAGAATAAATGTGGGATCCAGGTCACTTAAAATAGGTCTTCAGTGGACAGAAGCAAACTGTTGTTAGATGTTCCATTTCTCTTATTTAAGGACCTGTCAGAATAAAACGTCAGCCCTGTGAAATTCTGGCTGCTTTGGAAGGAATGCAGTTTCCATTTGCCCCTGGGTGAGTAAATAAGCTATTTTACACATATAAGGCACATATAAAAAGTATGGAAGTCTAAGCAGTTTACCCAGCCACCTTCCATCTCTGCGTCATGGCCAGTGTGGCACGGAGCCTTAGGGTGATGCCAGGCATTGCAGGGAAAAGGTCAGGCGAACTGCGTGCCTTTGGATGGACGGAGGGTAACCAGTGCCCCCAGAGGGAACCCAGCCGCGGAGGTGTCAGGCCACAGTGCTGCCTCAACACACACCTTTGTATTAATAATACATGCAGTACCATAATACACAAGCAGGGCCACTTACTGGAAACCACACCATCAATCTGACCAACTGCTCCATAAACACCAAGAGTTTCCTATTAAGACTGTCTTAGAACAATATTGCACAATGCTGCTATAATCGGATGCTCGCATCATGGAAATCCGGCATGATTAACACCTACATGCATGCTGCCGCTGCTCAGATGCCCACAGATACAGCCTGTGCAGTGACAACACAGCAAACTCACAACGTGTGTAATTAAGCTACGGCGATAAACATGCAATCGCACACAGATGCAGCATTTGGCGGCCTGTAATGTGCTTCCTATTTTACTCCTATCTTTCTTAGCTTACCTCTCTCACTTTCTCCTCCTTTTTTCTTTTTCCCTTCCTTCCCCTCCTTCTAATCTGTCCCTCCTCTTCAGTCAGCCCATTCACTGCAATATTTTACATGTGCTAAAAATTTAATAAATATATAAACCAAAAAGAAATCGACCGACATGAGGGGCCTATACAGAGTTTATAGAGCTCCTCGTGGCAAAGCAAGCATGTTTGGCACAGCAGTGCGTTGAGACCATGATTCTGCCAGACAGAACACAGTAAAAAAAAAAACATACAATCCCACATAAAGGCACACAAATGCTGGCATGCAGGTCACGGCTCTCGGTCTCGCTCTCTTTCCCCAGCGATGGCTGTGCGGTACCACGGTTCGCCGCGGTAAAGGTGCACGCCGCGGAGGCGGTTGGCAGGGCACCACGTGAGCGGGGAACCCGAGCTGGCAGAGCCAGCTGAAGCTCAGAGGGGTGACATGGGCTGTGCTAATCCCAGAACAGACACAGCACGAGGCTTTGGCAGCTTCCACAGTGGATCCCTCTCTTTACCCCCCATGCCCAACCACCCCATCAAAAAATAAATAGCAGCTGATCACCCTCTGATGTGTCCCCACAGGTTGTGGGGCGAGTGTCGATGCTCTGCACGACACCAGATGATGTCCAGTCAACCTGATGCTCCTTACTAATAAAAGAATCTGCCGAGTTTGCACATTGTCATTGTTTCCCAGAGATCGTATCAGCTTGGAGGACGGTGCTGAGGAGGGTGGGGTAGCTGTCGCAGCCCTCCCAAGGGTGTGTACACTCCAGTGCGTCGCTGGAAATGCTGAGGGCGACAGCACGTTTATTTTTGGGTCAGTGACAGTATGTCAATGGCCGGCGATGCTTCACAGCGCAAGGCTCTGAGATACCAGCAAACCCTGGTCAGTACCACTCCCTCTCTGCTTCACTCCAAATCTGCTTCACCCCTCTCTGATTCACTCCCTCTCTGCTTCACCCCTCTCTGATTCACTCTGCTTCACTCCTGCTCTGATTCACTCCCAATCTGCTTCACCCCTCTCTGATTCACTCCCTCTCTGCTTCACCCCTCTCTGATTCACTCCCTCTCTGCTTCACTCCTCTCTGATTCACTCCCTCTCTGCTTCACCCCTCTCTGATTCACTCCCTCTCTGCTTCACCTCTCTCTGATTCACTCTGCTTCGCTCCTGCTCCGATTCACTCCCAATCTGCTTCACCCCTCTCTGCTTCACCGCTCTCTGATTCACTCTGCTTCACTCCGTCTCCGCTTCACCGCTCTCTGATTCACTCTGCTTCACTCCCTCTCCGCTTCACGCCCTCTCTGATTTACTCTGCTTCACTCCCTCTCTGCTTCAATCTGCTTCACTCTGCTTCACTGCAATATTGCTCTTCCTTCCTGCTGTCCACTTCCTGCCACACTCACTTGTTACTGACCACCTGACCCCTTCTTCAGCAAAACACTGCATCCCTGTAGAGTGATTCCGTCTTTCGAATGTTTTTTTCTTTAATGTGAGCAGTTTTTCTTTCACAGAAAATCATATGTGTTGCCTCATGTTTATAAAATATGCATTGCAAATTCATAGTATATTTAATATTCAGTAGTTAAGAATTTTTTTTATCTTTATTGTGTGTTTGCTAGAATGTGGTATTGAGATTTGTGTCATTGCATGCAAATTTGATTTGCCCCATCTCAATATGTAGATCTTTTATATCTGTTCATTTTCTTTTCTTTTTAATAAGTTTGCTGCTGTTGAACATTTAATTAAATAAATAAGAGTAGCATCGGATTAGTAGAGAGTGGTAGACTGACCTCTGGTTTATTGTAGTTGATATACGGTTAATTTTTTTATTTCAGTATTTTTAAAAATTTGGTGGGACAGTGGTTATCATTGTTACTTCACACCGCTGGGGCCAGGGTCAAATCTTCACCGGAGTTCCTTGTGTTTGGAGTTGTATGTACTTCCAGTTTTGTAATGGGGTTTCCTCCGGTACTCCGGTTTCCCCTTACAGTCCAAAGTAATGCTAAGGTACCAAATCACACAGGTGTGCATGTGCGCGCATGTTGGGTGAATAGTGCCTGAGTGTGCCCTGCGGTGGTTGACACCCCATCCTGGGTGGTCCCCCGCCCTACGCCTATAGCTTCTGGGATAGGTGCTGGACCCCTGCGCCCTTACAGCGGGGAGAGGATTTGTTGTGTGACCTCTGACCAGGAGGAGAGTTTAGATGATGAGAGGATGAATTTATCGTGTTACTCATTTTGACCGTTTTTATTTTTTATTTCAACCCATATGACAAACTGTTTTGTAAACATCCATAAATTCACAATTCAGCTGACTAGCTCGTCCAGTATTTTAGTTAACTATTTCAGCTGACCCTTTGTGATGCACACTAGTCTGACTAGGAACCTTAGAGCTGACATGTGTTTATTATTAAAGAAAGTAGGTAGACAGAAGGGTGGGAAAAATACAATCTGCATATTCACTAACTACTGATACAGATAAACACAAATAAATAAATAAAATAGAACAATTAATATAAAGTACAAAATAAGGTTTCTTATAAAATAAACACTAAACAAATGGCATGTCAAGAAGTAAACAATTAAATCTAATTAACCCCAGGCCAACATGGGCAAAAGCATTATCCTGGCATTTTAAGGTCCAGTGTGAGGGAACCGGATGCTTGATATCAATCAGAAATTAGGCTGAGGAGAGACATACAAGTGACCATGTGGTTCGAGGGAGAGCTAAATATAACTGTAAGAGTAGAGTTACACTGGGGGGGGGGTGTAAGGGGGGTGAGAGAGAAAACCCCAGAGCAGGTGGTAAATCGTCTGCATTTATTTACTGTGACCCTGAGTTACATTACAATGTGAAAATTGATGACATTGGTAACAATGGTGTCGTGGAGATAGAGAGGTGTATTGGGGTCCATGCTCAGTGACGCCCCCCTGTGGCTCAGCAGGGAGTCGCTCTCTGGCTGGGTGGCAGAGGGCAGGACCGCGGGTTATTTGAAGAGCACAGCACATATTCATGCCAGGCAATATCAGGCCAGGATGTGTCTAATTAGAAAGTGACAGTGGAAGCAAAGCCTATTTAAATTCTGTAGATGTTTACTTCAAATTCATAAACTTGCTTTCATTCTCACAAACAATTAGCTCCTTTTGCACTTATAGCTTCTAAAGCAGCATCATCAAACTGGATTGTGTAACTATCTAAAATCCAAACATGCCTTATCATTAATGAATGAAAAAACTTTGCCATACATTCAGGTGCTGTAATTCAGATAGTTACACACAAACACGATATTTCTGTTACAGCATTTCCATGAGTGCGCCTACACCACCAGCACGTCAAATATTACACTGATAATTTGCTGACTAATGAACAAAATTTTTCAAAACAGATTCCAGATTCGACCTTCAGTACAAGGACAAGCAAAGGTAGAGAATAGCTAGCCATCTAATACTTTTACACATTAAACATTTTATGCTTCATTTACGATGTCAAAGTGTACAAACGTGATGATAGCTTGCAGGATTAAAGCTGTTGTCAGCCATGGAAGAGACATTTATGGAGGAAAATCAGCTACACTGACTGAGGGGCACAAAGACTAAAGAGTCACTGGAAAATTCATATTTCCATTTCATTTTCCCATTTATAACCTTGAGGAAATGGTGCTTGCCTGATTTTTCGAGATTAGTGTATTACCATATCAAGTATTTAGTCCAAAGTTGACTGTATTCAAGTGAACCTAAGGTGAGTAAATGACCTACAATGCTCATCCATCCATCCATCCATCCATCCCTCCATCCCTCCATCCATCCATCCATTTGTCCTATTCAGGGTCATGGGGGATCTGGAACCCTGGAGGATATGGGCACAAGGCAAGGAACTACCCAGGCACCAGCCCATCACAGGGCACACACACCAGTCACACACACATGCACCTATGGGCAATTTGGTAACTCCAGTTAACCTCAGTATGTTTTTGGACTGGGGTGGGGGTTACCAGAGTACCTAGGGAACCCCCATGACAACACGGGGAGAACAGGTGAATTCCACACACATTTTTGGACTGTAGGGGGAAACTGGAGACTATAATGCTCACTGCGGTGCATATACCTCATGTTGTGGAAAGCATTATGGGTAATGCACTCTTTTTGGGCATGATGGGTAACGTAGTATTGCTCTCTTTAGTTGTATGGGCAGTACAGGGAGCAGCCCGGGAGCACAGCTCAGAAGGGAGCCAGGCGGCTTTTTTACAACAATCAGGCTCAGCCTGGCTTTCAGGGGGCAGACAACCCTCGCTCCGAAGCTGCTGAAGAACATGGCCAATTCTTTAAGAAGAAGAAGCCCCGTCCATACTCCGAGTGCAGAGGTAAGCAGCTGATGAGCAGAGTCATAGTGAAGGCCAGCAGCACAGTGCAGTGTTCCTCTCTGTGCACATAACAGAATGAGACCAGTATCAGAGGCCAAATGGCAACGAGGTTCATGGACTGGATTGGTAACAAGCAGCTTATCTTTAGTAATTCTTCCTATGTACCGCCTGGGCTCCTGAATGTTACTCTTTAGCCTAGGAAGGAGCACATGGCCCTGTACCGTTCCCCCTATGAGCTGGAGCTCGCTCTTTCGTTGCACAGACTGTGTGGGGCGAATGCATAAGTACATTGTGCAGAAGCTGGGAGAGGACTGGATCTTCCTGGTGCTCCTGGGCATTACCATGGCTCTGGTGAGCTGGAGCATGGACTACGCCAGTGCCAAGAGCCTGCAAGGTATAGCCTGCCTTCCTGTCTGTATGTAGCGCCACGTAATGGCAATGCGTGATTACCCTGAGCCACAGCTGAGCACAGTATGGCCTGAGTATGTGCAGTTCAACAGATTATGCTGGCTGGTAGGCTTCAAGGCAATCCTCACCAGGCAGGAACCGTGGTTCACTCACATTGCAGGAGACACGATACATATAAGAGCTATTTAATATGCATTAAAGCATGCTTTCTGAGTACAATACCAATGCAGCTGGCGGAGTGTGTGTAGGTATTTTGGAGTGTACGATGAGGCACCTGTACTGCACATCTATCCAGCAGCCTCTGCTCTCTCTCTTCTCCCCCCCCCCCCAGTGTATAACTGGATTTACAGTGAGCTGAAGTGGAATGTGGCCCTGCAGTACCTGGTCTGGACTGCGTATCCCATGATGCTCATCATCTTCACCTCCCTCTTCTGCCAGATGGTGGCCCCGCAGTCAGTCGGTGTGTGCTGTGTGTATGGTCCTTGTGCGCGCGTACGCAGCAGACACGTGATCTCAAGGGTTGGTGATGTCACGCAGACTAATGATGTCACACAGACATCCCAGTTTAGGGATAATGATTTCAGGGAGGCTGATGAGGCACATCCGGTAGGGCGGGGGTGATGGCCAGTGCTTGGCTGGAATTGTGGTAATACTCTATATATACTGCTGACAAGGGCTGGAGAGTGGTGGTGAAATTTGGGGCAAGGCTGCGGCGGTAAAATTTCTTGCCGTCTAATTCTTCCACCATTTTGCGGGTGTCAGGGAGCTGCTGTCAATTTACAGGAGACTCCCAGATTCCTCCGGGACAAGTGGGATGTCTGGTGATGTCTCGTCCACAGAGCTGCTGCGTCTCCTGCTTGGCCTGCATTCCAAAGGCGTGCTGTTAGGCCAGTGTCCATGGATAAAAAAAGCAAGAGCGTGGAAGGGCGCGCGGCCCCTGAGATGGCCTCTCTGGCCAGGGCCCCCACCTCCAGCCCCATGCTGCTGGGATGGGCGGAGGGCGCCGAGCCAGAGACTCACTGCCCTACATCAGCAGCTGGGCAGTTAAAGGAATGCTTCTGCTATAAATATTCAATAAACATTAACTACAAATAATTGTATGGAGTAGTGGTAATTTGAGTACCATTACAAAACTAAAAAACTGCCAGTTAACTTTAGAACTTCTAAGTAAACATACAGTTTCTAATGTTAACACTGGCACCTTACGGGGATCGCTGCGATGTTTTGCCCTGTCTTCTCTGTCCCAGGTTCCGGCATTCCAGAGCTGAAGACCATCCTCAGGGGCGTCGTGCTGAAGGAGTATCTCACCCTTAAAGCTTTCACGGCCAAAGTCATCGGCCTGACGGCGGCTCTGGGCAGCGGCATGCCCCTGGGCAAAGAGGTTCCACTTCCACCCTACCGTCCTACTTTATGCCAAATTAAAAGTACTGTACAAATGCATCCTGGCAGTCACACCTCATTATAACTCCAGCTCCTTCTATCTCTAGCTGATACAAACTAAAATGCCTTTTGACAATTGATGATGTATCACTTGTTGTATGTGTGCAGGGCCCCTTCGTGCACATAGCCAGCATCTGCGCTGTGATGCTAAGCAGGCTGATGTCCCTCGTCTCCGGAGTGTACCAGGTGCGCAGCCCCGAAGACCAGAGGCTCCATCACACTGCACAGCTGGAGCTACTTCTACAAGTCATGAGGCGCCATTTACAGTCATTTGTGTTTATATGGTTATATGCTGACTATGGAGACACTATAGCTACTTTCCGTGACACTTGCACTTCTTACAGCACTATTAGCAGTTTCAGCAGTTTCCATTTGTTTACTGTCGCAGCTCCGCCCACCTTCCCCATTGCTATAGCTCCTGGCCAGGGGTAACACCTCTGCATGACTCCGCCCACCTTCCCCGTTGCCATGGCTTCGTACCTGAGTACTTACCAGGCACAGTTGACAGTGATCAGGGGCTAATTACAGTCTATTTGATTTCTGTAGTTCCTGTACTTCTTGTTCAGTCCTGAGTATTCTGTGCTTGTGACTGTGCCCAATGCCCCATTGTGTATTGCCATGACCCAGCTGCCTTGCTCTGTGCTGTTGTGCCCATTGCCCTTGCCTCCCTGGTTTGCTTAGTGCTTCTTGTTAGTGCTTTTGTGCCTAGCATGTGTAATGAGGCTGGTTTCAGTTTTGTCTTTAGCCTTTGTGTCTACTTCAGTTGTAGTCCCTTGGTCTTGCTTTTCTGTGCTCTAAGCCTTGTTATTTTTCCCTTGATTAAACCCCAGTACCATTGCATCTCTGCTCCTGACTCCCTTCCTCGCAGTGACATTTACCATTTCTTTGTATTTTCTGCACATAAGGCTGTACAGAAATATACTGTGCATTCAGTGCTTTTGGCCTTCCTGTCTTCCTATATGGACCATGTCACTCATTGCTCCTAGCTCCCTTCCTCATGCCCATTATTCCCTCATCTCTTCTCCATTACTCCTCCCCTTCCTCCTTCATGCCCTCCATTCTCGTATCTCTTCCTCATTACTCATCCCTTCCTCCCTCATGCCCTCATTCCCTCATCTCTTCCTCATTACTCCTCCCCCATGCCCTCCATCCCCTCATCTCTTCCTCATTACTCCTCCCTCATGCCCTCCATTCCCTCATCTCTTCCTCATTACTCCTCCCTCATGCCCTCAATTCCCTCATCTCTTCCTCATTACTCCTCCCTCTTGCTCTCATTCCCTCATCTCTTACTCATTACTCCTCCCTTCCTCCCTCATGCCCTCCATTCCCTCATCTCTTCCTCATTACTCCTCCCTCATGCCCTCCATTCCCTCATCTTTTCATCACTCCCTCCACTTTCTCCCCTTTAATCCTCTGCATCCTCTCTCCCTACTCTCCGCTCTTCCCCTTCTTCCCCTCCTCTTTACCCCCTTTCTGCTCATTCTTCCATTAATTCCATTCCCCCCTGCTGCCCTCCCCCCCCACAGAACCCGTATTGTTACACAGACATCCTGACAGTGGGCTGTGCCGTGGGGGTTGGCTGCTGCTTTGGCAGCCCTCTGGGAGGTAAAGCACCTCGATCGATAATCCTCTTTCTTACTCTTAGTGTCTCTCCTCAGCAGGCCTGCTTACTTTCTTCATTCCATTTTAAATGTTTCTGCTGTTCATGGTTCCTCTCTCCTGTTTCTCTTTGAGTTGCACTTTTTCTTCAAGTGTCTCTCCCTCTGTCCACCAGGAGTGCTGTTCAGTATTGAGGTCACATCCGCCTCCTTTGCTGTGAGGAATTACTGGAGAGGCTACGTTGCTGCTACTTTCAGTGCATTCATATTCAGAGTTCTGTCTGTGTTTAAGAAAGATGCAGGTGAGTAAGGTTGAATGGCCACCACATCTGCTGGTCTTTTTCAAATAGCAAAATAATGGTTGTTCACTGTTTTGGTGATCAGTAACCTGTCCTCTGTGTCAGTATCAGTCCCTGCCCTATCCCGTTTGTTGATTCCCTGCTTGGCCAGCAGGTGTCACTGGCCATCCCATTCCTAGTCTTTGAGTCCTTCATGATTAAGGACCCTCACCTGTGTCTTGTAATTCCTAGCTCCTCTGTTTGGTTTATTGTCTATGGCCCACTCCTGTTTCTTGTTTAGTCCTGGTTACCTATATATGTGCCTGCCTTTGCTCTGTTCTTTAGCTGGTCATAGTATGTGTTAGCCGCCAGTGTTTCTGTATGGTCATTGTAGATGTTTTTGCCCGTGTTTGAGTTGGGTAAAGTTCCCGTTTGTTATAAGCCACAACGTGGATCGTCACTACTGCTGTGCATTTACTGTAGTGTATTCCAGGAGCGATAACACTCTGCGACGTTATGTGCCATTGCTTGGTCAGGTTCATATATCCTTTAATGAATTAAACATTCAGATGTTTGACTGTATATGAAGTGTGACTCGTAAGAACCAACCAAATTACTATGTTCTAGCTGATGAATGCTGCTGTTGATGCGTATTCTCCCCTCTTCACAATGAACACCTCCTCACCCGATCTTGCCCTCCAAGTCACCATTACGGCCCTCTTCCGCACAAACTTCCGCCTGGACTTTCCCTTTGACCTCCAGGAGCTGCCTGCTTTTGCTGTAATAGGGTAAGAAAATGGATTTTAGATGTATCTAAAGCCTTGCAAACCTTAACATGGACAAAACCTAGGAATTAAGCAGTAAATAGAAATCGGTGGTTGTTTACCACTAGCATCTTCCATAAGCCTAAAGCAGACTTTTTTTATCTTGGAGAAATTTTGCCTTGTGGGCCCCTGGAACGCCTTTTGGAATGGATGATACCTCTTCAGGCCATAGTGGGTGTAGCTCTGGGTAACTGCTTATGGATCTGGAGACTTCAAATAGAAGGGGTGTAATTGCAAAATCAGTTTGAGAAACAAACTAATACTGGAGAACCAATCACTTCGTGCCTGCAGCATTTCCTGTGGATTTTTGGGTGCCTTCTTCGTCTACCTCAATCGTCAAGTGGTGCTGCTGATGAGAAGACGGAACAGCCTGACCAGCTTCCTGACCAGGCAGTGAGCAGCCCGCGTCTGCTACCGCACTCCTGTGTAATGCTCAGATTACGCCAGGCAGATTTCCTACACCAGCCAATGCATATACATATTCCAATGTTTGTACAACAACTAACTTTTCTTTTAACGTCAGTCTATTTATTTTCCAGCCGACTTGTCTATCCAGGTGTGGTGACCTTTTTGATTGCAAGCTTAACCTTTCCCCCAGGATTGGGACAGTTCTTTGCTGGAGAGGTTAGTGCTTGTTTGTTCATTTTCTAAAACGACGTCCTATTTTGTCGTGCACCATTTATTCCAAACAAAATGGTGCACTGTAGCTGCTGAAGGGCAGTTTAAAGTTTATCCACTTGGGGGCAGTCAAGCTAACCTTTTTCTTTCTGCAAAAACTTAACATGTAATCCGGGGTGCTCCTCCGCCTTGTGCTGCCTCGGGTTCCTCCAAGCTCTCCACAGTCCTCACATGGGCCAGACATTTAACTTGGTCAGGATAAGGGGCAAGAAGATGCAGGGATGCCAATTTGACTCGTTTTAAACGTGTGTGTGTGTCACACACGATCATAATCAAATTACTGTAACTGGTTTTTTAGGAAAATGAGACATTGTCCATTATATGATTTATATCTAAATTGTCTGTGTTTTTGTATAATAAATGTGTCATGTTATTGTATTCCATAGGACCTTTTATGACATCAGAATTAATGAGAACTGAGCCATTCCTTCAGTGTGCAAATGAAGATGGGGTCCACATAACAAATTTAAGGGGGTGTCAGGCTCATCCTTCCAGGGGAAAGGAATGCCAGCATATCTCTGTCCCTCCAGCCGACCAATCCTAATACGTCACTCGGGGTTAAACCACTATAGAAAATATTTGTGTAAAACTTTCTGTTGATTTGATTAAAGATTGTAATCGAGGACCATTATATAACATACACTTTCTCAGGGTTTGCTTGGCTTCAGTACTTGTAGCTGGAAGTATATGATGGCTCCCTTAACCTTAGCTCCCACTCCGCCCCCAGCTGATGCCTAGGGATAGTATCAACTCCCTTTTTGACAATTTCACCTGGACCAAAATCTGGGACTCCCCAGCGCCCCCTGGCCTGGGCAAGTCGGCCGTATGGCTCCATCCCAAAGTCAGCGTCTTCGTCGTCCTGCTCCTCTTCTTCATCATGAAGGTACACACGCTCCCATCAGCCTTCGCGTGTGCCTGTCCATTTGGGCATTCTGTGAGTGTGATCCGATGGTCAGCAGTTCGAATCCCGGTGTCAGCATAGTGACTTTGCCATCGGGCCGTTAACCCCAGTCGCCCAGATGTGTGATCCCCGCTATCTGATAAACATGCCCTGCTTTGGTTAAAAGTGTCTGCTGCGTAAGTGGATAGATGTGGTTATCTTTAAGTGACCCAATGCACATGCAGCGCGGTAGGGGTCTGTCAGTATTTCTAAATCACCATCTCTGCATGTAAGCTCCCCCCACAGTCCCAATAAAGACTAAACGCTGAGCGACTGAGCCAGCTTAGTCAGCCCCGACCATGAGAAATGTGTTATGATACATCAAATAAAATAAACATTTCTGCCATCCATGTGTGTGATAATATATGCAGAAATAGATTCAGCCATTGCTCACTACTACTCAGAATGGTATCCATACCCCAATGCCAGTGCTTACATGCATACATACATAATTGTAATCCATGTGCAATTTTTATGCTTTTTGTGGATTTATAATAAAATATTTTTGTGATTTATGTAAATTATTCCATATTTTTTTTACAAAATCATGCAGAATCAATGACTTTCAAATGACTTAAAAACAATGTATTTTCTATTAAAATAAAAAACAGGTTCTTTCAGAGAAAGACAAAATTAAAATCAGGATTACTGGGACCAGGAATGATTGTTAGACAGAATTGTACATTTAAAACAAGCAAATTCAACATTGTTAATAAATGCATTCAGTTCTTCTGACAATGCTGCCACATAGGAAGCAGTTTTATTTACTAAATGCCCTACAACTTACCTGTATCAAATTTGGGCTTCTCTGCCGATTAAACAAGATAAAAAAAGATCATACATAAAATGAGACCGATACGGAGCTCAATGTGCTCACCGAGTCCAGAATGCTCACAGAGAATGCAGCTGATACAGCCTTCCACTGCACGATTTTCCTAGAGGAGCCATTCTACTTTGCTTGATATTAATGTCTTAATTTGCACGTCAGCACTAATATATTGACCTAATCTTTCAGTTTTGGATGTCAGCCGTTTCCACTACGATGCCCATCCCCGCCGGCGGCTTCATGCCCGTCTTCATACTCGGTAAAGCTGACTGATTACAGCAAAGAGGAGATGCTAACGCTAATTACCACAAAGAGGAGATGCTAGTGCTAATTATCGCAAAGAGGAAATGCTAACTCTAGAGGCACATCCTGGGCCCCCCCTGGAGTTCTCTTCATATGGCTGGGCTTACATTGGAAACTGCAGCTACTATGTAGCATCAAGTGACTCGCATGACTGCGCCCCCTGTCTGTCCTTTCAGGTGCTGCTTTCGGCAGATTGGTCGGAGAGATAATGGCCACTCTATTCCCCAATGGGATCCTGTTTGATGGGATTGTGTACAAGATCCTTCCAGGGGGCTACGCTGTCATTGGTCCGTCTCCTCCCTCCTTTGCTACATGGCCACGCCCAGTGTCCCTTCTCTTTTCTCTTCTATATCTCCTTCTCATTGGCTTCTACTCCCACCTGTGTCTTCATCCACCTCGCAGGAGCAGCAGCTCTAGCGGGAGCCGTGACGCACACCGTCTCCACCGCCGTCATCTGCTTTGAGCTAACGGGCCAGATCTCCCACATCCTGCCCATGATGGTGGCTGTGATTCTGGCCAACATGGTGGCTCAGGGCCTGCAGCCATCACTCTATGACTCTATCATTCAAGTCAAGAAGCTGCCCTACCTGCCTGAGCTGGGCATTGGACACTTCAGGTTTGTGCTGGCTGAAATCTACCATGTCACGTCAGAATGCATGGTTAGACGAGGTGATCGGCAGAAACGGAGCCCTGGATAAATCACTCATTCCTTCTATCTGCAGGTGTCTGTGAAACCAGGCCAGAGTTCAGGAAGGTAAGAGACGTGTGTGAGAGGCCTTTCTAACTGTCTCCTTTCCTCTTCTCTCACAGTCATTACAACATATTTGTGGAGGACATAATGGTCAGGCGAGTGAAATTCTTCTCAACACAGTCAACATACAGAGAGCTGAAAAATCTGCTGCAATCGACTTCAATCGAAACCATCCCCCTCGTTGAATCAAAGGGTAAAAGCACGACGGCTCCTACTGAGGAAACTCTGTCACATTAGTTATCCATGTTTTCTATAAATAACACAAACAGTACCATTTTTTCTTGGTGAGGTGAGACCCCAGTGGAATGTATGTCTACCACGGAACCATATATGTTGATAGTAGACATCATATTTATAGTTGTGGACAAAAGAGTGAAACCAAAATTACTGGAGTTCCTA
>JAODKL010000047.1:16043548-16055009 GCA_026780765.1 Petrocephalus schoutedeni
ACCAGAGGTAAGGCTGAATAAACAGACTGCCCTCCGGATGCCATTTTGTGTGCCCACCCCCAAGGCCCTAAATGTATATAGTAAGTAATGAGAGTGTCTAAGCTGTGGTGTATGATTGAGGCACAGGTGGTCACGAGGGGACAGAGGAGGACCTCCCCTGCATCCCAGCGATGCACCTGCACCTCAAAGCCCTAAATGTGTTGGTGTGATGGAGCGGGAGGAGGAAAGCACTTAGGGTTAGGGTTAGGGTTAGGGTTAGGAAAACTGCATTTCCTAAAAATACATGTACAATATTTTGAAGTATACATCAACATATATCCATTATGCATTCTGTGCTTTAATTGTATAAAGATTTTTTTCTACTTGGTAAATTACATCTGGACATGCATTAACTGATAGGTCTAATTATCTGTGTTTATCGAATATATTCTAATTATAGCTAAATAATAGTTGGTACTTAAGGATTTTTCCTTCTGCCCAGCTGTATTTGTGGCATGTATTGGTTTTTGGAAAATGCAGCAATCACAAAGATGGCAGAATTGTAACACGCAATAAATGCACATAACAGACAGGCATAACCAATAATGTCTCAGATTAAATATATTTCTGAAAATCATCATTTTCATAATGTGTCATACAATGAGTTGAGATTATAGAGAGGTTTGGAGATACAACAGAAAGCACAACAGATACTTAGATTTTATTGCTCAGTGGAAATATTTTTATTTTTCCAAATAATTGTTAAATGTGTATGATTGCATGGTCAAATATTTATATTCTGGCACAAATATATCTTTGCATGCAGACCTTGATGCACAGTTTATGAGTGAAATGATATTATGCTTTTTTGTAGTACCCCTGAAACACATGAAAATTGGATTTGGAGCTTAAATGGCTAAACTCCAAAAAATAAAAAACGCAATAAAACACAAACATTAAGACATATTTCAGGATGTACTTTTACTGGTTATACGAAAAATAGTGCATTGTTTTGATCCATATGTATATTGTTGGCAGAATTGATAATGAAGCGCTGAGGACCTTCACAAGCATGCAACTTCTGCCCTGTTTGACTCCGGACTGTTCCTTAGATTTTTTCTTTATATGTTTTTTCCAGCTCAGATGCATCTGCTGTGCTCTGTTTCTGTGCCTTTATCACAACGTCTGCATCTTCAAGGTCATTTCTGCTATCATCTTCAGTCTCCTATTAATTTCGTATGCGGTTCTTTGTTTGAATGCATAAAATGCTCAGTTTTTTTTCAGTCTTGGGGAGGGCGGTCCTATGAGGGGGTCGACATCACCTGATTGGTGGAGATTCTGATGAATAATCTGTCAGTCTCTCTGTCAGCAGACAGTCAGCAGTGGGTTGTCACGGCAACAGACCCATTCTCTGCAACTTTCTCATCCACGGACTGTATGATGCAGGAAGTGATGTCAAAACCCTTGTGTTCACTCGATGGCTCGCCAAGCGCCTCGTCTGGGCTGCGCTTTGCACTTGTGTTTTCATGTTTGGTCTGAGGAGGGGCCAGGGTCCCTGACTCCAGCTCTCTGCACAGTGTCTCCTCCTCCTGCAGGTACAGGAATTCAAAGACAACTGTGACTGGTGCTGAACAGTGAATTGATGGGCACCTTTGCATAGGAATATTCATCCTGTATTGATTCGCCATGCAAATGGAGCATGTAATAAATGCATTTGTTGACATGCTTGTGCGTGTGAGAATAATGGCCAGTCATGGTGCTTTCCTCATGAAGCCATACTGTGTACCCCCTTCTCTGATTCTGCCCTATGACTTCTGTCACAAGTCACTCCATTTTGGTTCCTCCAACATAGATCGAGGTGGTAGCTTTCGATAAAAACACGCCTCACCTTAGCGTCCTCATCCTCCTGTCGCTCCAGTAGGTATTCACTTTCTGAGCCAGGTTCCTCTCCACCTATGGCTGCAACGGCTCCATCCACTGTAGACACGCTCACACTTTCGCACTGATTGGCCCTCGTATCTGCCACTCCCCACAAATTAACCAGTGGGGGCAGAGTAGGCGGAGGCAAGCTGTGGATTGTGCTGTTGGGCGTGGCTTGCAGGGAATGGCAAGGACTGTGAATTCTGTGCTCCAGGGACTAAACAAAACAAATGCAAATATAAAACTCATTATATCATCTTATATTGAATGAAAGTTGAAGCTAAATTTGTTTTAAGCAAAGCAAATGATGCATTACACACAGTGGTGCATCGATATTTTACCTGTAATCGGAAGTATACAAAGGCACAGCATTTAACCAGAGGTTCCTCTTTAAATAGGCACTTGTGAAAGCTGGCAGAACCGTACGCTTACGCAGGCCAAACAAATAAATAAAACGGAACGAAATGACGAGGATTTGTTCTCCACCTGCTGTTGGTACTGCATCAGCTGATGGTAATGATGCATTTGTTGCAGCTGGTGCAGATGATTCTGTTGTGCCTTGAGCTGCTGTTGTAAGGGGGTAGAGCCCCCCTCATAGCCCTCGAATGAAGCCCCGTCGGCCATGACGTGAGAGCCAGTGGCCGGCGAGCCCACGCCGGAAGGATCGCTGCTCACGGGCTCCCAGCCGTCCAAGGAGGAGAGACAGTAGAGGCCCTGGGAGACATAGGTGTGGGGCCACACCTCAGCTGAGGAGCCATGTAACATCTGGTCTGAGGGAAGCAGGGAAATACAGGCCTCTTTAGCACACGCTAGTGCTAGCAGCTATTAGCACGCAAATCTGCTCAGAGCCCAGACACTGTTTCATGTGTCAAATGTTGTATATGGGGAGTTTCATCTCCCCACTGCAGATTTTCGTACGACTTGTGCCAGGAACAAATATAGAATTTATTACATAAATTCCCCTTTTCAACCACAAGCCTAGATCTTTGTTATTGTATGTAAATAATTGCTTGTTTACTGTGTGTTATTGCAGTCAATGTAAAATCAATAATAATTTTAGAAGACTAGCAGGAGGCCGGCATTGCTGCCTCACACTTCCAGAACTGGTGGTTTGGGTTCTCTGCGTGGTGTTAGCACCTTCTCCCCGGATTCCTCCGGGCTTCACAGCCCAAAGACACGTGGGTCAATAAACTGGCATCTATAAACTGTCCTCACTCTGCAGAATGCGGACTGGCATTCCCTCTAGATCACAGTACCCCCCCCCCCCCCATTACCCTGGAATACTATTTGATACATTACATATCAGCTATTGCACGCAGGTCAATCGATTACCTAAATGTGTGCAGCAGAGTGACCAGGATGTGCCTTATTTTAGACTGTGTGTGTCTCAGTGATTTTGTTCCACAGTATTTAATTACAGGAGATAATAAGCCCATGCACCCCCATTGATGAGATATTTGAAATATATATCAGGAGAATGCGCTGTTGGCTTTCGGCAGGGGTACCTCGGCTAGTGACACTGTGCTGGTTGACCTCGCTGAGCTGGGCGGCACTGCCAGGGTTAGACCCTGCGCAGAAGTTCTCTTCATCCATGGAGTTCCAGGCCATGAGGGTGGCCTCAGAGATAGCGAACTGCTGCATGACCCCTGTGGATGGAGAAGAGCATCAGCTGCCCGAATGCATGTTCACGCAAGCGGCAGCTCAGATGGCAGCGTGTGAACATGCAATATGGGCTCCGCTTCTGTTGCCAAACACAATACCGACGAAAACAGAGAAAATGATCAGAAATGCTGCGTTCCTCATAAATTCAGAAGAAACAGCAGGTTGCTCACGACTACTCAGTTTAAGAAATAAAAAAGTGTAAGTAAGTATAGGTATACAATATCCCAATGGCATAACACGGTTCCACACTAATTACATTGGACAGTAATTATTGGACGGTGTGACTGTCAGCACAGCATTCCGCATGTTCATATTTCTGTTTCTCACCAGCTGCAAAGCGGGCTTCCTTCTCCCCATCACTCAAGTCACTGTAGGCATCATTTTCCAGCCGTCTCTCCCTTTCGCGATGCAAGTTGGCACGGCCTGCACCCCCCTCTGGCCCAGCAGATGGTTTGCCCCAACTCTGCCACTCAATCATGTGAGCCACGCGGCCTTGAGCCATTGCAGTGGGCTTTGTCACTTTGTCCTTCATGGATCGTGTCACACCTAATGTTTTGACAGATTTAAAGGCAAAGAGAGATTCACTGGAGATTGGACTGAGAAGATACAGCGCAAATAAAAAGGAAGAATGTCTCGTTCTGATTCCACTGGACGCACTGCACTATCCTGCGTAACTCCTAGTTTTCAGCATATGGTGTCATGCAGTACTGATTATGCAGCAGACTCATTATGGGTTATAGATGGTGATCAGTGAGCATTGCTGGCAAACACGGTGCCTTCCGGCACGCTAAACGTCCAGCCTTTTCTCTAAGTATAAATCTTATAAGTAAGTTTAAGTATAAGTGCTGTGGATGCTGGGCCATGATAGAGGCCACATAATGTGGAATATCGATGAAACAGCCCTATTCTGCTGCAGCTAGTGTGTGGAGCTTCAAAATGCAGCCACAGTGGCCATATTATTCAGAATAACAAAGCAAACATATATTACCATTTAATAATCTTTCACCTTTTGACCCTCCGCCCTTTAAATGCAGATTATTGTGTGTGTTCTATGCAAGCAATGCGACCAAAATCCTGCTACTGTGCCAAACTCTACAATCTCTACTTTATTTTTCAAAGTGATTCAAAGTGAATCATACATCCAGCTCAGTGGGTAAAACTATACTGTTGCACAAAGTGGTGCTTCTGTCTGTGACACCCCTCACAAAGAGCAGGCTGCGATACATTGGCGCATAGGTCACAAAATGAAACAGACAATGCTGCAGCGCACACCACCTTCTTTTAAACCAGCAGTTCCCAATCCGGTCCTCGGGGAACCACAGTCGGTCCATGTTTTTGCTCCTTCCCACAGATGTCCAAGTTTTTTGCTCCCTCCCAGACAGTCCATGTTTTTGCTCCCTCTCAGACAGTCCACGTTTTTGCTCCCTCCCAGCTCTTAGTAGGAGCAAAAAACATGGAACCTGTAGACTCCTGAGGACCGGATTGGGAAAAACTGTGCTGAACTACAGATACGACACGGTTCAAACATTTGGATTTTGTACATGTCTGGAGAAAGTAATCAGGAATGTCGAAGGGAGACCATGCCGGCTCTGTGGCCAGGAGCCAGCATGGGGCTGTTTTATCGGGCACAGTGGAGACACACACCTGACACACCAGATAGAGACGACTTAGCCAGAGCTCCAATCCCATAGGCACTGGAGTTTCGTTTCAGGCAAGGGATGATGCAAGTCGTGTCCTCCACAGATAGCTATGGAGGCCAGAGTAACAGATTTATGACAGTAGAACAAGGACAGAATGCGGGCAGGTGATGGTCAGAGGAGGAAATCGAGGGACACGCTTGGGCAGGAGGGGTAAAAGTGCATAAAGGAATACCAGCGCATGGAAGACGGCAGGAATGAAGAGATGCTCGTGAGTTATGGCTGTTCCCATGTGGCCGTGGCCAAAGAGCGGTTTGCCGTGTAAGGAGACTCACCGTGACCCAGCTCAGGATAAGCGCATGGACGATGAAGGGGTGGGAGGATGGATGTAAGGAGACTTGTGAGAGGAAAAGAGGAGTGTGACAAAGATTACTCTAAGATAAAAAAAAAACAAGCAGAAAAGGCAGGAGCAGTTTTAGTTGCAATAATCGACATGAAAACGCTTCCGCGGCATAGAGTGCGGCGCCTGGCCGCGCGAGTGCACATCCCCGGGGCAGGATCCCGTTAGCGGGGCTGTGGGACGGTGCTCTCCTTCAGCCATGCCGTTTATGCTTAGCGGCCTTGCTGAGTCACCGCAGCCGCGCTCATTTTACAGGCATAAAACCCACAGCACAAGCTGACTGGCCACAACGAAGAAGCATTATGTATAATACTGTTTATAGGCATTCAAATGATTCACCGTGCTTAAAAAAAAAGTTTGTCTATAAATAGAGGTACATCTTACTGGGACTGGATCTGTTTGTATGACCCCAGCCTCCTAAAACTCTTATATGACTAGAAACATCGGGAAAGCAGAACTGTTATATTCCTACTATGAGATTATAATATCAAACTGCATAATAAAGAGGATTGTGACCATTAAACTGTAGGAATGGCTCTGGCTTTGCTGTAGTGCTGTTTTTGGGGCCTCCGCTCAGCACACCTGGTCTGTGGAAGAAACAGGGGAGAGGGGGTGGTCCCGGGCCTACCTGCTGGGCATCCTGCTGCGCTGGGGTGGAGCTGGGCACTGCACGGGCGAGAGGGGCATACAGAGGGAGGGTCAGGGTCCGGGTCATGCCAGCAGCACAGACACATGTGCTGCAGTGTCGGTGTCCCACTGCCTTCCAGCCCACTGACTGCACAGAGCGCCACTAACATTGTACTCTTGATTGTATATTATACAAGAAGAGAACTTACTGTAAAAGAGAATTCCGTGCTTATGAATAACATAACATAATAATAACATAAAAAACATTAAAAAATATACATATACTCATTTAAATAATGATTTTTCTAATAAAAAATGGCAAGACATATGCGGACATCAATGTTGACAAACACTGAGATATTTCAATCTGAATCTAATGAGACCTTTAAGACAGCTGACCTGGTATTGTCATTAATATGTGTCCTAACATGCTATGATGCTGACTTTAGTGTTTGTGTTATTGTCCCTGTGCACAGCAGCTTAGTTTAGCAGAGATTTCCCTGTTAGTCCACAAACAATAACTGCTGTATGTCAATGGGGCGTTGACTACTTGTGCATAACAGCCGAGAAGCCGGATGTCTCTGAGACCGTAACGTGACTTTCTTAGTGTGACTGTTAATGTAACTCTGTAAATGTGACTCTGACAATGTGGCTCTGATAAGGTGACTCCGATAACATGACTCTGTTAATGTAACTCTGCTAACCTGACTCTGATAATGTGACTCTGATAGTGTGTCTCTGATAATGTGACAGATGTATTTCAGTTTTGGTAGGAGCTGCTAACACTGCAGCCTAACGTCTCGGGGGCTGCGCGTCTCCCTCCGTCTCTGCGCTGTCACTGGCTTCCTCCAGGTACTTCCTCCCACAGCCTAAAATATCTTGTTAGACAACCTGGTGTCTCAAAACCGGCTGCATTCCCTGGATTCCCTGATACATTCCCTGGATTTCCTGCCTCATTCCCTGGATTTCCTGCTTCATTCCCTGGATTTCCTGCCTCATTCCCTGGATTTCCTGCCTCATTTCCTGGATTTCCTGCCTCATTCCCTGGATTTCCTGGGTTCTCTGGATCAGTTCCAGGTTCACCACCAGCCTGTACTGCACAAGTGCTATAAAGGATGAAAGGATATCAGTTTTAAGACAGCAAAAGTTAAAATCCCAGATTTCAAGAAAATTGGGTGACTAGTTCAGCCACCATAGGATAAGTGCAGGAACGGCAAGGTCCTGTATGACGTTTGTCAGCTACATTTATGCTCAGAGTCTAATAGCCCCTTGCATTATAAAATTATGTACTGCAATATTGCATTGCTTTCATATAAATCATTGTTAATTATCATATAAATGATACCAACATAAATAAAACGCCAAGCTATCTAAATTAAGGCACTAAACCTGACATAGGGCTCTCTCAGGTATACTGTACGCAGCTTAGACAACAGCCCCATGTGAAACACAGTATTTATGTAACATACAGTATGTTTCCACCCGTCTGCCTTCCGCTGGCTTATCTCAGGCAAGGATGCAGGGACTTCGGGGAAGAACACGTGGTGTGAAAATCTGTGCACTTCATGACTCATCAGAGGGGCCGCAGCGGAGTGCCTCTCTATGCGATGTTTAGCACTCAAGGAGATGCTGAATGCTGGACTAAACACAGACAAAGGCACATACCTGCTCCATATTACACCTAGATTTACACATTATTGCATCTGTGTGCATTTTATGTTATATCAGGAATTTGTGAAGTCAGTAAGCTTTACTTTGTGCTTGGGATTGTCTGCCTACTAGTATTTTCTAACACTTTGTATGGTATATGGTGCAAAGCCATTTGCCAAATGAATCGCTATCGGTAACATTGACCATTTCAGCGAAGTGGCTTTAAAAGCAGGACAGGCATGTTTTAGCGGGCAGGCAGGACAGGCATGTTTTAGCGGGCAGGCAGGACAGGCAAGCGAAGGGCTTAAGGAAGTTTGATCAAGTCCTTCTGTTTCCCATGACTTATTTCTTGTACCCTTTGATTAATCAGCCCAACAAGACCCTGTTTGGTGTCTTTAATTAGGGATGCAAGAGATAGCGGTAATCAGCATGAACATAGTTTGCACCCACTTTTCCATCTTTATTCAGCCTACATGGGCCGGTTTTGGTAGTCTGAGTATTATTATTAGTAATAGGGGTACAATAGGGGATGTTCTAGGCGTCTCTTTCATGCTAGTCTCTCTGTCTCTATAGGCTGGTGTCCATTACAGTTACGATCTCTCTGACTCATAATCATCTCCAGCTCGGGCCTCTGCGTTGTAACATCCCTCTTTGGGTCTCTAATAATCTGTTAAAACGACGCTGGGGAGGGGACTTTCTAAGCTTCTGACATCAAGTCTGTGAATGTGTGTGTCAGTCTGTCTGTCAGCAGATTTAGATAATTCAATACCCATGAGTGCCTCATTAAACAAACCTATTAAGTCAGCAACAGTAACACAAGCATATCCCAACAACGAGGAAATGTGACGGATGTCACTGAATGCAGATAATATAACATATTATAATTATGGCTATGTTTTGAGTATATTTATGCAATTCTGGGAACTACTAAAATTATAGTTGCGTCACATTTTGGGTGAAACCGGCCCAGCCCTCTCATTGGCTGATACTAAGCCAGTCATCCCACTGGCTGATACCAGCCAAGCCCTCCCATTGGCTCCACCACTGCTGTCAGATGGTGATATAGAAGGGTATAGTCAATGTCTATGAGGCAGCATGCTCCTGTTCCACGAGAGCTGCACCCCTGTTGACTCTTCTGTAGAGCTATGCCTGTCCCGGACGAACCACATTGACAGCACCTGCACTTTCATAGTTACCAAAGATGGTTTATGGCCAGAGAGCTATGCGGTTCAAAAACATCTGCCAGTGAAGTTTCCACACGCTAGATTTCATGCTGCCGTTGAGTTCTTATCAACTTTTAATGCATGAAATGCATAAATCTTGTGTTGAGGGTTTATTAAAAATCAGTTTCATAATTTATTGTTGTAATTAAACTAGTAGCAGTGCATATTCCTACAAGAGTTATATCTATGTGATGAGCATTAAAGCCCCAAACACAAAGAATTTTACACATACAGCACTAGTTTTTCGAGTACAGAAAATTACTGAAGCAAAATGCAGAAATCAAGTGACAACAACCCATAAATATACTGCCTCTTGGGAATAAAACTCATAAGCACTTAACCATCATTAGTATGTTCAGGACATACTACTCTGAGTAGCTGCAATACCCAGAGGAATATTTAACGTAAGCTTAAATCCTGTTTAGGAAATATGGCCGACATTGAATTTCCCCCATTAATAGAGAAATGCTGTCTAGATGATTAGATGATTAGACTGTCCAACAACTTAAGAATAATGTTCCTCAACATAATATTGCAAAGAATTCGGGAATTTCATTATCTATGGTACTGTACATCATATCATTAAAAGATTCAGAGAATCCAGAGAAATCTCTGTACTCAAAGGACAAGGCAGAAAACCAATATTGGATAGCCGTGATCTTTGGGTCCTCAGGCGGCCCTGCATTAGAAACAAACACGATTCTATAGCGTAAAACCTGTGAGTGCAGTTTGTCAATGATCCAGAAACTCCACCAACTTCTCTGGGCCCAAGATCATTTAAGATAGATTAAGACAAAATGCAAAACTGTCCTGTGGTCTGGCATATCTAAATTTTAGATTATTTTTGGAAATCATGGGCACCGTGTCCTCCGGGCTAAAGTGGAGATGGACCATCCAGCTTGTTATCAGCGGACAGTTCAAAAGCCAGCATCCGCGATGGAATGGGGGTGCATTACTGCCCATGGCTTGGGTAGCTTGCACATTTGGGAAGGCACCATTAATGCTGAACAATATATACAGGTTCTGAAGCAACACATGCTGCCACCCAGACTTCTTTTTGAGAGAAGGCGTTGTTTATTTCAGCAAGAAAGCATCCTATATCAGCCAAGAATGAGACAACATTTCACTTTCAAAACTCCAGCAACTGCTCTCCACAGTTCCAAAGCATTTGGAAGTTTGCAAGTGTTGTTAAAAGAACAGGTGATCCAACACTGTGGTAAACATGCCCCTGTTCCAGCTTTTTTTAAACATGTAGCTACCATTAAATCGAAACATTTTTTGTAAACAGGGTTATACTAATGATTGCCTGCTTAAAGAGTCATAAATTAATTTTCAGTTTTCCCAATTTTTTTTCTGCAATATACTTGTTTAATTAAAACAAAATCTGACTGCTGGCCATTTTACTTTTGATGTTATTGTCTCTGCGATGATAACAATGAGCAAAATGCACCTGAAAAATAAGGAAAAAGCAACATTTTGGCAGGAGCTGGAGTAAGCACAGGCAGAGACGTGCAGGATGACATCACAGTGACCTTCACTCGGAGTATAAGGACAATATCAAATTACCTGACTTAGAATTGCTTAGTCAACTTATTTACAGACCCATGCTTTTACTAAAATAAAATACAATAAAATAAAAGCAAGTGATGTCCAGTACTTATGTCACACCGGATTTAAAAAAATTTAAAATAAAACAAAATAAATAATGGCCTAAAGAAAACAGACATATAATATCAGAAACTAAACTAAAATGAACTAAAATATAACGGGGAACTGACACAGCAATATTATTTGTCATTTAGCTTGAATTGTTGATGTGCCGCTATTTTAATGTCTGGCTACAGGTTCGAATGGGTCTCTGGCTGAGCTTCTCAGGGGCCTTCTCCTCCTTTCAATCCATCCTGCTGACAGCACCATGCCTGACAGACAGGGGGCCACAGGGGGCCACGCTCCGGCTAGTCAGCAGCCTTTTTCCTGATAGATGTCAGGTTTTCACCACAAACTTTCAATTTTGTTTCAGCTGACAAGGAAACTACATACTAATGCTGTCCCTTAAATGGCTAAAATTTTGACTTGTAGCAACATTCTCCCCAGTAGTCTTTATTGAGTCAGCAGGACACTGCGCAGGCACAGTCTAACATAGCTCCACAGGCACAGTCTAACATACATAGCTCCACAGGCACAGTCTAACATACATACCTCTACAGGCACAGTCTAACATACATACCTTCACAGGCACAGTCTAACATACATACCTCTACAGACACAGTCTAACATACATACCTTCACAGGCACAGTCTAACATACATACCTCTACAGGCACAGTCTAACATACATACCTTCACAGGCACAGTCTAACATAC
>JAODKL010000047.1:16076386-16093557 GCA_026780765.1 Petrocephalus schoutedeni
TGCATCTCGTTTGTGCCACGCAAAGCATTAAAACACCATTAATGGGTGTTTTCATCTCCGTAACCATGAACGGCTTCCTGTATGCATCAGCACGGGGTTGGTAAGGGTTTTGTTCCTCTGGCCATGGCACGCGCTGAGGCCGGTCTGTCTGCTCGTCCCTGCTGCACACGTTGCAGAGTGTTTGCTTCTTTACTCACACCTTACTCACACTCAAACCCCGTGCTGAGATCCCGAGGAGAGTCTGAGACTCACTGGGAATTTTTATTCATGTATTATATGAATCAGTTTTAATTACTTCTCCTTAGGTGTGTATGAAATTAAAAACGTTATGGTTTAGGAAGAGTACTCTTGAGTACTATAAAGTAATATATTAACCATTTATACACTTGTGGTGTATTGGCATTTTATGTTTTAAGTATATTTTCAGATACAGAAATATTGACCTGCTTAGTAGTGACTTGACAGCATTGATTATTCTCATTAAAAACAGGAACTGTAGAAAATTATTGGCATTCTACACCGGAATATAAATGCTTCTGATGGGACAGCAGATGCTTGTATCATCTTAATTTGAAATGTTATGACTAATAGCAAATTATTTTGTCAGTTTTAAATAATGACAAATTAGGTTTAAATATTGATATTTTGATGAATGGTTTAGCTTTGCATCCATCCAGTTAATATAATAATTATATATATTTATTCTAAATCATTCAGCTCTCTGGGCTCTAATTTATCATAACAGATTGTCCCCCGAAATAGTCATTAATTTTGAGGGACATAGTCTGGCTGGTTCCCATTTCAAAGAGTTGAGCGGATTAGATTTATGCTCTCCAGACACTCCGGCGTAGAAGCTCCAGGAGACAGATTATTTGCTGTGGAAATAGATTACAAAGATGCGGTATCTGTATTTTGGAAATACTGTACAGAGCACCACTGATACTGACTGATGCAGCCAGTAACAGCGCCCAATAACAGCACAGGAACTGGATTTTTCTTCCCTTTCTTTTAGCAAGAAGAATCTATAGAAAAAGTGATAAAGGACACTGAATCACTCTTCCAGTCCAGAGAGCGAGAATACCAGGAGACTATCGACCAGATTGAGGTAAGAGCCTTAAAAACTGTTTATTGGGTGGCTGTGGGTGTTACTGATTGGCTCCTTTGTGAAAGTACCCATGCAGTAGCAATGCAGAGCCCTAATCAGGTGGCCCCGCCTACCACACAGCTCGGGCTTTGGTTTTTGGTATTTATTTTTGTCAATGAATTGCATTTCTTGTTTTAGTGCTGGAAACATCTATGAATGTCTATCAATTTTAACATAATGTTAACGTATCAGAGGTTTTATTCTGAAATGTTTGGCCTACAAACTCTCACCGCGGAGGTTGGAGCTGGGAATGACGTCACACCCAGGTTAACCGCGTTCCGGTACAGCGAGTCGGAAAGCCACCAGGGTCCTGTTTCAAAAGGCAGGATTTCTTGCTCATCCTGTGGGATTTAAGGTACCCCAGTTTAAATGGCCTTCATCTTTGTTCAATTACATTTCCCCCAGACTACATTAAATCCGACAAGTTATCCGGCTAAGCAAGGAATCCTGCTTCTAAAACAGGCCCCAGTTGTAGCGCAGGTAATTGTTAGCCGCTGTTAGCAATATCGCATCACGCATCACACAGATTTTTGCTCATACAAACACCGCAGGTATCAACTGGACTGTCCTGGCAGTACAGGACGGATTTAACGAGACGCACACACATGGTAAGTGCTAATAAAGAGCAGAAGACTACACCTTTCACTTCTGTTGATGAAGGGCGCAGCCATCTTGGATGCTGAGGTCAGGCTGCAGAAATTCCTCTGACTTTCCGAGACTGAATTCTGACTTCGGAGGGCGTTCCAATTGAAATGCTGTGGAATGTTCAGGAAAGGGGTTGAACATTTGACACCATCGTGCCTGGGTATAACGGGAGCATCCACGTCCCAGCTGTTTATGGGCCTTGGTGTCTCTCTGAAGGGAGGGTGTGTACCCTGTGATGGCCTGCTGTCCTGTCTAGTGTGGCCTCCTGGGATGCCCTGCTGCCCTCTGCCTCCCTCTGCTGGAGGGGTAGTTTCATCCCCCTGCACAGAAGCCCATGCTCTTCCCTTGCTGTCTCTTTGCAGCTGGAGCTGGCCACAGCCAAGTCAGACATGAACCGGCACCTGCACGAGTACATGGAGATGTGCTCCATGAAGCGTGGCCTGGACGTGCAGATGGAGACCTGCAGGAGGCTGATCACGCAGTCGGGGGACCGGTAAGGACCCACCCATTCTGCCAGCCCTCTTAATGTCATTTCTCTCCTGTTTCCACTGAGCCATCGTGGAGTAACAGGTTTCAGTTTTATGACTGGTGTTTTTGAACACGTGTCTGTGGTGTCCCCTAGCCGCATGGAAACTAGCTCTCTGCTCTTCCACTTTCAGCAAATCGCCCTCGTTCACCTCCGTGCCATCCGAAGACAGCGAGGAGCCGGAGCGAAAGCGGTCGTCCGCCTCTGAGCTGGGGAGGTAGCGGCCGGGTGTGTCACATGTGGCCGTTTCGCGCTGGAACCTGGGATGGGCGCGTGGGGGGCCCAGACCATCTTTGGCAAACCATCATTCATACCTCTGCCGTGTAACGTTCCCTAACTTGCTTCATATCCTTTGGGTGTTAGGTGCCTTTTGGTGGAACACCATATTATTACAACGTTTGAAAGCTCTACTTTCATATGAACGTTAATGAAGTTAAATGATGTTTTTTTTGTAAAAGCACTTATCTGTCCTACACGCTTCCCGTGCCCTTTTACCAGAAGCCATTTCTACCATTCAAATCACATTTATGTAGCAGACATTTCTGTCCAAAGCAGACATTTATGTCCAAAGAGGGTGAGATCACCGGCTCAGCCAGCAGCCACACGTCCCTGGGGAGTACCTGGGGCTAAGGGCCTTTGCTCAGGGGTACATTACTCTGCCGCCCATGGTATCCCAGCGAATGACACAGCATCAGCCCCGACCCGTCGAGCCACACTCCGCCTGTACTGATGTAGTTAATGTACAGTCGCATTTAGTTTTCATCTGTGCACCCTCCATTTGCTATTCTTGGCTCTAAGAACAGAGATGGCAGTAAGTACAGAGCGTCTAGGAAGGACAGGAATTGTCATTTACGTTCGGAAATGGAAAATACCTCATTTATTCACGTTTGATGTTGGTTGAAAAGTGTAAAGTGTTGAATGTTGCCTGAGATTTTGTAGATAGCACAGAAAATGCACACTTGTAATCACATCCTGAAATTTCATTTGTGGCAAAGCAGTTACATTTATTCTTTTAAACTTGAAAAAACAAGCAAAGGTTTTTTTAGGGTTTAATGTAATTGGTTTGTACAATTATACATTTTAATATTTTGCTGCAGATTTTTGAAACTTCATTTGTTTGGTACTAGACTTAAGACTTCAGAAAACCGGTCACTGCCTTTACACCAAACTGACGCTTCTATATGTAAAGTAACAGCAAGTTCAAAATATGGTGACAGGTTTTTTATTTTAGTGTATCCAATGCCGCTGGAGAATATAAATACTAAAATGTTACGTTTTGAGTTACATCTACAGTCAGTCCTGCTACAGTGCGACTAAAGCATTCCTGAAAAATCGCAAACTAAAATACACATATCCAGCGGGAAAATAGGGTTAGGGGTATGCGACTCCAAAACTTATGCCAAACTAATAAAACAGTGATACCAATGGCCAGTAGTGTAATCATGCATTTTAAATAAATAATACATTAATAAATTATACCACAGAAATGTCCTATGGGTCTTATAAGTCTCAGGAGAATTGTCTCGTAACTGCTTGCACTGAACATGATTAACTCGCTATCTTGTCGCTTGCTGAGAGTTGAGAGTAGTGATGGTTAAAAAGAATGCTTCATGAACCGTTTGCTGTATTTTCTGACCCCACTAGATGGTGCTTTTGACTTACTTTGGGGCATATTTTGAGCCTTTTGAACAGAGAGCACCATCTAGTGGGGTCAGAAAATATAGCAAATGGTTCATGAAGTGGCCATCATTAGTCGGGAGCAGTGAGCCACAGCCGCTATGCGGCCAGGTATGCGCACAGCACAAATACAATGGATGGTATACGGAGGGGCACTGAAGGCAACAAGCTGCAGTCAGTCTACAAAAAGCAAATGTAAGAGAATTTTAAAAGATTGCTATGTTTTATATTATAATTTGTCAATACTTTTAGATTTTTAGAATTTAAGACTTTGACTTGTGCAATTTATGGTTGTACAAAAACTTTCATATTTAGATTTGAAAATGGTTTGGCTGATTTGCTGATAACCAGTTCAAAAGAATGGTTTGTTCACAAATTGGACATCACTATCATTCACATGGATAGCTGCTTTTGCGTGCAAGTAGTGTTTCTCACCAAGAACGTATGGCATTGTAGTGCACATTGCGTTTTTCACTCCGACTAAAAATCCTGCAAAAACAGACATGGTTCTTTGTTGTATTGGGCTTGGGTGCTAATATATCAATCACATTATAACAGATTTGTGGTGTGATGATGTGCAGTGTAACGGGACTGACTGCAGTTACTGGGCAGCATGCTGTTTAGTGCTGCTAAATAATGTAAATACTCTTGCTTAGTGAGTGACGAGGCTGCCCGCCATGTCCGTCGAGCCACCTAAGCGCCCCAGAGCCAGTGACAGGGTTTTGGCCTCAGACTGGCATTACTGGGGAAACGGGATGCTAAAGGCTGCCTTCACAATGATGTAATCTGTGAGTAGGATCAGACTGCCTATGAGTAGACACAAGGCAGACTGCTATCTCAGTACTATCACTGCTAACATTAGATGTCTGTAGGATCATTTGTGTTATATCATCAGTAATATCTGATGATATAACTATCAAAATGTATTTTACTTGATCCTTATTTGCTTGTATAGTGCCCATTCAGATATAAAATACACTGGAATATGTATATTGTAACTGTAGGAGTTGGCATTTAAATAATTCTGTAAAGGCTATTTAGAGATGTTTAAAGTTTGAGAGAAAATGTAAGATGCTTCAAATGTAAGAAATCATTCATTTGCTGTACTGCACAAATAGTCTTGCTGTCTGTGTGTGAGATAGCCATGGAACTTTAGGAATCCATGAAATAAACCTTATTCACTTTCAGGGTGTCCATCACACACATGCAGTGTGGTGTAAACTTTCATTAGCTCTGATCCAGGCTTTGCAGGTTTTTGCACTAACTGGATTCCAATAAGATATTTTGGCATTTGGTGTGTTACATATTTTATTTTCTTCAGTACATCTTAATTCCGTGATGTCATGTCTCAACTTGTTTTCAACTCATAACTGGTATGTGTAAAACAGTGTTTAAATGTAAATCTTAAGTATCCGCTACATTGCTGTTACTCCTGAGTGGAATGCAAAGTGCAGTCTCTCTTAGTGCTGTGTGGATCTGTAAGACATGGGGACAGATGAGAGCAGAAGGAGATGTTAGCTTTTCCTATGTGCCAACCGCCATATAAACAATGCTACTTGTTTTTCCATGCATTTTTGCAATACCTCTGGCAGGGGAATATGGCCTATGGAATAAAGAATGACCTGAATGTGTTGTGTGTGTATTGATAAGAACTTTGGTTTTACAATTGATTATTAGCTCACCTGTACTACTGGTGCCTCCATCCACAGAGTCGACTTGCCAATCCGTCTTCTACCTTTGCTGGCTGAGTTAAGCGGAGGCATTAAAAAAACCTGCAAACTCTTACCCATCCATCGCCCAGCTGCTTACCTGGTACTGGGTTTCGTATCTGAGGAAGCACGCTATTGATGTAATGTGGGGAACCAGTTCACCGCACATCTACAGGGGAAGCAGGGGTACCGAGGAAGCACTAGGAGTCCCCAGCCCTGGAGGTGCTCAGCAGCACTGCAGCCCAGTGAGCCACTGCAGCCCAGTGAGCCACTGCAGCGTAGGGCCGAAACAGGTATTCCAGATGGAGAAAGACGTGCAGACTTTCACGCTACTCATTTTTTGCACTGTATGAAAAAACATTTGCGCAGACTGCAGCATGACATGAGTACATTAAACCTAATGTAAGAAATCTTGTGTGAAGAATGTTTTAAATAAGGTATTTACGTTACTTTTGTTGCTGTGGTTGTTGCCAGTCTTATCCATTAGTAATAGCATACGGTAACATGGTAAATGCTCAGCTCGCTATGGGAATAAAGCTGGCAATGCAAAGATGCTGCCTTTCAAATGCCCCTAGACAGAGGTGGGCACTCAGACTCAAGGCACAAATTTGATGACTTGTGACTTGACTGCAGAAATGATGGAACGACTTGGATTCAACTTCCACTTGAGGGCAAATGATTTGAGAGTTTAGCTGGACTTACCAAGGAATGACTTGTTCCAATCCCTGCCACTAATCTTTAAATACTGGAGAAAGCAGGTAAACGGACAGATCAATAAAAACTTGGCCTAGCTTTTTCTGGGAATTACATAATTCTCGTTCTGGACCTGGATCTTGTCATCCATACTGACGACTCTAAAATCCTATGTAGGAATCAAAATAATTTGTCACACATTTGACAAGACGGTTGTTATGCCGTAATATTTTAACGAAACATAAAAAATCAGGGTAAAATACCATTTTTACCTATACGAATTATAATGAAAGCACGTACAGGCGATTAGTTGTTTTCTTCAGCTTCGCTTGCACACAGTCAAATAGCGTAGCAAAGGGCCGGGCACATGGCAGGACCGGCCCACCTTGAAATCTGATATTTTTACTGGCTTTTGGAGCCGTACGTGAGAAGCTCCAGCGAGGGCGCGTCACGCAGTAAGGGCCCACAGCCAGTCGGCGCTGCAGAGCCATTTCTTGCCAGAGGGACATTGCTTTGATCTTGCTGCATTTTCCAATCTCCTAAGAAGTAAACACCAACTAAAACATATCTACGCTGGCTATGAAAAGGGCTAAAAATGGGCAAATGAGGCGTTTTAATACAGTATCCTGCATAGGTGCGATGTTTGCAGCATCATACTAAAATTAGAATTTCTTCTTAAATTCCCCGGTGCAATAGATTATGAGGCAGAATATGAGGCAGATTTTCTTAATCGAAAATCCTGGCCGACCCCGTAATGGCAGGTCCAACAACACGCGTTAGCAAATGTGCTCTATTCCTTATGTCTTTGCTGGGGAAAGGAAATAAAATCATGCTCATTCTTTAAAAACGTTCTCTGGAGAAGAATGGAGTAGCCATTTAAACCTAGGGCGTCCCGTTTTAATTCAGCAAACGGCCCTGGCGTCACCTTTTCTGATTTTAATGAACCTTCCAGAGCTCAGAAAACAATCTGCTGTTTATACACCATCTGGAGGTCACAATTTCTTATTTGTTTCCTCAAATGAACCTTGTATAGTTCTATACCAGGCAACTACAAAGCCCTGAGTCCCTAAATTGTCACTCTCACAGTGGCTCCCCCCGATGGACCCGTTACTGCTGCTGATCGCCGAATTCCTCAAAAATGTGTATTGTTTTTATCATCTCCATATAGTACTCAATTTAAAAAAATCTCGAAATTTGTAAAAAAAAAAAAAAAAACAGCGGCTGCGTACTGCGGGTTAATAGCCGCAGCCTCCGCTGACTTGCAGCGTTTTACAGTGACGCAGTTATATCTCCAAATAAAGTGAACCATGCAGTAACTGAGCAGATCGTTGGACGTTTCTCGGGTCTCACTCTCCGCACCGGGAGGACCTGGCACAGCCCCCCTGCCTGTCAGCCCCCTCTGCGCACGCCGCCCCCTCCCCGCCTTTCCATTCATTCCCGGATCGTCCCGCCAGTGACTCAGGCTTTCAGAGAAGCTGCAAAGATGTGAGTAAATGAAATTCGTTTCATGTTAAAATGTGCAATGTATCTGATCTGTACCACTAACATCACTTTCTATTTCAGATAAAATCCCAATTGCCTAAATACGAGTTTTATAATCATATTAGAATTATTTGTTTCCGTTCTGTATTGTGCTGTATATAACGTATATCGGAATGCTCTGCGCTAGTTTCTTCTGCAGTGTTTGCGGCATTTGAACAGCTGAGCGTGCATTTAGCCTAAATAACTATCCGAGTAAATTGCATCTCTGTCTCCTTTTCGGTGCAGGCAGATATTTGTGTACAGATAAACAGCTGCTGTTTAATGCTTTTTAAAAGTATTACAGCACTTGACACGTTTGATTTATTCTTTATCGCTACCTTACTTGGATACCCGTAATATGCGCTCTTATCCCAATCAGCTTTATTTCCCTGGGATATATTTTTGCTTATTTCCCTGGCATATCTTTCGTTTCTCTAATAGCTGAACAGTGAGAACCGCAATACGCAAACCCCGTTTGAATGTTACCCCCGGTGAACCGCCAGCGTATTTCCCGTTCTGAGCTTACTGCGGGTGTTTGAGCTGCCGGTGCCAGTCCAGCTTTCACTCCGCAGGTCTGATCAGCCCGATCCCAATGCGGCTGGCGGAGCCCCCGAGGGCGAAGGCGGCGCCCCAGCGGGACCCCCCAACCTGACCAGTAACCGCAGGCTCCAGCAGACCCAGGCGCAAGTGGATGAGGTATGATACGAAGGCGAAGGCGTCCGGACGCGGCTCCCCCGTCCCGGCTGCTCTGTGTGCCGCACTGCCGGCCAGGCGGCATCTAGCCCCGGGTAGCCACATTTCATGCAGAAAAATAAAGGACGCCTGCCATAGTGGGGTATAGCCACAAACACTATTTGCCAAGTGTCGCACCAGTGGTGGTAAATCAAAACTTAAACCATGGTCTCAAGAAAGTATTACGATTCAAATTTAATATTTGAAGTATTTTATTATCAACGGAGATAAAATTTAACTGGATAAAAAACTTTTCAATTATAAACTCCAATTGGTAATGAAATTAGCGTTGACATACGAAATCATCCGCTTATATCAAAATTTAAGGTGCATAACACTTAAATTAATTAATCTCCAGGATAAACATTGTTAACTCAGCCATAACCTATTAATATTAATAGAAGCAATTAATCTAATCAATCCAACCGCGTTTTCATACTAAATGTGGACGGGATGATGCTGCCTTCATCACAACTCGGAAAACCGGTCAAACCGCGTCCCGTATTGATTAAAAACGGGACGCATAATTTTACTGTAAAAACGGGACGATTCCGTATTTTAAGGGACGTGTGGCAACCATAACGTAGCCTGTGAATGCCGTTGCATCCCCCCTAGGTGGTGGACATCATGCGTGTAAATGTGGACAAGGTCCTAGAGAGAGACCAGAAGCTCTCCGAGCTGGACGACCGGGCCGACGCGCTGCAGGCCGGCGCCTCGCAATTCGAGAGCTGCGCCGCCAAGCTGAAGAACAAGTACTTCTGGAAAAACTGCAAGGTAAGCGCGTCGTCAGCAGGGGGCGCTTCGACGCGATCGACACGCACACCGTGCTTTCTCATTTAGTAAATTTTTAATTCGATTGTATATTTTTGTGGTCTAGTTTACCGCTAATTTACTTGAATTATGTTGAACTATATTTGAATTAAGACATTTAATTCAATTTTGCTCATGTTATTTATGAAAATGTCCCAATTACAAAGGCTGACTTTCTTGCTTTCGGCTTTGCCTGGTTTGATTTAACATATCTGATCACAGTTAAATGCTGGGGTTAAATTTGTCATGACTTCTAGCATGACTCTACAGTCATTTCGGATTTGGTTTTCAAATATCAAATAATAGTCAAATCAAACTTTTCATTAAATATCGATAAGCACGTTTCCTAGTGAGCGCCATTCCCTGACTATCAGAACATCCATCTTATTTTTATCCAGGTCAGTTTATTTCAGTGACACGATTTAGGCATGACTTGGTGTCTCCGATGTACACTTCCTATGTGATTGTGTGTGTGAGCAAGCGCACCATATGACCGCCCGGTCAGGAAGTCCCAGCAGACAGAAATACTGATGGTCTATGCTTCTTCTGAATTAGAAATTGCACGGTGACATGCTTGCGTCTCCTCTCCCTGCAGATGATGATCATAATGGCCATCATAGGCATCATCATGGTGGGAATCCTGTACAGTGAGTATTTTACGCAGTTCTGTGGCCTGCAGAAGCTCAGCGTGTTCAGTGAGAGAAACTCGGCCAGCTTCAAAGGCCTCTCCTGTAAAAGAAGCCCAGGAAGCTTCTCCAATAGCATTTTTACTCAGGAATTGTCAGCAGCAATATAGAAATTGGCACTTTGCTAACGGAGACAGAGGTTAACAGCAGAGGACCGGTAGACATTCTATAGCTACAAATCGATATTTTAGCCCTTCTCAAATATCCTGAGTTACTATGGGTTACATCATGTACTGCACATTTCTGCAGTAGAAAACATGCATATACTATGTGTGTATGTGTACATTTTACACCACTGGCCGTGACTCATTTTTTTGTATCGTTGACCCATATTAATCCCTACAAAACCATACTAAACCAGACTGTGAAGGTTGGCGGTTACCTGACCAGGTCAGTCACGATTACATGCAACACCAGAGACTAAACACAACCTGAACCCAGTTACATCTGTCTGGCATCACACGCTCTTCAGTGTAAAAGCAAAACAGAGGTATCTACATTCCATCCATCCGTTTTTTTCTATATGCACCTCAACAAGAAGTGTTTGTTTTCAAGCTCTTCAGTGGCTCCATAGCTAGAAGGGCTATTTGTGGACTAGGAATCCAGTATTTACAGCCAAGGGAACAAGCCAGTTGTTACTTTTTCACCCATATTTGCGTGTTGCTTGCTTTCCCGTGGTGGGTTACTGTGCTTGACCTTTATACGCCCGCTTTGGGGTGCTGTACGCCTCGGCACTGCCAGAGCAAGCAGAGCTATTGGGGGATAAACCAGGGAAGTGGGGGGGGGGGGGCAGATGCAGTATCCCAGTAAAACAGCCTAAACCTTTCAGTATAACAGCATAATAGCTAAAGCACTTAACAGGAATGGTAGCAGAAGCTCGACATGTGGCCCGCGAGCAGCTCTGATTGCCGTCTCTTCTCCCCGCCACTCCCCACCCTCCATCCCTTTCTCTCTCCCTCCCTCCATCCCTTTCTCTCTCCCTCCCTCCACCAGTGTACTTCTTCTACTGAGCTGGACTCAGCTGGAAGGAGATGCATGTTTGGGAGAACTCGGCCGTGTGTGCCCCCCGCACCTCCTGGCTTTGAGCGCCTCCATCGGCACCCCTCTGCCTCCAGTGCACGTGCTCGGCATTGGGGGGGGGGGGGGTGCAGCAGAAGGGGAGGAGCTCCTCAGCACAGCTGCTGCTGCTCTGCACCCCCTCCCTTCTCATCAGTTTTTTTTCCGAATATGCTTTACATCAGCTTCACCTTCACGATGCGCTCATAGTGCATTCCAGAGCGGCATGTGAGCAGTAATGAGCCCTAAAGCAGTGCATTCGTAATGCTGTCACTGAACGAGACCTGACCGCTGCAAGATACAGCACAGTCATATATCAGTGTGTAATACAGCTACTGAGGTACGTTAGGATGTTAAGGTATACTTGGAGGCTGCTTATGAATGTTTTATGAGGGTGCACTGAATGTTCTTATAAATGCACTCTTATGAATGCATTATAAAGGCTTCATGAAGGTGCAGTTAATGTAAAGCATTACCATTTTTTATTGTCCTTCATGCCAGCAACTGAAAAATGCACCGCTGGGGGTTCCTACATAATGGCAGCATAATTTCCCAGCTGCAGCTTACAGTACTTGCAAGGATATTTATCGCTGAAGTTTTCTTGTGAACATAAATACTGCCGTTATTATGCCTCATCTGTTCTCGGGCCTTCCAGCACTGCTGATTTCTGCAACCAAGGTAACAACAGAAATAGAGGGCCCTAAGAATGTAGCAAATTTGGCTTCCCGGTCGCCCCCCTTCATCTGTGTCATTGTCAGAAAGAGAAACATTTGGCAGGTTTATGCTTTGATTGAAATACATTGTGATTATTAAACTTGTTTTTTTCAGTATGCAATTTACATATATTAAACCACATTCTATTATCCTAAAGCATCATCAACAGTCAGAACAGTTTTTTTCCAGTACAGTCTTAGTTGAAACTGTGGATGCATATGTTATACATTGTTTCTGACTAATTTGCATATAAATTTTTAGGATAAGCTTTTTCTTGCATCATCTTCCTGATTTAGGTTAGAACAGCAAAAGACAGGTTAACAATGAATTTTCATGAAAGTACAATATACTGTATATTATTTTAGTAATATTCCCTAAAATATCCATTATTTCTGTTTATTCACATATTAAACATTTGTTTTACTACTGGGTTAACACGAGAAATCTGTATGGTTGTGCCAAATAGCTACGGCATGTTATTAACTAATTAAAACGTTTTGATAATGGCTTCTTACACTGCGGCTCATTTGTGATTTTTTTTCTTTAAACCATGTCCATTTGCTTTTAACTTTACTGATGCTAATAAATATGTAAATATATTTTTCCTCTGGTTTACTGTCCTTAATTAAAGTTTTGATTGTCCTATGCAACCCTTAAAAAGCTTCTTACTGTGGATCTAAAAAAATCAACACATCCAATAAAAAAATTCTTGTGTTCAATTGAGAAAAACTAATATATCAATACGTCATGTTCTATTCAGCTCTACTTTGCTTCTGCAGTGATTTACTGCATTAAAAAAATAAAATCAGGCTGCCCTGTTACTTTTTTATTTTATACCTTGAAAAGAAACTGTAACATAACAGATTTAATAAATAAAAATTGCTTTAATACTCCATTGTCACTAAAATGGCCTACAGAAGGGGCGTGGCTTCAGGGAGCTGGTCGTGACATCATCAGCCAGCAGCCAATCAGGAGGGCGGAGGTAGAGTGGGGGGAGGGAAGAACAGGCCACACCGAGTCCTGCTGACTAATCACACTGCAGGGACCAAAGGAGACACAGGAAATACATTACATCCAACACAAGCTGTAAATATGACCAAACAAGATGTTCGAAGTCTTTAAAAGAAGCAGTAAAACTTGCATACGTAAAAGGATGAAGGCCAAGGAGCATAGCACCGGCTACTGCCTGAGCGCAGAGGCCGGGGGAGTATTTACCCATGAGGCCCACGCATCAGGAGCCAGCTGCCTCCGAATGTTTGTCTGACACCGGCGTCCTGGCGGCGACAGGCGATATCCGGGCGATGGTCGCTGGGAGACGGGTGACATCAGCCTTCATATCGCCGAGTAGCTCCTCCAGCTGCCTGAGCACTGAGAGACGACAGTGGGCAGGCGTGGTGCATCATGAGGGAATGGTGTCTGCGCATTAGGAGGGACCTGGTCTGGCAGAATGGCCTCGCAGAACAAGCATCAGACCCAAAGACTCTCACAAGACGGCTGGGAATCCAGATGTTTAACAGCTGGCAGGAGACTCTATGGACTGAACTGCATAAAATAGGGCTCCTGAGTCCAGGTGCTGTTAACCTAACAGCAGGCAAAGCATCTCAGGACATCTCCTGGATGTAAGTGACTTCTGTACAGCAGCCCTACCATAAACTCCAGCCTTTTGAAGCTCAGGACACTTTTTGCTGAGAGAGGTGCTGATTCAGCTCAATGCTGTTAGCTCTCCATCTATCCCTGCCAGCTCCAAACTGTGGCCAGTGCTGCACAAGCTGTCATTAATTTCGAGACTCTTCCCGTGGACACTTTCGATTTACAGGTTTTGTGCGATTTAAGCACCAACTACTTGGCTTTGATGAAACTCAGATGCCTCAAGTTTTTTTTTAACTCTCCTATCAAAGTGCAGAACAGGTGCTAATACTATCAAGTCATATGTCTAACAAAGTATGGAAAGAACAGTCGCTGTCCATCAATATAAGCAAAATTACACCTTCACCTCACTTAGAAGAGCAAATTTGCTTACCTTTTCCTAGACTGCCCCCATTTTTTCCAGCTTTTTCCGTGGCTGTAGTAGAATGACCTGCAGAAGATTTCCTTTTTTATTTTAAAATTGTTCCTCAGTGTTTGCACTTCACAGATCAGAGGTGCTTCTCCTGTACTATTTACTCAACATTTCAGTTTCCCAAAACAGCCCCCGGTTGCTAATGTTTGCGAATCGCAATTACAGCGCGTAAATGTTTGTTCAGTCTGTCGCGGTAGGAACACGAGCGTGGCCCGTGGCTCCGCTCTGCACGGCATCACCTTTATGCAGGACGGCGCTGGAGGACTTGCTGGCAGAGGCTGGTACTTTGGTGAGGTGCTGCGGAGACTCCGTGGGGTGGTCGGGCTCGCTGAAGCGCGTGCCCAGGCCCGTGGGGACCTGGGAAGGGCCCTCAGACAGGTTGAGGAAGGCGGCTCTACGCAGCTGTTCCTCGATGACCAGGGCCTGCTCCAGCAGCTGGAAGGAACAGCAGCCCAGTGCCGTCAGCCCCCAGCTGCCCCCCAGGGCAGCACATCTAAGGCCAGAAAAGTAAAAGGCTGCAGAGCCAACTCGCGGGTCGCACCTTGAACCTGCGGGCCAGGAATCTGTTCTTAACCTCCATGAAGTTGGCGCGGTTCAGCTCGCCCTTGAAGGGCTCGTTGAGGATGGTGTACCTGGCGTCACTCTGGATATCCTGCCACCGGGCATAGCCGTGTCTGGGGTCACTGGTCAGGGAGCACAGCAGTGCTGGCCGATGGCGTCATGAACGCTCGGGGGGGTGGGCTGCGGACTAAATCTGTCGCATTTTCAATTTATATGCAAAAAATAAATAGATAAAATTTGAAAGTATGTATCCTTGATAAATGAAACGGTAATTTTAGAGTTTGGGCTAAAATAACACTAGAAGCAAGAGCTGATGGCATACTGATTACATAATTTCCATACTGTCTGTGCCAATAGGTGTCTGCACTATATAACACTGCATCCATAAGAATGCAAGGATGTAATGTTAAGAACGTAAAGATTGACCTATACCTATACCTAATGATACCTAATACCTGATGATGGCAGTAGCGTGTGAGTGTTACTCGCTGCGCACAGCATCGATCGGCGGCCCGCGGCCCGGCCCGGCGTGAAGGATACTGTATGATGCCGGCCAGCAGCCAGTAATCATGCCTGCGGTGCCAAATCTCGTTGGTCTTCTTGGTGATGGTGGCGGCCCGCTCCTCGTTCTGCCACAGCGCGTGGAGCTCTGGTGGGCACAGGCGGCGAGCCACCGCGCACAGGAGCGGTTAGCGAGCACACACAGGCACCGCATCTCACTGGGATCACCCGGCGCCCCCGGTACCGAGCGCGTCTGCTGGGACATGCTGTCTGAGGAGGGGGATTCTCAGGGCTTCCCTGCCCCTTCCCGATTCGGGAATCTCTCTGCCTTCCAGCTGCTGACTCATTAATAATAATAATAATAATAATAATAATAATAATAATAATAACCCTTCTGCCAGTCTTTGGGCTATGGCAGCAATGGCAAAAATCGACTGGATCTTTTTTAACTTCAAAACATCGCTGCAGAGTGACACCTAGTGGGCAAACCATCTCCATGCACGCTGCCGCACAACGGCACCGCAGTGACTTAAAGAAATGCGCAAAGACAGAACACGTGGCGTTAAATATATCTTCAATGGACACTGATTTATGAAAGTGGTCGCGGTCAGCGAGGCTGTGCACCATTTCATAACCCTGCATTCGTCAGCACTACCAGACGGCGTCTCTCTCCCAACCCCGGGCCTGGGAACGCCCGGCCCGTCCACGTTTTTAAGGGGGCATGAGCTAGAAACCGCCGGAGGCTTTCGGCACTGACCCGAGGGGTGCTGTAGCTGCAGATCTCGGTGACTGACGAGGACTCGCTTGTGCGGGGGAGACTGGCACAGATGTCAGCGCAGCGGTCAGATACAAACTGCTTTGGCTGCATTCTCTGCCCAGAGCCTGCCGGCTGCTCCCTGCCCTCACTCTCACCATGACGTTACGCAGTTTTCACTTCTTAAGCTCTGCGTTTAGTTTAATCCCTTTATGGAGAAGCGCTGTGACGAGACTCTCACATGGTCAGCCCCGGTTACGCCGGTGCGGAGCTGCCAGGTCTGCAGCCTCAGCTCCACGGCTCTCAGGCGGACGCTGCAGCATTCAAGCTGTGGGGCTCCTCTGGATGGCGGCCTTTTGGCTGAGGTTCATTTCGGATTTCCCCATCTGTTCCTAGATGCTTAAGAGCTGCTGCTTTGCAGGGTTGTTAAACCTGTTAGGATCTTTGTTTTTTGGTTATATAGGGAGTCCTGCTGGGTCTGGTGGACCCATTGCATTTTGGGGCTTTAAATTCAACATATTCAAACCTTTTTTAAGGTTTGGTATATACTGTCGAAATGGCATCAGCTGCTCATCAACGGTGACATTGGGGCCAGGGTTGTAATAAAAGGGGAGACCAGCCACCCACTTGTCCCACACCATCCTGATGGCAGCTAGCTTGTTTCTGAACAGGTCCCACAGACCCGAAGACCTTTTAAGGGTTAAACCTGGAGAAGTCAACTATATATGGAAATTGATCCCAGAACAGCTTCATTCTTCTGTGTACCGCAGAAGGAAAAACAGAAAGGTTTGAATCAGCGCTGTAACAAAACTGATCAGCACCGTCCCCTGACTGTCATCCTGATACAGGCGTCTGGCCAACAGTCGCGTGAGGAACTGGCACACAGGTTTCCAAAGAACTGGTTCTGTGTTGCCATCGCCGTGGGTTTGGATCAGAATATGGAGCCATCTTTCCAGCATGAAATGTCACCTCAGGCCCACAGGCGCACTTACTTTTGGACACCATCAGATGTTTTCATCACTGAAAACCACGTGGAGATACCCATCCATTCACCTCTCTATCACTTTAAATGCTTTCCGGCCCCCTCCAACCCGGCCCACTCCCACCTCACCTGTGAAGCCTCCGTCTGCGATGTTGAACATGAATTTGTGTTTCACTGGCCTCCTCTTCTCCTCGCTCGCACCAGACGCTCCTTCTTTGAACGTCCCTCCGTTCTGAAGGTTCGAGACTCCCTCCACGACACCCCGTTCTTTCTCATCCTTTGGATCTGTAAAATGCAGAGCAGAGGACAAGGAGGATGGGATATAGCTCAGAGCAGTATGGATACAGAGCAGAGGACAAGGAGGATGGGATATAGCTCAGAGCAGTATGGATACAGAGCAG